>VDFB02000002.1:36361461-36961461 GCA_007258455.2 Sequoia sempervirens
GAACCACTCGAAATTGCATTGCGTGCCTCATTTTCATGATTTTTCCACAGGTTCTTAATAGTGCTGACGGAGCCGAAAAATACAGATTTTGCATTGCTTTTCTTAGACTTTACTTTCTCTAGGTCGATGTTTGGTACAATGCTTCTTGTTCTGATGCGTACGGTCTCCTCCTGATTTGGGCGTACAGAGTTTTTACTTTTGCTGAGTCGTACGGGCTTCACATGATAATTGGGTACGACCTTCTCATGATTATTCTTTCGTACGGGCTTTTGAACGCTTCTAACTTGCCACTGTACGGCCTTCTTGAAGTGGATGACTCGTGCATTCTTTAGTTTCTTGACCCGTACGGCTTGCTTCCTCTCTCTCCACCGTACGGCCTCCCTCTCTTCCAATCGTACGGTGCCTTGATCTTGGCGTACAATTTTCTCCTGCCTTCTGCGTACGGCTTTGCCAGTGAGGAGTTTGATATCTAATGTGATCTTATTCTGGCGACTTGGCACTTGGCACTTTATTTTTCTTTTCACGTGGAACTGTACGGTGTTTTCCTTTTTAAATCGTATGACCTCTCCTTGGGGCCGTATGACCTTCCTTTCCTTGTTTCTTGGTACGGAGAGTCCTCCCCTTACAAACTTGTGCGTTTTGTCTTGAGCAACTTGCCAATTGCTTGCTCGTGTAGAGTCCTTGCCTTCTACTAGTCGTACGAATTCATTGCCTTCTTCCAGTCGTACGGACTTTCTCCCTTGTTTAACTCGTACGATGGATTGCTCCCTTCTAATGATATTTCGTACAGCCATTAGTTTAATGAGTCGTACGGGATTTTTAGTGCTCGAATGATCTTGACGTACCATTAACTCTCGGCCTTCCTTCTTGTTCCGTACGACGTACGGCTTATGCACTTGTTTTATTTTAATTTTTCCCAACTTCAACTTTAATAAACTCTTTCTATTATCTCGACTGCCTTCTTCAAGTTGTATTCTTCCTCCTTTTATTTCCTTTTTCCCAATACTTCTCTCTTTTATTTTAATTTTTTCTTCTTCTCCTTTATCAATCTCCAATATTTTATTTTCTCGTTCTTTTTTTCCAATAATTTCATTTTTTGAAATTTTTAATTCTTCTACTTTATTTTTTCTATTTTTTCCAACTTCCAACTTGTCCTTTATTGTTTTGATTTTTTCATTTTTTATCTCCATTATTTTCTCCTTTGCTATTTTTTCATTTTTATTATTTTTTGGCTCCAATACAATTTTTCCATCCCGTACCTGTTCAGATTTGTGGGCTGGTATATCCGGTTTCTCATCTTCCTTGATTTCTCCGATCTGTAGCATGTTACACTCTCGTTGGAACACTTCATAATCTTCCATCTGCCAATGAAATAAGCCATTCAGCGAGCTTGTCTCGTCCTCCGAACAACTCTCGAGTTCAAGTACGCCTTCAATGTTCGGTTCCATAGCTTTCCTTCCTTCGTCCACATCCGACTCACGTCCATCCGATTCAGATCCAGAGGAAGCCAATTCTTCACTCACGACCTGGTTCAAGTCAATGACATACTTCCCCCCATTGTTCTCGATCGAAAGTGTGTTCCTCTTCCAATTATGATTTGCCTTTGCCGCTATTAGCCATCCTCTCCCAAGTAGTGCATCGTATGGTTTCCTCTATAATGGGATGACGACAAAATTTAGCAAAAACTATTGTGTGCCGATCGTCACCTTCTGCGCCATCAGTGTTCCCAACGGCTTGATTCCATGTTGATCAGCGCCCACCAGTTGGAATGTCAGCGGCCAGAGTGTAGGCTTCCCGAGACTCTTCCATGTGTCTTCAGGTAGTACGTTGACTCCTGATCCTCCGTTGACAATAGTATTTGTCAAGATATTCCCTTTGATCTCCATATGCACGACCGCTGGCATCTTTCCGATGTTCGCTGTGAACAATACTGGCTCGATTGTTTGTTCACGATACGGTGTCAGTTCTGGTATCAATTCTTGCCTTCGTTCCTCCAATTGCGGTTGCTTGCCATCCTCGACGACGTTTGTGATCACCAGTCCCAACTGTGGCATAGTCTGGAGAAGGTCAGTTACTTTTATTGGTATGGTGGTCTGCAGTACCTGCTGTATGATGTTGGTTTCCGCCTCCGACCGCCAAGAGGTTCCTGGCTTCTCTAGAGGTACTTTGTTTTCTTTCGCCATCGCCAGTTCCACTTCAGTTTTTGCTTCCTTCATCCTTTGTGTCTCCGTACATGGATCTGGGTAAGTGGCCTTTTTTGCTTGTGCTCTGGTGATCGCCAGTACCTCTTGTTCTTCTACTTCCAGCATGTGGATACCCTTTTGCTTAGGGCATTCGTTATCTTCATGATCGCCTAGTCCACACCACTTACACAATCTCCCTCCCGAACCTTGACCGTTCTGGCAGTCCCTGGCAAAGTGGCCCCATTCGTTGCACTTCCTGCATTGGATCATGGGCCTTCCTTTTGCATCGTACTGTATCATGTTTCTCGAACTTTTGTTGCTCCGGTAACCTCCAGGGGATGCATTGCTATTGTACTGGGGCTTTGGTGGTGTGTTCGGCGGTGTTGACGGCTCTCCATGAGTGAAGAGTACTTGTGCACTTCTAGCTTTTAAGTTGTATGGGCATTCCTTGACGGAATGTCCCATCACTTGGCAGATATCGCAGAATAAGTTCTTGGGACAGTTGCCTTCGTGTGACCTTCCGCATTGCAGTTCGTACACCACAGTTCTCTGGCTTCTCTCGTACTCTCCTTGTCGGCCTTCAATTCTTTCATCATTCGCATCATATCTTTCCTGAGTGCTTGTACAGTCTTGGATTCACCGTTGCCGTCGTCTGTACTCTCTTCGTCGTCTGTCTTCTTTTTCCCTCGAGAGGATGTTTTATTTTCACTTTCTATGTCCATTGCCCGATTGTATGCTTCGGCGTACGACGAAGGAGGTACGACTTTCATTTTCTTTCTTAATGACGGAAGCAAGCCCTCGATGAACCATCTTTTCTTCAACCCGTCGACCGGCTGTGCCTCCAATTTCCCCCAGCAAATCTTTGAGTCTTTGGTTGTAGGTCCGCACAATTTCGTGCTTTCCTTGCTTGGTATTGTATATCTCCGCAACAATCTCGCTGTCATCCCGCAGCAGTTTGAACTCCTCTTGAAATGCTTTCTTCAATAATCTCCATGTAGCTTTCTGTGCTTGATCTAATTCATAGTACCAATCAATGGCACTCTCTCTGAGTGTCGCTGGAAATGCTTTCAGCCACTGGTCGGGATCATCCTGTTTGCTGGCTATCCAAATAGTTTCACATGTCTTACAGTGTCGTACTGGATCTTCTGATCCATTCGCCATGAACTTTGGCAGCTTTTGCCGATCCGGATGAGCCATCTTTCCCCGCTGTCCTCCTTGTGTGTTGGACCCGAGTAGACTGGTTTCCCCGCTACGTTCTGGTGTGTCACTTGCACTCTCGGCCACGTATGAGTCACTCCCACGTCTTCCTTCGGCGTCCTTGACACCGTGAGTCTCCTGGGGTTCCCTTCGATACTCTCTCCGCCTTGGGGTACTGGGCTCGTCTGATAAGGACAACTCCTGAAAACGTCTGATGCTACTACTTAATTCATCTTCATTCTCATCAGGATCATATCTTCCAATATACGGGGTGCCGAAGGGTTTTCCGTCCCTTCCTTCTGTCAAACTTTGGTGCGCTCGTCCAATGGATGTGTCTATTCTTGTCAGATTTTCATATGTTCTTTTAATGCTCTGATTTACTTCAATTAAATCCTCATCCAATTCCTTACCGACTTGCTTCAGTCTTCTTCGCCGGTTTTCTTGTTCTTGCAGCCTGAGTGATCGCCGAACTTGCTCTTCCGGAGTCCCATGCCCGTCAGGTACTCGATTCTTGTCTTTGTTCGGTCGTATAGGCATTTAAAATATGTTCAGGCGATCATTGTTGGCTACCGGATGTACATCTCCGGCTCGTTCTTCTTCTCGTTTAGTTCGTTCTTCGTAGCGCTGTAGTATTTGTTGCCTTCGGCGTTCCCGATCCTCTTCTTCTCGGAGATCTTGCAGAATAATGGAATGACGGGCTAGTAATCTAGGCATACGATTCAGGAGGCGCTTCACCTCGTCATTCACTTCCAACCTATCCCAAATAATTTCCTCAGGGATCTCCCGTCTGTGGGATTCCCTACGTACGTGATCTCGTAAAGATATCTTCCACAGGTTGATAAAATCTTCAGTCAATAGGTCTTCCCGTTCCTCATTAGCATTTATAGGTTCTTCCGCCGGTTGACCCATTACGCTGCCATGATGAGTGATGCCCTAGTCCGCTCAGGCAACGACGCCAAATGTTTACTCCAGTAATGGTAATTCAATATGCTACAGAAGTAAACTGAATACAAAATTGTAACAACCTATCCAGACTATAGTTTAAAATTTTCAACTGATAACTAACTTTCAGCTGAACTGCAGTTAAATTGTTTTCGAAACAAGGGTTTCCAATTGATCCAATTAACTTTAACTTGCAAATATCTTTTTAATTTTCAGATTCGGTTTCAGTTCTCATGAAACGTTCAATAGTTTTCCGCCAACTGATCATGGCAGATCAATAACTAAATAACTACCCAACTAGGGTTTCATTTGCAGCAAGACGGAAGAGAGAATTCAGTTAAGATGTCGTTACATTATAAACTTCATCAACTAACTTTTAATTTCATTTTCAGCTGAAAAGAAACTATTAACTATAAACATCTAACAAGAAAATTGCAGAAGAATAATAATTACTTTTCTTGCTCCCAGGAGATAACGAATAATTTCTACAGCTATGAAACAATGTAGCAGCTGAATAAATTCAAGTAACTACCTTCCTAAGTATCTGAGAATCTTACTATGTTCATTAATATAAAGAATAGTATTCATGGCATAGATGAAATAGAAGTTCAAGTACCATTGCATGTATCTGGATTTATGAAAGAGGAAGAATTCCTTTTGACATCATCTCCATACTATCATATTTGGAAATCTTTATCGAGGGAAAGAGAATTATCATCAGGGGCTTTACCGCCCAACCAAGACCTACTGGTCTCCCGAGTTTCTTCAACTGAAGAACCCGCCCTTCACGAGGGTAATCAACATGGATCAATTTATCATCATGCCTCTGAGCCTGATGTCCACGAACCTATACCACTGATCGATCCTCCCTCTATAGGTACCTCCTATCAGAAGAATCATCCTGATCAGGGTATATCTGGCCATGGAAGCTGACATTGCCAAACGGGCATCTACCTTGGCCAAGGATTTTTCTATTAATTATTTGTGGCATCACTGTGCCGTCAGCACGCATCCTTGCTCGACATGATAATTCTCCGACCAAATTTTAATCTTACCAAAACTGGTTTGGTTATCGATCTTCTCTTAGTTCGAGGTTAAGTCTTACCCTTAAGGTTTAACATTACAAGAACTTGGTTTGATTCCACATTTGTTAAGGATTAAGCAGTTATCTTTTAGGAGAGAATTTCATCTCATGACTTTTCTCATCTAAGAAAAATAATCTTTTATTCTCAAACTTCTGAGGAGAATTAAGAAGTCTTTTTCGACAATATGGATTCTGTGTTTGTTTTACCATACTTTGAATTCATTCTTTCTTTTAAAAATTCTGGTGCATCAAATGAAATTTAAGAATATAAGAGAATCCTGGCTCAATGTCAAATCACATTTTAAAAGACCATTCGATATACTTAACACATAAAGAAAAGGAGATGAGAATTGTCCTTCAAGAAGGTTTCAACAAGTTAATGGTCTCAAAAGGAAAAGGAGAGACATGGTTCGCTTTAGATTTCCAAAACGGAAAGAAAAAGAGTTATGGTGAGATCATAAGTTGATGAGACCCCAGCAAGACAAAGCATTCGCAAACTCCAATTCAGGACAAAAGATGCACATGATTAGGTAAGAAATTTCACCCAATAGAGATGAAACTATAATTAGGAGACTCGACAATTTTCCCCTTCAAAAATTAATACAGCACTATGTTCTAAGGCAAATCAAACACTTAAGAAAGAAGTAACCCTGTCCGAAGGTTATTGATATTATAGAGATGAGAAGGAGGATAAAAGACTCAAAACTATATTTCCTTCTGGAAAGTTTAAGTATATACTTTCTTTCATCAAGGAAGATACTTTTTATATCAACTCAGCTCAGGTTAATCTCAGTTCAAGGTCTAATTCACAATGACCGGTGTGATTATCTTTACCTCAAAGCTCAAGGTAAATCCTAACCATAAGGTTTATACTAATAAAAAGGGTGATTGGTACTTCAATGAGAAAAAGATAATGTTCCAACTCGAGTTTAATATTACCATGACCTGGTTCAGAATATTTTCATATTTTACAACATGAGTCAAGGAAATTTTGTTTAGACCCAAGCAATGACAGACTACAGCTTATTACTGAAAACACAATTTATTAAGCAGGGTCGGCTTGGTTCAAGAATGAATAATTCGATGGTAACTCATCAAGCATAAAATTCTAAGAGGGCAAAATATATCCAACAGCATGATTAGAAAACAACGAGAGCAGGCTACCATAAAATTCTTCAGCAAAAACACACAACAAAATTCTATCTTTCACCATGCTGTTCACATGTTAAGCATAAGACT
Source organism: Sequoia sempervirens (assembly GCA_007258455.2). Classification (NCBI taxonomy): domain Eukaryota; kingdom Viridiplantae; phylum Streptophyta; class Pinopsida; order Cupressales; family Cupressaceae; genus Sequoia; species Sequoia sempervirens. Next base: position 36,368,107 of record VDFB02000002.1, read on the forward strand.
ATCATTGATAAGATTATAATAAAGTGAAAAAATCCTTCTACGTGCCTGATGAAGAGATTTAGTTACTTGAAGGAGCACGCTTCAGATTCTCTCCCTGCATAAGACGTAGGAACCCGGATTCATCCTCGTTCTCACCTAAACCTGATATAGAGTTCCAAGGTCACAACTGCTGGAAAATCGTCTCTTAGACAGAAAGACAAGAGAGGAATGGTAGTAAAGTTCGATGAGTGAGAAACAAATTGAGACTAAAGCCGGAAGATAAATTTCTCAAGATATGAGATTATTCGCCCTAAAGCTTAAGGAAAATGCAGAGGAATTTAGCTAAGATAGAGGGAGATGATCGTTCGGAATGCTCGTTAAAAATGTGTGAGAACGAATGAGTAGCTGGAACAAAGATATTCATCTCAGAGTTAGTCGTCTATGATTTCTCACACGGAGAGTATTTCCCTGAGATGGAGGTTCTTCCTTCGCCTCCTAAAAAATTAAGAGACCTTCGATTAAAAGAGAAAACTCCGTGAATCCTCCGTTCAAAGATTGCATGAACTCTCAAAAACCTTTCGACTCCCTTCTTGGCCGTTCGACTGAAAGCACGATGGACAGGTGACGGAAAAGACTACCGCCAATCACTCCAACATTTTATTATTTCATTTTTTTTTTATCTAAGCCTTACTTATGTTTAAATTTAGATCGATGGCATTATTTTTATCTACTAATGATATTTAATATTTAATTCCCTTTGAAATTTCTTAATATATAATTAAGAAATGGGTTCGCTCAACTCCAAATGAAGTTTTCTAATTAAAAATTCGATTTAACTTATTTAGCAATAATTATTATATTAATTTAATTTTGGCCAAGGTCATGACGTTGACATAACTGTCTTGCACTGACTCAAGATCTGATGATAAAATTGATCCATTATTAACCACGTCCTCTCCCTTGATGATATTTCCCTTTCCCTCGCGGCATTGGCAATTCCTGCATCCACTGACAAGGTTTATGGATTAGATCGTTCTCAATGGCTTAACATTATGCATTTAAATTTAATCTCATGATCTTTTCCAACTTCATGTGAACAATAAATTCACTGGCAAAATAAAGAGTTCGTTAACATTATAGTTATGATAAAAAGAACAACTATTGAGAATGTCATAATCACATGAAAGCAGTTATTTGCAACTAATCATTGCATTCAAATACCTAACGAACATATAGTCTTAGAGTGAGGGATGTAACATACTCCTCCCCTTAAGAATCATCGTCCTCGATGATTGTTCATTCAGAGTCTTCAAATTAAACATAAACATAAATATAATGTTCTCAATTGCTCTTCAATAGATAAGGAAATTCTTAAAGTATTTCTTCATAATCCTTCTCGGTGGCGTTTATTTATCTTTTCTATTTGTTAATAGCTTTCACCAGTCTTTTCAGTTCAATTTGATTTGTTTTCCATTTCAGATAACGTTTCAGGTCTAATGATAATCCAGCCTTCTAGCTTACCCAGCGTACAGGAATTCAACATCTTTTCTGTCTATTGAGTCGTCTAGATTGCCATGATGAGTGATGCCCTAGTCCGCTCAGGCAACGACGCCAAATGTTTACTACAGTAATGGTAATTCAATATGCTACAGAAGTAAACTGAATACAAAATATCATTGAGCATGTAAAGCATTCACAGAACAGATATATATATGAAGCATTGTAGTCTTTATTCATGTACTTGCAGTATTACATTATCATCTCAACAACACTTCCCCAACTACGAACCATACAACAACGTAAATAGTTAACCGGCGTCGGTTGAGAGCACCAACCGTTAGCAACTTACAAGTACCAACTAATCCCGAATGCTAACTAATCCCGAGTGCTAACTGACCCGAAAAAAACATTATTTATTTATTCCATTATTATCTATTCCCAATACGACCGACTACAACATTTATTTAATTAGTACGGTCGATTACAATATAATTATTTATTAACATGGCCGTCTACAATGGAGACAAATTTGAAGAAGTTGAGTGAATCAACAACTCGTTCAGACTTGGTAGATCCCACCATGTACAGACAATTGATTGGATCATTGATGTATCTAGTCAATACTAGACCAGACATTTGTTATGCGGTGAGTGCTCTTAGCCAATTCATGGGTGAGCCAAGACAAATACATCTAGTTGCAACAAAGCATATCTTGAGATACTTGTGTGGCACAATGGGATATGGCTTGAGATATACTTCCTATGAAGATCTAAAGTTACAAGGCTATTTTGATTCTGATTGGGCCGAGAGTGTAACTGATAGGAAGAGCACCTTTGGATGTTGCTTCAGTTTGGGGTCTGCCATGATTTCGTGGTGTAGCAAGAAGCAGACTTTTGTGGCACTTAGCATTGCTGAGGCCGAATATATTGCAGCATCTGTAGCAGCTCGAGAAGTAGTATGGATTCAAAAGCTCCTTGCAGGATTGTTTGGGCAATCATTGGAGCCGACTGTGATTCATTGTGACAATCAAAGTTGTGTGAAGCTCTTAGTAAATCCAGTGTTTCATGATAGGACAAAGCATGTGGAGATTAAGTATCATTACATCAGAGATATGGTGCTAAGAAAAACAATTCAACTCAAGTACATTTGCACTGATGATCAGACGGTTGATATTCTCACCAAGCCTCTTTCCAGAGTTAAGTTTGCACATTTTTAGGACAAGCTTGGAGTAGTGGAGAATGTCGCCCTTGCCGAGAGGGAGACTCAACATCAGTGAGCTTTGCTATAATGCATATTTCTCTGAGACAGAGAAATATGAGGTGAAAGCCCTCGTCCATCTTTGAGACGGAGATATGGTTCTTTCCACACATGGGAGTAGCCATGGTGGACGTCATGTTGAGAGACTCCATGACAACATCACGTTGAGAGACTCCGTGATGAACCTTTTGTACTTGTGTTTTTCCACACATGGGAGTAGCCATGGTGGACGTTATGTTGAGAGACTCCATGACGACATCACGTTGAGAGACTCTGTGATGGGCACTTGTGCACATGTTTCTTTCCACACATGGGAGTAGCCATGGTGGACGTCATGTTGAGTGACTCCATGATGATATCACGTTTAGGGAGATGTGAGTGATTCCATTTGTGTTGAACATACATTATCCACAATGGAGGAACATTTTTCAGGATTATATGAGGCATTATGCCTTAGAGAGTTGATTGTAGAATCTAAGAGATTGCCTAACAAGACGAACCCACAATTTGATAATGTTTGGTTTGTTATGGATACAACGCCATGGAGTTGGATAGCAGCAAGGATCATATCAGCTAAGGAAGTGATGGTATGGATTAGAAAATGGGACAGCAATCTTTTGACATCTCATGAGCATGAATACAAGCTAGATGGTGGTGACAAGAAATGTAGCATGGTAGACATTCATGAAAAGATTTACAAGCATGCGGTGATGGTGGGAACTCCTTGCCTACAACGTGAAGTTATAACAGCAATGAGAAAAGAACATGAGTCAATTTGTATGTCGGTTCCTCGCTCTTATGATGTTGATACTTTGATTGAGTCTAAGGATATCATAACTTCAAGATTTGATATGCTACAAGGTTGGGCTACCAAGTGTACGCAAGCGTGCTCTTGCATTGAAGTTTTACAGGGTAATGAAAGAAAAGGTACAATCAGTCCTAAATCATTGGGTGGGGACAGCAGCGTTATACTCTCTCATCTACATGAACTTACAATCCCTATTCTTGAAGTAATTGGTGACAATGAGTTTCCAAATGATAGCTTACATGATGAGAAACAAGATTTCTCTAATTCTGAGTTTATAGATGATGTTTCCAATGTTGAGGAGAATGGAGTGGCGTTATGTATTCAATGGTTGAAATCTCTTGGAAGATTTGTCCAAGACTTTAGCAAGATGATATTAGAGCTCACTCACATGGGTAAACACATGGTGCTTAAGCCACAAATGAATGAGACAAAGGATGGGACAGTTAAGGGCATATTTGTGTGCTCTAACATTGATGACTTCAAAGGCATGGATACGAATGAAGAATTCAGTCCTAATCTTCTGATTTTGAACAGAAGGGATATATCCTCACTTCCTAATTATATTGCAGCTTCTAACTATTGGGAAAGGAGTGATATTGTTTCTACTTTGGTTGGTGCTCAAGCAGCATGCATAGGTCATGGTAATTTATATGATGCATCCCATCTTAGGGCTGAATTTGAACACTTTGGAGCAGCAGATTTAGAGCAGTCCCAAATATTAAATGATGGTTGGCTAGAGAGGGCAAAGCAAACCAAGTTGTTGGCTCAACAAGCCAAGTCCTATCTTCAACATAGTCACGATATGCACCCTTCTTTAGATGATGGTGATAAAAAATTGACTAATTCAGAAAATTTAGTTGTTGTTGAGTATTTTCTTGATGGTGATAATGATTTTGTGGAGAGCACCCCTAGTGAGCCATACACTCAAGAGTTGTTTTTGATGAGTGTTGATGACATCTATGCTACACCTTTGGGTTTATCGCCTATTTCTCATGGCATGACAGCGACTTATTTGTTGACTGGTGACTTCATATTCATAGATTCATCATAGTTTAGTGACTGCCCTAGTTGGATTCACATTGCATTTTTGGACTTTTCGTGCTCTACACCAGCTATTCAGTTTCTTAGGAGTGTGTGGAAGCATGTTTATTTGATGGGCATTGAGTATTTGATGGATTTCTTCAGTATGTATTGGTACGTTGACAACTATGATTTCATTCTTGTTGCTGGCGTAAGTTACAACAATAGTATTTGGCGGTCTAGTGAGTTGATCTATATACACATGGGAGGTTTGAGCAACCAGCTCCATTACAGTACCTTGGAGATTGACACTAGTTAGTTTTATCAGAAGAAGGTGGGTTTCCCTCGGACTTGCACGTTGGATTTTGGTTTTGATCCAGCTCCTTTTCAGGAGGTTGTTGACATTCATGATGATACCCTTCTGAATCCCGAAGAACCATTTCTTCCAGTTGTGAGTTGTGAGCCTTCTTCTGATGACGGCAGTACTAGATGGGATACGCATGACTACTCTAGTTTTCCTCTAGCACAGGCAGGGGAGTTTCACTTTGGTTGCATTATGAGGTGTGCTCACCAATTTTCGTTCAGCCCACATGTACAGGATTTGATGATGACATTGATGACATAGAGAGATGGGTTGAATAAGGGACATGCCAATTCACTCTGGTATGGCATGCTTCAGATTGCAGATGATGAGTCCAAGTTTGATAGGGCTCTCACTTTGATTTCTCCAGTTGGATGTTTCCAGCAACAGGAGTTTGAGACTCGGTTTGATCGGACTCTTGGGGTTATCAGAGTGGTGCAGCGGAAGTCAGTTGGTGCTGAGATTGATGGACTTCTAGTTTGTTTATGGATTGTGTGTTTGCGTGAGGTTCATTACCATAGTTCGAAGATGGCAGAGTCCACCGATCAGCAAATGGAGATCCCTATGCACAACTTATATAGAGTTGAATTTCAGATTTTGGATCCAAGAGTTTACTTGTTGGGCAGTTGGCTTCACAGAATGACATGGCTTGACCATGTCAGGAGTTACAACTGTATAAAGAGGTTGCTGGATTGCGTTCTTTCCAGGGTCACTTGGGATCCAGGTGGTGGGTGGACCAGTGCGGTTGGTATTTCATTATGTCTTCTAATGATGTGGTAGTTGAGCTGGTTTGCAGTTGTGGATTGCTTGAGGGAAAACAATCTTTGGGAAGGGAGGATTGTAATGTCCCCAAAATTTGGACAAGTGACTTAATTATTTAATATCACCTAAGTCTTAAATTATTTTTAAAAGAGGGATATTAAATAATTAACAAATTAAGTTATAAAGTGACTCCTTGAAATATTTAAAGAGTGAACATTATAAAGTCACTTTATGATTTTGAATGGGGAAATATAAAAGAGAAACATGAGAGATCATTCGGCACTTTTGGAATGCATATTTTCACGGCAACGACTGGTCGAGCTCCTGGTTTGGGGTTTGAGAAAATCTGATGGCTCCCATTTTGGTTGTGGAAGACCAACCCTAGTTGGGAATGTGAAGTGGAATTATGGTCTCTTTTCTGATTTTCGAAATTACAGTTTATGGAGTTTTGGGCAGCTTAGAAATTCGATTTTTGAGAGGGTCTTCTACAGATTGGAGGGTATAATATTGTGTGGAAGCCATGGACGCCTTCTTTCTTAACAGATGAGCCTTGTAGAGGTCGAGTATTTGAGGCAAAGGAGCAAATATAAGAAAAACGTGTTTTTCAGTGAGGGAGTCGACTGTAGCAGGAGGAAAGACGGGATTTATTGAGGGAAGACGCCTCATACTCGAGTCATATTCTTGGTCGTGGCTGCTTCAAGGGACTTTATCAGGGCATTTGGGTAGTGTTACAGCTGGCGCACCATTGTGTAGGAAACATTTGATGCTGAGACGTGTGAATGTTAGTGCCGACTAAATCTCGTGAAGCTGTGATATTCTACCAATCTTGAGGACGCCTTGCTTACCCAGGTAGCAGTTCATTGCAAGCCCGTGGCATAAAGGGAGGTGAAACTCAGATATAATGAGGACGTGCTATCCAAAAGGGAGAAGCGCTTGATCCTGGAGCTTAGGAACTGTCCACAAGGGGTGGTGTCATCTCAAAAAGGGACATCGACATCTCTTCTTGCTGGTTGGGTGACTAGAAAGCATTTCTGGGCAGTATTCCTTCACCAACAAGTTCATTGCTATTCACCAATGGTGATTTCCAGGTCTGAGAACTCTTGTATTGATTTGTATTTTCCTTATAAGTTCTGGGAATTACTTTAGGTTCATTCCTGAGCTGTTCACAGTTGCATATCTATCCTCTGTAGTCTCGTGGGCATCCAAGTCTTATTCAGTTAAGAATGATAAACATTTTTGAGAATGTTATGCCCATATTTTTATAATTCTGAAACTGATTTCTGAGCAGCTAATTAACTAAAATCAATCATTTATTGACACAAGTTGCTGTCAAACTATTGCAATCAGTCTATTAGCAGTCCAAAATGGTGGTATTCATGATACAGTCTGAAAATGGACTTTCTATTAGTTGTGTCAATTTCTGAGAGGTCTTTACATCAGCCATGTTCAATACTCAGAAAAGTCTTTAAGGAAATCTGGAATGTATTTATGAATGTTCTCAGTACTTCCAGTTAGTCTGAATATTACACTCTGAATCTGAGTCATAGGTTTGTGCATTCATTATCTTTGAACTTACTTACAGCCCTGTGAGCAATGCTCTGTGGTATAGACTGATTATCTGCTTAGTAATGAAACATTTGTTTGGCTGTCTTTGTATGACAACATGGGCTGCACTCAGCAAGATATAAATTGACCTATTGCTACATCTTTCTTGTATTGCTGGGTACTGTCATTGTGTATCAAGTGCATCTGAATGTCATAGTGTTACTTGAGTACTGAAGACCATAGGCCTTGTAATTTGTAAATGTATTGGATAGATATTACATTCTACTTGCTTGCTTGCAAATACAATTCTTATTCTTCTTTTATACCCTCTCATGCCTCTTCACCCAAGAGTGGTGATCCTTCCAAGGGAGGCGACTTTCTCCAAGAGGGGTGATTCCTCAAAGAGGTCGGCCCAAATAAAGTAATAAATATTTAATTTAATTGCAAAGTGGGCACCAAAAATAGGGATCAGCCCAAATATGATTTAAATATTTATTTTATTTTATTTACTAAATTGCAAAGAGGGGCACCAATATAAAGGAGGATCGGTCAACATGGAATGAAGCGTTGTCTTGGGATGGTAAAGTCGTCCATCTATGATCATAAACTTGCCTTTTGATCATCATTAATTCATACTTGAAATGCCTTGACATGGTCCAATTTGCTCTTGACTATGGAGATTCAAACCTAATTTTGTTTGGTCTTTGGACAACGATTAGTGGCCTTTGGCCTTTGTCCTTCATACAATTTCTTCCATTAACAATATGCTCTCCACGCCTTTGACATCAATGACAATATTACCAACAATAGCTTGATCCTATCACTATGGATGAGGCACCTATTGAGGATTTTGTAGCTATATTATCCACTTTTGCAACATCCACACAGCGGCAAAATCCATACCATGAACTCTTGGAAGGCTTGTGATGAAATCCATAGAAATTCTCTCCCATTTTTTATCTAGAATCGGTGAGGGCTGCAATAATTTTGCTGGAAAAATATATTTTGTTTTGTATGCTAACAAGTGATACACTCTCTAATGTGCTTAAGGACATTATCCTTGAGTCCATTCCAAGAAAATTTCTCCCTCACTTGTTTGCCAGTCTTGAAGTACTTTGGATGGCCTACCAAAGGTGTGTTGTGATTTCTCTCAAAACCTTCTCCTTCACCTTTGATTTAGAGACAATTTACACTCTATCCTTGTAAAGGATGAGCTCATTTGCGACCTTACACCTATCATCTTGAAACTTTCCCTCCAAAATATTAGTAACAAATGCAGTTTTAGTATATTCCGCTATCATAGTGACTCTCCAATCAACATAATTTATATATATTTGACATAGAGCACAAGAATGGTTTTCTAAATAATGCATCAGCTACAATATTATTCTTATTCTTAACATACTCAATGTCAAAATCATAAGCCTAAAGCTTACCCATTTTTGTTCTCTACCATTCAATCCTTTCTAATTGAGAAAAAAGTTCAATTTTTTGTGATTTGTCTTCATTAAAAATCTCCCACAAACCAAATATTACTTGAACTTAGCCAAAGCATGTACGGTAGTCAACATCTCCTTATCATAGATGGAAAAGCCCTTTTTTGTCTCCTTGATCTTTCTACTCTCAAATGCTATGTGATGCTTATTTTGCATCAAAATGGCTCTAATACAAAGGGAAGTGAAATATCAAGAATGTAATGTCCCCATTTTTGGGTTCTCTTGTATTGCAGTTGGCACTGACCTTGTGGTTGTGTGTCAGCTTTATCAGAGGGGTTATATGATGTTACCAGTGAGCTCAAATGGTCTAGAGGACCCGTATGAGACTTTTCAAAGTTATTTTCGGCTTCTAGTGTGTTCTTCAAGATTCTTGGAAAGTGCGTCTATTTATAGTAAGTTACCCAGTTGGACTCGATTTTCAATATTCATCATTGGCATCTCTCCTATGCAATTAGTTTTCGATTATGATGCTTTTCGACAGTTTTCGCAACTTGGATGCATTAATGGCTTTTATTCTAATTATATTACTAAGGTTGCTCAATATTATATAAATTATTTAAAAATCACCTTAGTGTCATAGCTCATTGGAACCGGGATAGAAAGATTTAAATCTTGGGGTGTTGATAAAGTGGCTTTATGTGATGAGAATAATTAAATAATGAAATAAATCATTTTTTGGGGATATAAGGTTTATTTAATTGATAAAGTGATTTTATATTGAGTTTTCATGGAAGTTCTCAAGAAGTTTATAAAAGGAGATATGGAGAGCTCTTTTGGTTTATGCAGATTATTTTATTAACTCTTGTGAAACCCTTGTGGTTCTATAGGATTGAACATGGTTCATCTCAGCCTTCTTGAGGACGAAAACCCTCTTGGAGAAGATTAGCCTTGGTGATGAAAGATCCTTCCTGTTTAATATTGTGTGATTCATTGAGTCACAATTTGTGCAAGAAAATTTTGCTGATAGATTTAATTTAGAATCTATGCTTGTGCTGAATGCTGAAGGTTTGGAGCAATTTCATACAGAGATTGCCTGTGTGCTGAATGTTGCTGGTTAGAGGGTTTGATGGTAAAATTCCCTTGTCGCAGCTAAAACAAATATAATGAGATTTGTGCCAAATAGTATATTTGTTAGTGCAGATTGGAAGAGGATTTATAAGTGTCTTTACAAGAGCAGATTGGGATTGCAACATTGATATTGCTGAGGTTTAAAAAGGTGGAATGCAGCTGTAAGGGTGTCTTTTGGGTGGAATGCAGCACTATAGTTGCCAAGCACTTAATGTTGGAAAAAGAGTTGAAGTCACAACAATAAGCTTTTCTGTTAGGGGCAGTTTTCAAACAGTTTGGAGTGGACTTCAGGCAGATTTCTGAGTATAATCAGTTACAGGTTAAATTTTGACATGCTACAGCTGAGTGTTTTATATGACAGTAGTCACCATTGTAGAAGTTATGTCATTTTGAAGCAATATTTTAATACACAGCTGTAATCTCTATATAATACATCCAATGAAGACTTCCAGGTTAGATTGATATGCTCTCTATATTGAAACCTCATTCTTATGACTGCTGAATGTATTGTTGTTGACTATTTATGCATGCAAAATGTTTGTTGAAATGCCTATGATAGGTCTATGCATTGTGGATTTATTTGTTGAACCAATATTGTCACAAATTTCACTTTTAATGATCCCATACCAAAACATATTGAAAACACATTGAACTTCAATTAAATACAAAGTGTTGGTTTTGGGAAAAAATGGTTTCAATTTGGGGGTGGTCATTACAAGGAATAAGTATCACAGGACATGAACTCATTATCTCCTTGAGCTTAACAAGATCTCGTTGTGCTAAATTTATCCAAAAGAAAGCTATATATTTCATCAAATTTGTCAATGGTACAACCAGTTGTGAGAATCCCTTAACGAACCTCTTGTAATAGCTCCAAAGAAGCCTCTTGATTGTGTGAGAGTTTAGGAGAGAGCTCAATCTCAAATTGCTTGTAGCTTCTCATCTACTTGAACACCTTGGGCACTAATTCTATGCCCCAAATACAAGATCCCCATCATCCCAAACTCACACTAAGATGGTTTCACAAAGAATGATTGTTGCTCAAAAATACCAAGCACCTCATCTATGTGTCTCAAACAACCTTCCCAACTATTACTATAGATAAGGATATCATCAAACAAAACTATCCCAAACTTCCTCAATTGATTAATGAATACTTGATTCATGCAAGATTGAAAAGTGACCGATATATTTGTCAAGCCAATGAACATGACCAAAAACTCATAATGCCCATAATGACACCTAAAAGCTGTCTTGTGCAGATTCTGATCTCTTACCTTTATTTGATGATATCTTAATTGATGATCAATCTTAGAGAAGTATAGTGCCCCATGAAGCTCATTTATCAACTCATGATCTTGGGAATAGGGTCTTGGTTTTTTTATTGTCTTCTTGTTGGGAGCCCTATAATCAATGCACATCCTCATGGTACCATCCATTTTCTTGACCAAAACTATGAAAAATGCAAATGGGCTAGAACTCGACCTAATGCATCCCATATCTAATAATTCCTTGATTGCCTTCTTTATTTCTTCTCATGTCTTCTTGGATGGCAATAAGGGGTGGTGATAAGTTACTTGGGTCTAGTCTCAAGCTCCGTGATATGCTAAAATCCTCTATCTAGTGGCAATCCTATGGGTAAATCATTGAATACTACACTATGCTTGTCCAAAATAGATTGAATATCAACATGATAAGACTTCTCACCTTTGGATGATCTTTTAGTAGTTATTAAACAATGTGTTGCCCTGCCACTTGGCCTCTACGAAAAAACCTTTCCATCCTCTTGGCTGAAAAACATCTTGGTCTTCCATCCACAATGCCTTGTAGTGTTAACTATTTTCCTTCTACCTTGAATTTTAGCTCCATAGTCTAATAGGTTTGGATAAATTCTGCAAGAGAATGTAACCATTGCACCCCAAAATCATGGCGGTTTATCCTAATCCGGCATCCTAGAAATCGTCACTCTATCTCCCCAAAGTGATGTTGAGCTACATTATCTTCTTAGTGTGAGGAATGGTGAAAGCATTTGCAACTATGAGATTGAACCTATCAAAATCCTTTGTGTCTAGTCCTTTGTTGGATACTAAACCCTCATTAATGAAATTATGAGTTGGTCTACTATCAACCAATATTGTAATTTTTTTCCCATGTAAAACTCCATGAACTCGAAATGGATGATACCTAGGAGCACTTGAAAGTGTAGCAAGAGTACCCCCTAAAACTTCTTTCAATACCTCTTTCTCTATCTCTACAACTCGAAGTTCTTGACCCTCTACTTTCAATTCTTTCTTTGAAACTACCTCAATGTAGTGTACCTATCTTCTGCCAAGGCATCAAGGATTTGACTCCCATGGCTCCTTGCAAGAGAAGCGTAAATTTTTCCTTTTAAGTTCATTCTTTGATTTCACTTCCTTGCTTTCTTTCTCTGGCCTCTCCCTTTGATGTGACACTTCCTTCTGAAATATTTCTTTTGTGGTGCTAGAGGTGGTGCCTTGTGCTGAAATTTGTTCTTAGAAATCGAAGTCCCCAAGGTTAGAGCTCTCCTAATGGCCTTCAATAATGATGGTGGATCAAATGCCATAACCCAACCTTTAAGAGGTTTGGTAAAACCCTCCATGGAAAGGATTGCGAGTCTCTTCTCTGAAACATTCAGAACCATAATTAACAATTTTTGAAATTCTTTTACATAGCTGTCCATAGTACCACTTTGTCTTAGTTGAGTCAATTCTCTAAAGTAGATCTTTGAATTCTTCCTATCAAAATTGTCAATCAATCTTTGGTTGATCTCATCATAAGTGTTAATCAAACTGTGCCCTTGGTTGACCAATCCATCATAGCACCACTCATGTGCTATGCCATCCAAATTTAGTGTAGCAAATTTGATAGCTTCCTCCTCATACATGGGGTTTGGTGAAAAATAGGTGTCTAGCTTTTGGATCCAAACACAAGTAGTACTATTTGAGCAATGAAAAGTGGGTTTGGTTAGCTTACCCAATCTATTTTTTAGGTCTTTATGAGGTCAATGTGTATTTGTCCTTTTTTACCTTTTATTTCCATGCTTTAGCTTCAAGCTATGGAAATCATTGAGTGATGTTTGGGCATGAAATTTTGGTCCAGAAGCTCTATACTTTGCAACATAAGCTGCAAAATTATCTTCCTCATGATTTGGCTCTTCTTCTTCATGTGGATCTTCTCTTTGTGGAAACTTGGGTTTGAAGGGTCTAAATGTGGAACTCACAATGGTTCTTTGATTTTCTATGGCACTCCCTTCACCTGTAGGGGGTGGTGTTGCCTTTGTAGCATTCTGGTTTTGCATTGTTTGAAGTAACTGTGCCAATAAGATTTGACATTTGTTGTTGGCCTTTGCTCATGCTAACAATAACATTATACTGCGTATTTTCCTCCTTATTGTTTATTAAATATTTTGCTTCTTTCTCCCATTTTTTCTTTTATTTCTTTGATCTCTGGATCCCTTACTTTCATTCTCTTATAGACTCTATATTCTTTATCGCTGGGCTGTATGAAAACTTGTTAGATCTAACCCTGCAAACTAGCAAGATCAATGCTCTGATACCACTGTAATGTCCTCAAATAGGATTTTATGGAACATATAATTTTCCTTTTTAATGATTTATGAAACAAAATGCAAACTGAAACAACAAACTAAAAATAAAAACTATGCTGACCACTACTTATCAAACCCTCAAAATGCTGTAATGAAACTCCACATACATCACAAATGGTAGTTTTGAATTGTAAATGCCAATTTCACTTGATATTTGATTGATTATTTATGACAATAAATTTGAAACCCTAGGATGCCAAATACTCATCTGAATTGAAATGGCAACAAGAAAACTTTGGAAAACTCTTTTTTTTTTTCAAATTACAGCCACTGGGATCAATTACAACTGCTGGTAGTGATAGTAGAAACATAAAATCAGAATTACAAATAATGATGATGCACTCACAAAAAATCCACTATAGTTGTATGGATAGCTGATCCAACTGAAATGATGCAAATCATACTTCAAGACCCTTTGAAATCAGTCATAAATGGCACTGTTCTGATCTGAAAACGCTCAAAATTGATGTTGCAAGATTTTGTATGGCATTGGGGCAGGATGGAACGATGGCGGCGGCAACTAGGTGCAGGACAGCTGCAGTAGTTAAAATCTTAGAATTTATGATGTTTTGTGATTGGAAACCTGCTGATAGGCATTGGAAAACTGATGGAAACCTTCCAATATGTGGCACTCAACATAAACCTTGAAAAATCAGCAATTAGATTGACAAATAATTTTGAAAATCAGCACTACCTCACAAACATCACATTTACTTGCAAATCTAATCACCCCAATATTGATATTTTTAATTGAATCACCAAACCAGCATGCGTGCAATTCTTGGATGGACTGGCCAATAATGGAGACAATGATTTTTATCCCCAAATTAGAGAGTAGAAATCTAGGAGGGTTTTCGTCCTTGGTTTAGAAATTGAACGCAATGCTCAAATTCTTGAAAATATTGATTTGCAAAATGATGACAAAAGATGATGATCAAATGAATCCAAGTGCCTACCTAATGTAGCACTCCAAAATGGACTCATAGGTCCAATTTTCTTTAGTATTTAAAATACTTTTTATTTTATTTTTATTTAAGAACTTAAAATTGCTTTTTAATTTTAATATTAGTGTTTAAAAAACTTTATATTTTAATAATAATATTATAAAGTTGCCACTTAACTTAGAAATTAAGAGGCCCAACTAAAATAATATTATAAATTATCCCTTGCTTTACCCTTTTGCCTCTAGGAAATGGGAATAAGCTAGAGGTCTTCTCCATGTCTCTAATTCTGAAAAGGGGACATGACAAAATGAAGATGGTGCAAGAGCAAACCTCAGTAGATAATCTGGTAAAGGTTCTAGCCAAGAAAATTGTCATATAGGAATGAGATGGTATGACAAGCAGGGAGTTCTTAAAAGAGTTGTTCAAAGCAAAATAATCAATTTTATTTAAACTAAAAACTAAATTGGAAATAAGATGTTATAGGTGAGAAATTAATGTGGAAAAATTGGATTCTTGAATTAAGCAATTAAAAGTTTTGTTTTAGTACACACAAAGTTAATGAGGCACAAAGAATTAACTTTGCACACCTCAAAATGAAAGGAAATGCATAGAGAAAAATTATGTTGAGAAAATTATATAATTAATTGTGAAAAGAGGAAAAGAAAACAATTTTAGGCACTTGGGATGAATTCAAGTAATTGATCCAAAATAATTTATATCTCATAAGACACAAGAATGATCAAATAATTAAGTGGATATTTTTTAAACCCAATGATAGAGGTAGAATGTGTAGGATAACACTGGTGCATGGAGTTCCAAAGACAAGTCATTTTAATTAGCATGGACTTAAAAGAAGATGATATGTTCATCAAGTACCTTGGAGGGCTCAACTCCTACATTAGGAGTGTAATCACTACCAACCCCCAAGACTTGGACAAACATGTGTCCAAGCTTACTATGTGGAAAGCGAAGAAAAATACCACCCTATATGGAGGAGGAAGTTGGGGTGATCTCCTCCTCACTCAAAGTCTCACTAAGCGTTTGTGGGACCAAAAGCCATTCTAATAAGGCAAGTGTGATCTACATGGATCATGAAATTATAACAAAAAGAATAAAATGGAGTAGGAACCTTGACAAAAGACAAAACAATGTCTAGGACATAATCTAACCCAAAAGGAATCTAACCCCATTTTTTAATTTTGGTTTCTTTTATTATATATGAACCCAAAAGGAATCTAACCCCATTTTTTTCGCCAAACTTGTGAACTTGAACTAGCTACTTAGGAAAATAAATTCTTGAGTTCATGTGTGAGATTCACTTTATTGTGGCATGTTTCTTTATAATTTGATCAACAATCCTTCTAACACTATCATTTGAATTTGCAAGTAGCACAATATGTTAGGATAAATTTGAATTCTTGAATTCAAGTAATTTAGAGAGTTTATGTATCACTATGAAAGCTTTGGGATTCCAAACTCCATAGCTAACTAGAAGTTAGACCAAATCGTACATCAAATATACCTCCTAAGAAAATTCTCTATAATGCACTTCTAGCATATGCCCCACAAATACAAGTTGGTGGATACTTTGGGTAACATTACTTTTTACTTGAATAGAGAGCATAAAGACATCATTGTTTGGCCTAATATGAATTCTCTTGTGATGTCCCTATCTCAAGCTTAGTCATCTAGTCGATAGTTAGCCTATTTTTCAAGTTCCTATAGGCTAATTGGTAAGGAAAACGGGGACTCCAAAGTTCTTGGAAAGCACAACTTCAATGTTTCAAGGTTGCTATTCTTGGCAATGAGTTTAGTTGGCAATATGGATCTTCATGACACTTTCAAAAGTGATTTCTAACTTTTGGTGTGTTCTCCAAACTTCATGGAGAAGTATATTTTTAGTTTGTTACCCGATCAGCTCCGATCATCATTCCAATTCTTCAGAATTATGATGGTATGATCAGAGTTTGATTTCAATGTTGTTTCAGTGCTTTCCACAACTTGGGTGAAATAATTTAAATATTCACTTAAGTTCTTAATGTTAAATTATTAAAGTGAATAGCGTTAAGTGTAATATCTTTTTTAAAAATATAAAGTTAGCTCAAAAGTGGACACCTAGAGAAGGAGACTTTTGCACATGAAAAATGTATTATTATTCAGAAAGGATCATTGTTGAAAATGTTGGAATTATTGTTTTCAAATAATTGTTTATTCCCTAAAAGTTATATAAGGAGGGTAAGAGTTCATTTTGAGGGTGAGACTTGAGAATATAATATTGTTATGCTGCTGGAATGAACTTGAGTTTTTCCAAAGCTTATTGAGGACAAAAACCCTCTTGGAGTAATTGGTTTTGGGGATGAAAACCCTCCTAGTTGGTCTTGGTAATTCCATCCAGGGATTATAGCTGTGCTACAAATTGAAGTTTCAGTTCTTGGTTTGCAGATATGAATTTTTTTGTAGTGTTTAATGTTACAGATTTTTTATTGAGTTTGTGTTGAGATTGTTGAAGCTCCTTTAGGCAATTTGAGCAGTTTTTATGACTAGTCATGCCGGGTCGTACCAACTTGAGATGCGGGTATAAAGAGGTTTTTGATATATTTTTAATTGGTTGTTTGGTCACCATTATTCCTCAGTTACAAGCCATACATCATATAGGAGGCAGATTGCAGTCTTTAAGGCTGTATCACATGCTGGCCTTGCCTGTAAGGGGGACGTTTGAACTCATATAGTGAGGCACTTGAGTTTTGAGGCCTTTTTCATCATAAAAGATGACAGCTTGATCCTTGGAGGTGGTTTGCGCAAGTTTTGGATTGCACCTTTGATATTAGCTTGCTCAAAAAGGGGCCGCACGGTTTCATGGTTTTGCTGTTTTGCATTTTCAGTGTTATGACAGATCTGTACAGGTCTGAAACTCAATTACCAGTCTGTTATATCCTCTTTCCAGTGAGATTGGGTGAAGTTTGGACATAATTTGAAGTGGTGTTTCAGTCCTTGTTCATGTTGGGTGTGTGTCGACAAGATGTATTAGATTTTGGGCAAATATCTTGGTTGTACAGACCTGTCGCAGCATGATTTAGTGCAATTTCAGACCTGTACCAGCTCTCATATTCATCTATTCAAGGTATCATATCATTATTTCATAGTTGGATTATTGGGTGCACATCATTTGGCACTATTGTGGGGTGTAACAGCAATTTGTTTTCATATCAGCAGGATTTACCTTTATCAACACTTTACTTACAACAGATGTCACCCATTTGATATTGTTGCTCATGAACTAATGTTGTAAACACTAGAAGGTAGTACTGCCAGTGTATTTAGTAAGCTTATTTGAATCATGTACTCACCCCACTGAATAAGTGGTAGCGTTGTATAGATTCCCACTGAATAAGTGGAGGTGTTGTTATTACTTGTTCTAAACACTCCGCTGAATAAGCGTGAAGTGTATTTCTTTCTAGTATTGTATATGCACTTTACTGAATAAATGGTATAGGCTGGCTTGCCGCCTAGTGTTTCATTTCAGCTGTTGCAATTTATTTGTTATATTGACCCTTTCACCATATGTAAGAGTTAATGGCAAATCCTCAATACCCCCAGGAACAGTTGCTAGACCAAAATATCTTCCACAAGAGAGACAATGGCAAGAATAGTTTGCTATGACAATGGATGCAATATTACAAGATTGAATATGCAAATGTAAATGAGATGCCTTGCTTATAAAGGCAAGGTGAGAGGAAGGATTAGACAAGATCATGACAAGTGTCTTAATCTTATCACATGAGACAACTAACTCATAACAACTTAGGATAAGATAAGATCTAGAAATGGCAACTAAGACTTCTAGAAGGAATCTTATAACCTAAGTAAACTTAACATGTGAATATGTCCCCTAAATCCCTTGTAAGTGAAATTAACTAGGTACAAGACATTTATTCACACCAACACCCCTCCTTAAGTGCAACTTAGGGAGAAGATTAGTATGCAAACTATGCAAAGAGACTGATTATTATGGACCCCAACTACTAGGCCATGCTAGGTACCCATTTACAATGTAAATGCAATAAATGTTGTAATGTCCCCATTTTCGGAGTGACCACCATTCAAGAGGTTGGTTAGCCTATTAGCCATTCCCGTAGGCTAATCCAATTGGATAGGGAATGCTTTGCTGCAATTGGTCATATTTTCATATTTTTGGCCAATGGAGATAGAAGGAAAATAAATATTTTATTATTTGGCCAAGGGGAAAAATAAATATTTTATTATTTGGCCAAGGAGAAAAATAAACACTTTATTATTTGGCCGAGGGAATAATATTAAATTAATTATTTATAAAGTTATCTAAATAAATTAAATCATAAAGGTAACTTTATTTTGATTAATTTAATTAAAGTGACTTAAATAGAAAATAAAATATTATAAAGTCACTTTATTAAATGTTTTAAAGTGATTTAAGTGAAAAATAAAATAATATTATAAAGTCACTTTAGGAAATATTAACGTATCTTCTAGAAGTTGGAGTTAGTTACAAGTTGGCTTCTTCTAGAAGATTCCATTGAGTCTTTAAAAGGAGTTGAGTGCAAGTCATTTGGGCATATTGTGGAGTTGATAAACTTGATTTCTCTCTTTCTTCAGTTGAGGATTCAGTTGCGTCCAACTCTAAGGACGAAAACCCTTGGAAATTTGTAGGTTGGACGAAAACCCAATCCTACTTTGTGAGGTAAATCCACCTAGGGTTTTCCATTGAGCTTATTGCAGGTATTTGGCAATGAGGAGCTGGAAATGATATTTTATTTGTAGGTTTACAACTGCTAGGGTTTGATATAATTTTGGCTAGGGTTTCTACACCCTATTTTGGTGTTTTTGGCAAATTTGGAACTAGCTAGGGTTTGAAGAAAATCATCATTCCAGTTAGGGTTTGTGACAACTTGGGAGAGTTTTGTTGGCAATTATTTCCAAGTTATTTGCTATTATCATTTTCTATTGCTGGGCACTAGGGTTTAACCCCTATTTTCGAGATTTTGGCATTTTTGGTAGACAAATCATGTTATAAAAAATTTCTGAAGTGGGACAACCTAGTTTGGCTATTTTTAGAGGCTTTTGGAAGTGGTTTCAGATCATTATCAGCTCCAGATTATTTTATATGATTTTTGGAGAAATGGGTATTGCATATTTTGAAGGGTTTCATCATTTTGCACCTAAGGTTTGAAAGGGAAAGTGCAGATTCAAATTTCAGTGTGTTATTGCAGCTTCTTTCAAAGATTCATTGCATATTTTTCATTCTTGGGAGCAGCCATACCTTCCACCTTTCGAATTCATCTTCATCATTGCTCAAGTGGTGCCATATTCCATATTTTGGGTGTTGAGACTTCATCTTTGAATCTAGGTATGATTGTATTGTGCATGAGGATAATATTTTATGTATTTCGTTGTAATATTCAGTTCTGATTTTAATATCAGAATTATATCAGTTATGAATCTTATTGTATATCCTCCCTTATTTGGAGAAATAAGAGTCCTATTTGATAGTAGATTGCTTAGCTTTTATTGTACTATCATTATATGCAATTGTTTTACAAATATCAAATTGAAAAACATCAAACATCTCGTTAAAAATTCAAGCAAACATTCAGAAAATCAGAACTCTTCAATTGCATGCCAAGTGTTTGACAAAATGTCAAACCTCCAAATCTGAAAAATTCAAGGCAGAATAGGCAAGGGTTCTTACAAATGCAATCTCTTACAAACGGAGAAAAGGAGAAAACCCAATGGGACAAAACTCCTTTCCAAAAGAGATAAAAACAAAGAGAGATGAAAGATGGAGGACTCAATGATACTCAAAGGACAACATTCATCATGTATATACAATGACTAACTCCCCACCCCCTGGCCCCATAAGAGAGAAAAAGAGAGACAAGATATCCCCCCCACAATGAAGAAGCTCCAATGCCGATGAAGAATGCCTAAGAACAAAAGATGATCCAATGCTTGCAAGCAACACATCTTCCCTTAGGAAGAAACAAATCCGTAGGACAACGAAGAAACCACTCCATATCAAATTGAAAGGAGGAAGAATGAAGTCTCAACATGTATGTCTCTAAAAATTGATCAGGAGTCTCCAAGCTTGAATAAGTCACAACATAATCATGGTCAAACTCAAATAAGAAACATGACAAATCAAGAGAATGAGGAGACTCATGAATGTCAATCTCCAAAGACAAAGATGATGGGATAACAGTTGTGTTGAAACTGTCATCAAAGAGGAGAGAAACCTCAAGTGTGTCCTCCAAATCTACAGTATGAGACGCCACAAACAAGTTAGAAATCCCTGTCAAATATTCATCCCACAAAGCAAGATCTGAAAAACGATTATCATACTGTTGAATAGAAGCACAGCTAGCTGAGTAAGCAGGAGGTGGAGTAGGAAGCTCAACACCAGTCTCTAGAATACGAAGGTTTATATGACCGAACTTCTCCTCATAAACATAATTCACACTTGATGAATGAATGTGGTATGTAGTCAAAGGAACATTATCATCGGTTGAAGCATAATGTGAAAAGGAATACAAATGAGATGAATGATCAACCATCGTGATAGCAATGATATCTCCACTCTCCAAGCCCCTTATGTAGACTCTATCAAGAGTGAACTCAATTGTCTTACCTTGTCCACTATGAGCAATTTGATAAATAGAAAGGAGATTTGATGTCAATAATGGAACACAAAGTACATCATTTAAAGTTCCATCCCCCATGTCAATAGAACCATTCCCACATACCTTCATATATGTATTGTTACCCATCAAAATATTAGGTGAATTACAAGGCTCAAAAGAAGAGAGCATTCCCATAGATGATGCCATATGATGAAATTACCCTAAGTCAAGAAGCCATCTATTAAATTCAGGACTTGTAGAGGCCAAGAGTGCTTGTCCTTTCAATTTGTGTAGCCCAGTTGTAGATCCAACATTCCCTAACTATGAAGATGAAGGTGTTGCCGATTGAGATGTTGAAGAAGAAGATGACACCGATGAGGGCAGCGGGATGTTATTCTTTTGAAGAACGTGTGTGAGTTTATCAATCTTCTTATCATAACATCTATGCTCATTCCTAGCCTTTTACAATATGCACATTGCAACTTCTTCTTTTTAGATAATTCTTCTTTGAAAGAGGAAGTGGACTCAGGGGTGCTATGTGAAGGTGAATCTTTACCTTGCTCATTAGGCTTGGGGTCCTTATTTTGCTTCTTACCCTTGCCACTTGAAGTCTTTGGATCTTTTGCAAGAAGAGCATGAGATTTAGAAGACATCAATGTGCCCATGTGTGCCAACTTTTCTTGTTCCCTGGTGAGATGAGCTGAAAATTCATCAAGAGAAGGCATCTTGTATGCATTGCCAAGAGCGTCCATTGTAGCATAAAATGTAGAAACAAACACTGAATAATCAAGACCAAGCTTAGCAAGAATAGAAAGAATCAATTATTCATCCTCTTTTGTGACCCCACAATTAGATAACTGCAGTCTAAAAGAATTGAGCTTAGAGAAGAAGTCTTGGATATTATCAAAATCTGAAGGATTAAGACTCATAAGTTCATTCTCCAACTTAAACTTCCTCATTTTATCTAGCCTAACAAAGAGACCCTCTAAGGTAGTCCAAATTTGATTAGGATGTGTGCAAGATGCAACATGATATCTAAGATCTGGAGAAATGGACAAAATAAGAGTACCAAGTGCTTCATCCCTTCTATGAAACCTTTTTCTTCTTTCTATAGCTCCTATGGGTTCTGGATTTGTGCCAAATGTGATTTTTTGCAACTTCAATGTTAACAATAAAATCTCCATTTGTGATTTCCATTCATGATGGTTTAATGGAGTTAGATGCAACATTTTTGGCAAATCCATGATAAAATCAGAAATTACAATAGAGGAACAACAAATTTCCCTTCACAATACAAGCAATGAACTCCTTTGTTCTAAACAAATTGACACTTTCTTTGCAAATTTACAACAATGTATCCAAAAGTACCAAATTAGCTTCAAACAAAAATTCTGAAAATAAATCTGCAAAAAATTCATGTATAGAACTATAGTGCTCCTGAATACCTTCATGATGCCACAAGAATTGGGAAAATCGAAGTCCAGAGCAAAAAGTTATGACCTCGAAGGCTGAAAAGCAAGATTTGGCTTCAACCTAGGAAAAATGGCACAAAACAGCAATTTTTTGAAAAACACCTGCACCACTAAAAAATTCAAAGAATCTGTTTTTTGACGATATTTCATTTCAAAAAATTGGCCTCCTAGATCAAAAGTTATTACAATTTGAAAAAAACAGCCTATTTAGGCATGCGGGGGAAAATATAAGCACTTGGGGGCCAAAATTATGGTCACCATGTGATCGTCAATGTTGGCAAGGTTTTAAAAAAAATCTTTATAATATCATCACCCGCAGTGGCAAACTAGTGATGGTGGCGGTGGCGGGTACTCGCGCCACCCACCCAAGCGCCACTGCCTATTTAGCCCTCCTTCGTAGCAAGAAGACCGTGGTAGAAGAGCCCACGGGACCACCGGCTTTAAACAATGCTCCAACCAATTTTTTTAAACCTAGCGATTAAAAAACTAAACCAAAACTATTAAGAAAAATTGTGGATAATAATTTCGTACTCGACTTGACTTGACAAGATATGAAGGCCGCAAATGTTGACAAAATGATTACGTAGAGCTTGTGTGTCACTTGCACCAAAGGAATATGTTGATGACAGGGAATATTCCCTGCGACTGCAAACTATTGACATCGTATGAATTTTGTACGATTATGGATTTTTTTCTACAAATTCTGTCAAACTCTCCAAAAATGGGTCAAAAAAAATTTCCGCCCGAATATGAAGTTTTTTATATGAAAATAGGGGTTTTAGGGCCTTCTGGACTCAATGACAGGGTCTGTTTTGGCCCAAAGTGCCCCAAAATTTCAGCTATCCCCAAATCTGGCAATTGTAACCCTCAAATTGAAAACATTTGTAGATTAGGCAAAACATAACGAAAATTAACGAAACGAAAGAGAAACCTAACACTCTTTGACACCTTGGATTCAACTGTGAGGTCTTTGAAACCCCAACATGCACTTAGCAAAATCTTAAAACCAACACAAAATCCTCATATTTGGGAAGGAATCTACAACACTAGAGCTCTGATACCATGTAGGAGTTAATGGTGACTCCTCAACACCCTCAAGAACAATTACTAGACCAAAATATCTTCCACAAGAGAGAAAATGGCAAGAATAGCTTGCTATGACAATGGATGCAAGATTACAAGATTGAATATGCAAATGTACATGTGATGCCTTGCTTATAAAGGCAAGGTGAGAGGAAGGATTAAACAAGATCATGACAAGTGTCTTAATCCTATCACATGAGACAACTAACTCATAACAACCTAGGATATGATAAGATCTAGAAATGACAACTAAGACTTCTAGAAGGAATCTTATAACCTAAGTAAACTTAACATGTGAATATGTCCCCTAAGTCCCTTGTAAGTGAAATTAACTAGGTACAAGACATTTATTCACACCAACACCATATGCTCTCACCTTGCTCATCTCGGGAACTAGGTGATCAAAAAGTGGAACAGATATTGCTTTGTAATCTCTGGGTGGTTATTACATCTCTTCTAATTAAAGTTAATCACAAATATCCTTGGAATTAGAAACCATGGTAGAGCACCATGCTTCAAAGTTCTAATCGAGATTATTGTCGGTAAAGTTAGTTATAATCCTAACATCATATTTGGCGTCTTTTGGTTCATTCTATATTGGTCAATCTACACCCTACTTATCTCTTTTTTTCATGATTCTCGTTTAGGTCTTCATTTTTTACATATTATTTAACATTGAAAGAGATTTTGGTAATAATTGTGTGAAGATTTTTTAATCAACATGTTGGAGCACAATCAATGATCCATCATCAAGATGAGGAAGATATAGAGGTTATTGAAGACTTAGTTTCTCAAATAAAAGGGGAGGACCAAGGGTGAGAAAATGGAAGGAAAATGTTATAGGTTAGGGATTAACAAAATAATAGCTATAATAAAAATGATGCCATAATACAATAGCTATGACTCCTATGAGATCTTGCAGAAAAGCGTGTAGGGTTCTAACTGCTCAAACTCTGGGTTCAACTCCTTAGCTAGAGGTCCATGGTAGTTCTCCCTTAGTTGTGACCAGATATGATGCATGTAATTTATAGAAAAATTATCTATATTTCTGCAGGCAAGTGCTTGTAAGCACATTCTGAAATGAGATCTCTCTTGTCTTGTCAATAATCATATTGCTTTAATAACTCTTGTTTCATGGGCTACAAGATTAGATGTCCAGTTATGAAAGAAGATTTTATGTGTTATTTTATAGGCTTTACAATTGCCCCTCGCACTAGTTACCTATGGGATACTTTAAAGCCTCTTATCACCTAGTAGTCTCATGCCCATGTTACAAGCATGCATGATCAAGCATTTAACTTCTTCATTCGTTGGTTGCCCAACACCTCTACTAAAGCATTTAATGCTATCAAGATTCATATGTTTCCTATCTACCATTAGGACATTGATTCCTTTGTCTGTATGACCAATAGTAAATAGCATGATGAAACCCACCCTAGAGGTTTTTGGTTGCTATAAATCAAACTATATTGTAATTGAAATTTTATCAATTTTAACCATCTAGTTATTATTTATGCAATATGAAGTATGCTTTGTGCAATGCAATGTAATCAGCAATATGAATATAAACAACAAAATCCTATTTTCTACAATTCATGGGTTAAACTCTATTTTATTCTCTCTATGTCTCTATGCTATGGAAGTGCCCTTAAATTTTTTTTGAGTCTCTTTTTTCTACAATTTTTCATGTGTTTTTTTAAATCTGATTTTTTCTCAATTTGCTCCCAATTTTTTCAAAAAAATCTTATGCTTTTGGTTTGTTGTTTTTTTCCCCAAATGATTTTTGCTACTATGCTTGAAACAGTTAATAGATGGAGTAGTAAAATATTTGCTTTATTCACACATGAAGTTATTACAGAAATAGACCAACCATGATCAAACTCCTTTCCTTGACTACACAAACTTTATTCAAAGTGTTCGACGGTTGACAATAGTCTACCAATTGACTCATATAACCACCCGAAAGCTAACAAACAATTAATATGTAGTCGTATACAACCATATAAAGAAAACATAATAAAGGCATTGTATGCTGACTACAACAGTCTCTTTATTTCCAACGCTTGTTAGATACATACTGAAAAGAAAGTTGGAAACTGTGTAGGAGCTGATATATAGCTCATAGAACATGTTTGAGTCACTCAAGGACTCAAGCCTATAGGATCATCTACAAAAGCCAACAACAACCTTCTACAAGAGAGAAAAACAAGAACATGAAACTGCAACAATGGATGCAAGATGTGGCCAATATGCAATACTCAACATTGCAATGATATATTGGACTTACACAACACTCAACTGAGCTTTTGATGAATGCAATGCACATATGAAGCCTTGCTTATATAGGCAACGAGTGAGATAAGATTAGACAAGATCATGACAAGTGTCTTAATTCTATCACAGGAGACAACTAAGTCATAACAACCTAGGGCACACACATTAAATTCTCAATGCAAATATTAAATGCATGAGAGAATTATTAAATGTCTAGATAACTAACTTCTAGAAATGACAACTATGAAACTTAACTCCTAAGTAAACTTATAATAATGTGAATAGGTCCTCAGTAATAACTAGTTAGGAAATAACCCCATTTACACCAACACCCCCCCATAAGTACAACTTAGGGAGTGTAGTTATTATGCAAATGATGCAAGGATGGGTCCTAACTACGAGGCCGTGTTAGGTACCCATGTACAAATGCAATGCAAAGAAATCTCTCACAAACAAAGAAAAGGAGAAAACCTGGTGGGACAAAACTCCTCTCCAAAAGAGAGATGAAATACAAAACAAAATGCTCTCAATGAATAATGAGAAGGAAAAAACCTCATGCGAGGAAAAAGTCCCCCCCATAAGAGAGAAGTCGAAGAGAGACCATGTAGCCCTGCAATAACGTTAGAAGATCGACATTGAATGCTAAAGATGATCCAATCTCGCCGAACAACATTCATCCCCTTAGGAAGAAACACAACCAAGATGGTACGCAGGATATTAGGAAGATGGATGATGGATGATGTTTCTAAAGAATTCTCAAGTGTCTCCATGTCGATGCCGAAAGGTGTCACACTCCAAATAGGCATTCTAGGACACACTATTGAAGAAGACAATCTTGAATCACCTAGAAATGATTGTAGAACACAATCCAAAGACAAGGAAATCTCCTCTGAAGATGCCTCCAAATGCTGTCCAAAAGTATCCGCTCTAATATCAAACTGCAAAGAATGATCATGTAGAGAATGAACAAGAGGGTCAGAGAATTCCCTCACAACAACTAAAGAAGAATCGTCTCCATCAAAGAGAAGATGTATGCAATCGATGATGTCTTCCAAATCTGAAATATGAGACTCAACAAACAACCCACCAATGTTTGCCAAGTATGCATCCCAAATGGATGTAGCTAGAAGACGATGTAGATCCTGCTGCATTGAATCACAAGAGGCCAAACTTGTGCCAATATGAGCATCATCAAATGCAACAGTAGATGGAGGAGATGAAATACAACGCTCAAGAACGGGATCGGATGTGAGAACACCCAAGTTCAAGAAACCAAATGTCTCCTCTCAATCATGGTTCACACTAGAAGTGTGATCAACTGCCAAAGGAATAATGTCACCATCAAGAGCAAAATCTGCAAAGGTATACAACCAAGATGAATGATCAACCATCCTAGTAGCAATAATCTATCTACTCTCCAAGTCTTGAATGATAACTAAATCAAGAGTGAACTCCACAATCCTCCCATCTCCGCCATGTGTAATCTGATATATGGAAAGAAGATTGTTCGTCAAATGAGGAACACACAAAACATCTTGAAAGGTGTTTTCCCCAAAGCTAATAGATCCCTTCCCAAGTACACTCATGTATGTATTGTTTCCCATCAAAATAGGAGACATAGTACATGGCTCAAAAGAAGACAACATAGACTGTGAAGATGCCATATGATGAGAAGCTCCCAAATCTAGAAGCCATCTCCCCGATCCTGGACCTGAAAAAGCAGAAAGAGCTTTCCCTTTATTTCCTAATGTAGTAGCCAAATCACCATGACCTTCGCCCTTATTAGACTGTTTTGAAGATGATGAAGAAGAAGGTGGAGACTTAGACATTCTAGAAGGCAAATCAATATGATTCTTTGTGAGAAGATGCTTCAACTCATCAATATCCTTCTTATAACAAGAATGTTCATCATGCCCGAGCTTCTTGCAATATGAACAAGTAGACTTCTCCTTCTTAGATGATTTATCTAAGGAAGAGGATTTATCCCTTGGTTGATCTGAATGTGGCTTGTTCTTTGACTTCTTCTTCTTCTTATCAGTAGTATTTGATTCTTTCACCTGACTAGCCAACAATGCCTGAGATTTAGAAGACTTGATGAAACCCATCAAGATAATCTTTTGTTGCTCATGTATCAACATCTCAGAAAATGATGCAAATGATGGTGTAGTATATGCAGACCTCATAGTCAACCTATGAGTATGAAAGCTAAAAGCAAAAGCAGCATAATCAGGACCAAGTTTGTTCAATGAATTGTAGACCAACTGAATGTCCTTATCAATACCACATGCTTGACATTGCTCCCTTAGATCATTAACCTTAGTGACGTAGTCCCAAATGTTGTCAAAGTTCTTAGGATCAAGGCTTATCAATTCATTATCAAGTTGATAGCCTCTAACTTCATCTGTAGAACCATATAATGTTTTTAATTTGTCCCAAGCCTCATGAGAATTATTGCATGATTCAATTTGGAACAACAAATCTTGAGAAACTAGTTTACGAAGACATCCAAGAGCTTTGGTATGCTTAATCATCCATTTAATCTTTTTCTCATCATCAATAGGTTCAGGTACCTTATTCTCAACATATTGAGAGTGACCCTCATTCATTAGTATACTCCATGCATGTTGATGCCATGTTGAATAGTTATATGATGTCAACAAAGGAACCTTAGAATGATCCATGAGAAATGAAGAGAGCACAAGCAAATAGATCAAAGCAATACACCAAGAGACCCCTCCCCCCCAAATCAATCAATCAAGAAATCCCCCAAGAAAATATGATTTTTGGAACTTTATAATTAGTGGGATTACAGATGCCACTTTCCAAAAAATAGCAAAGTGGACTTGATCTTAGTGCATACAGATTGCCAAATTTGGCCTCAACCTCAAAGTAAATTTATACAATGAATGAGATCAATATGATCAACCACTGGAAAGTACACAAAAAATTATGCACTTTCAAAAAAAAAATCATTCAAAAATGTTACCGTAGGAGCGAGAACAAAGCCCCAGAAGTTTTGAAAATGAGAACGGCTCAACAACACCTGTGAGAATCTACAATTTCTGAAAACCTCTGACACCAAAATCAAAAACCAACTGCACCACTACATATAGTGCGAAATTATACCCCAAATCAAAAAAAAAAATTGTTTGAAAAAAGGAGTTCAAATGATTAAGTTATGAGCCTCCAAAGTTTGCCTCCAAAACGAAAACTGCCAATGTAGAAGGGGTCCAATTTGAGCGACCAACTGACGGCCATTTGGCCGTCAAATTTAAAACAAGAAATACCAGCAGCCAACTAAACATCAAATTTAACATAGTGTCAGATGACGGTCATTTGGTCGTCAACTTTAACACAGTGTCTTTTGACAATCATTTGGCTGTCAAATTTAAGATAGTCGTGCCAAAAAAGCTGATTTTTTTCCCGCACGAAAATATGAAGTATTATATATGAAAATGGAGGTTTTTTGGCCTTCCAAATGCAATCGTGGGGTCCGTTTTGCCCCTATACACACCCTATAAAAGCTCAAGCTCGAATCACCCTCATATTTGAGAAGGGGTATTGCAAGTCTGAAGCTTTGATACCATCTAGGAGTTGAGATATAGCTCATAGAACATGTTTGAGTCACTCAAGAACTCAAGCCTCTAGGATCATGTGCAAAAGCCAACAACAACCTTCTACAAGAGAGAAAAACAAGAACATGAAACTGTAACAATGGATGCAAGATGTGGCCAATATGCACTACCCAAGATTGCAATGATATATTGGACTTACACAACACTCAACTGAGCTTTTGATGAATGCAATGTACATATGAAACCTTGCTTATATAGGCAAGGAGTGAGATAAGGTTAGACAAGATCATGGCAAGTGTCTTAATCCTATCACATGAGACAACTAAGTCATAACAACCTAGGACACACACATTAAATTCTCAATGCAAATATTAAATACATGAGAGAATTATTAAATGCCTAGATAACTAAAAATAAATAATGATACATGGCCCCATTATAACTAACTTTTAGAAATGACAACTATGAAACTTAACTCCTAAGTAAACTTATAATAATGTGAATAGGTCATCACTAATAACTAGTTAGGAAATAACCCCATTCACACCAACAAACTGGAAGTAACATCAATAGGACTGTCTTCTATGGTGAAGCTTATCTGAAATCCTTTTTTTGTCTTCATAGAATTGCCTTTTATCCTATAAAATAATTATTATCATGAATATTACAAAGAATGCTACTATGGGTTTAAGAAACTATAATGATATTTTGACTTAATGTTATAGTTCTATGCACTGTTGGGGTAACTATGTTCTATGTTTGGGCACAAGACTTGTTCAATTTGATCTAAAATATGCAACATGGAATTGAAAAGTTCCTACAGTTTAAAATTCAAGTAGGCCCTATAACATTGTGGGGAAGGCATCTTTTTAGTGTTTGCCTCTATGCATGCATGAGATGGTGAGTGAAGAGTTAGGAATTTGTTAACTGCAGTTACTGCACAATCATGGAAGAAGTGTATGGGGATATCTCTCATTGTATGCCATGCTATGGCAGCTATAATTTCTATAATGGAGAAAGGTTAACATGTTGAGCAAATTAAATATAGATTGACATGGTGAGAAATCAAATTGAAATGGAATCTATTGCCATATCACCCATTATCATTAAATCCAGGTTGTTATTTTACAATTGTTTCTTTACCATGAAGTGTTTATACCTTGTTCCTGTGAAGATCACCACATTCTCGCTCTCTGTAAGTTGTAGTTGTAATGTCCCCTTCTCACACTTTAGCAGTGGGGTTGTCCATTAGTCTATTCCAGAGTTCCCGTAGGCTAGTTGGAGTTGGTTAGGGGACTCAGTGGCTAGCATTGGGCTCAATGTTGGTTTTCAAAAGGATTTTCTATTTATAGTAGTGGCCAGTTTGCAGTGCTTACTATTTATAGTAAGCCATAGGGCATCTCAGTGAACTTCAGTTTTGTGCTAGTTTGTATTTTGGTGAGTACTTTCTATTTATAGTAAGTTGTAATGTCCCCATTTTGGCCATACGCTCTTCATTTGGATTTAGCCTATTTCCGAGAATCCGTAGGCTACTCAATTGTGCTAAATCTAGGGTTTCCATTTTCAGTAAGTCCTGCTTCCAGCTCAGTTCAATTTTTTGTGAGTTTTGTTGTGGATTTACTATTTATAGCAGTTGGCTATTTTTAGTAAGTCATTTTGTGATAGTGGCATCGGCATCAATTCAGCTCAATTCATCTTGTCCTTCAGTTTCAGTTTGGTTTCGTTATCTCCATGGATTAAGTTTTATACTTAGTCATTTTTATGTTTCTTAGTTGTACCCCCATGCCCAGGAATGATCACTTCATGTTGTTTTTAAAAGGGGGTCATTAAGGGGTCAATGGTGCATTTAATGAATTATTAAATGCTTTATTGTTGCAAAGTGAAGTTGGACACCTAAAAGAGGTTGATTAATATTTTATTATTTCAAAAAGTGAAATGCTTAAAGTGGCGTCCCTTTTGGAAGTTGAAGTGATTCAACTTCTTGGAATTTGAAGAGTCTCTCGTTGCTTCATTTGCCAACTGAAGCCTATATATTGATGTTTTATGATGAGCTGATTATGCATATTTTTGAAGAGCAAAGTTACGTTGCTGGAATGAATCTGGAACCTGGCTAAGGGGAAGCTTAGCAAATTTACTCCACTCTTCAGGCCTGAAACTATGGTTCCCTAGATGGTGGATTGAGAGTGTGCTTCATTCAGAAGTGCACATTGAGCTTCACTGTTGAAGAATTTGATGTATTTTTCAGTTTTTGAGTTTGCTGGTTCATTCATGGCTGAAGGTGATTTTCATATGCAGCTCTTTGAATGATTTTTAATTGCACATGGGTATTGGTTCTTTTAATTTGTATGCTTGAGGCGTCCCTATTTGTGCAAGATCAAAATTTATAATAAAGTGGATGAATTTGAAAGAGAGGTCGACCCTCTCCTAGGGCCGTACCATTTCAAGAAGATAGCTTTGAAATTCGTGTCTTATTTTTGGTGTTTGATTTGGCATTAGACTTTCATGTGAGCTGGTTGCCATGTTTCTTGTGATTAATTGCTTCTAATTTAAGGTGATATGGTGAAGTATTGTAGAGGTTATGAACATTTGGGTGTTGCATAGTTGCTGGTTTTATATCAGACTTAGCTCTTTTCTTGATATGCAATACTTCTTGGGCATCTATGCTGCTAATTCGATGTGCATTCCATTTAGAGAAGATAGAAACATTTTGGAAGAAGATTTGAACAATTTAATGATGACCAGCTGCTGCCTCATCGAAGTTGGTGAAGTGTGGTAAGAGATTTGAACATTCTTGATATGTTGCATTTGCTGGTTATGAAAATTCAGTTTGCTGGTCATTATATTAGATTGAACAAAGTTCAGATTTTGGCTTGTAATTCTGTATTTGTGAAGATTAAAAGTTGGAAGAATCATCTTTCAAGTATTTGCATTTGTTATGTTATTGTAACACTTGTAAATTGCAGATTTATTTCATTGTAAGGTTGTGAATTAGTAGTACTAATCTAGTCATTATTATTGCTGCATTTACTTGTGAATTATAATGCAAAACATTAATTACCCTTGGATGGTTTACCGCCAATGTGTAGAATAAACTTTGTAACTCTCATTGTACCCACTAAAAAGTGGAGAATTCCCACTCAATAGTGGATGCTTGCCACAGCGGATGAATTAGTTGAATTGTTTGTAGTATTCCCCCCACTATTTAAGTGGTTGAGCGGAAATCATTATGGCTGGTTCACCGCCTAAGTTCTTTCAATTTTTTAATACTTACTCCGCCATATGTTAGCACCTCGCCTTCAAAAGGATCTTGTGTGCACATTCTTGGCATTGAGTTTATTTCGTTCTTCCAATTGTAATCATCCTATAGTTGTTGAGTTATTAGATCCTAAAGATCCTCTAACCATATGCCCGCCCCTCTTCCTTAAGTGGTTTTAGGGCGCATTCTTGGTTAGAGTTCTTTTCCGCATCATTTTGGTTTTGGAGCTAACCTTAACAGGTGCGTGTTGCAATTGTAATTGATATGTAAAATCAAGAAAATTTTAAAGGGGCTTATTTCATAAGTCTATTTCGGATAACTGGTCCCAGGCCCATATTGCTTCAACAGTGTTATTCCTGAGGTGGCGTTGGAGAGTCTAAGGTTGGATTATTTAATATTTGTTTTTTATCAATCACTTAAGTTATTTTAATAAAATAACTTTATAACATAAGTGAAAGGGTTGGTGGTCATCGTAAAAGCACCTTAGAGCCTAATGTAATGACTTAACGTTGTTTTGGAAGGCAACAAAAGCAAAATAGTTTCCTTATGAGCATTTGGACGCCCAAAGGAGGTATAAGGTGTTTTTAATTATTAAATTTTAAAAGGGTTTTGAGGAGGGTGTTGGAATTGGAGGAAATAGTGTTTTAAACCTAAAGTTGCCCTAATTTCCCTCTTACTCTCTATAATGTTTCATTTTGACTCTCATTTGCTCATCTTCTAATTGGTAACTTAGCAGGATGTTGTTGGAAGGACTCCAGAATACTTGGGCTGCGTGTTGAGGACGAAAACCCTCACCGTATTGAGCTGGTTTCGGTAGTGAAAGATCCACCCTAGCCGGATTTGAGTGGTTCCATCCAAGGATTGCACTATGCTACAAAAGAGGTCTAATTTTCTGAGTTTGGGTGATGAAAGATGAAGATTTTTGTGGTATTTTGATTTGGGTTTGTTGATGTTAGTGTGGTTTGGAGTTTGAATTATTTTGGAAGTGATTGGTAGGCATTTTGGAGTGATTTCTGAGGTCTGATATACTTTATCAGAAATTCTGGAAACTCTTTTTACCAGTGGCTGAAGGACAAATCTATTCATAACTCTATTTGTGTTTGGCTCCTCGTTCTGGGTATCGGTGCATTGGATTCCTCATTCCTAGATGCCATCTTTCATGCTATCATTTGGGGTAGTCAATGAAGATCTGATTTTTGGAGCAAAATCGCCTTCTTGAGGCTGTATTATTCTGGGCATCATTGGACAGAGGTTGCTGTTGTATAACCTCTCTCTCTCAGTCCGTTTCCAATGCTCAGTGGGCTGTTTGGAAGCGTTGGAAACCTAGGGATCTTTGGCAAGTCTCTGTTGAGGTGTTCGTGGAGCTTATATATCTATATTGCTGCTGTTGTAACTCTTTACCAGGTCTGAAATTTCTTATATCAGGTCTGATAAAGCATTGTTATTATCTGATTATAAATCTGAAAGCATTTGCTCTTGTTCCATGTTATCTATTATGTATGGCATTGTTATCTATTAGTTTCCCTCTCTATTTGCAATGTTCTATATGTTGTTATGCATTTTGAAACATATTGGAAAACATACACAAAACATAACAGCAACAAACAATTAGCAACAGTGAATTTAAAAAAAAAATCAAGTGTGTATGTTACAGTAGTTATTGCATGGCTCCTTTGGTTGCATTTGCCATCAATATCATCACAATACTGTTGTCTGTTCATCTAGGCGTTGAAGAGGTTTCTGGTCATATCAATTGTTGCTGTTGATGGATCGGAAATATAAGCACATGGTTTCATTTTTGTCTATTTAGATCTTAGAATAGTTTAAATCTCCTTTCTTTGTCCAAATATTGTATCATTTGTAAGTAAAGTTGATATTACATTCTAGTTATTTGAAATCTTTTATTGTTTCTGCGTGACATTTCTCAATATTGGATATTAAGATGAATAAATATTTGGGTTTGACTTTTTTATTCAGTCTTTAAGATACAGATGTTTTTATCATGTGCAGGTAATAGATCTTTTGAAGCAAATGCACCAGTCAAAAGCTACTGATGGAAGTACATCACAAGTAACATTAACTAAAAGTCAGCGTGAAAAAAAGGATAAAATGCGTCGAATTGCAACAATTTTGGAAGCCTCTCTTCTGAAGCTTGATGATTCTCTCATGTTGTTCCATGACTTCTAAAGTTGTCCGGTGCTTCATGCAGTGATTCAGATTTAGAATTCCTCTTCACAGAGAAGATGCAATGCCCAATTGTTTGCATATTATTCATTTTTTATTACATTAATATAAATAAGGATGTCTATGAATTCTTGCCTTGCACAAGAAGAAATTGTTAAAAATTGAATTCATCAACAAGAGTAATAGGCATTAGTTTGTCCTTGTGTTCTACTGAGACACCTCCCCTGAATCTCTCTCAGTTATTTATGGTCTTGGAGGAGACGTCCCCTCCCTGTCCCAATTTATTTGAAAGTTCTGGGTCCTTTTTTCTGGTGTTTTTAGGGACTTCCTGCCAACCCTTAGCCTCCCCGAGACGTCCGGATGTCCCTCACTTTAAGGGTGTCCTCCACATCAAATACATTGAAAACAGCTAAAAGAAAAAAACAAATGCCCCCAACCCCACAAAAATTAAAAACCCATGCCTATTGCTGCTTTGCATTCACCAAAAAAGAAGAGGAAATGAGACAAGAGGAGCAGTTTCCAGGATATCAATCAGATGACTACATTTTCTGAGCTTGTTGCTAAACATACCTATGTATTATGCACGATGCAACATTTGTTTTGGTTTCTCCCAATATAAATCATGTTTCAGATAATCTCTATGGTTGTCTATCAGATGGATTATGGAATCAGTGAATTGTTAGTGAGCTCATTCTTTGAACGTAAGTTCCACAGATATAGATATGTCATATGGGTATCACACAGATAATTGTATTTTAATAAAAAAATGGATGTGGTGCAACTAAGATATGTCTTGTATAAAATGCATTCAGCTACCTCTCAGCTAACCTACCTCCATTTATTTTTGGGGCAAAGATCAACATATTATATTTAAGATATAAAGTGAATACCATATTCAATTTCTGTGGACCAAATGCAAGGAGTCTCAGTTATATATTTTACCGAGCATTGCTGTCCACGGAAAATTTGAGACCAATGACCCCGAGGACCTTATAGTGTGTATTAGGTATGAGTACAATCCTTTCTGCCCATTCAAACCAGCTGGAATAATATATTCCTTTTACGACTATTATGATACTCAGTAATAATATTTGCATATAGACCTATTAGTGAGGAAACAAATGGATAAAAATCTTAATTATTCCTATGAACATAATGCCATAATATTTACAAAAAACAAAGCTTATCCATGGCTTCCTGCATTCACCGTACCTAAAGGAATAGGTGCTTTGAATAAGTACATTCATCTTAGAAAGCTACTCTTGGCTAACCCAAGAGTAGCATAAACAAAAACAGTAGAGTGTACCCAGAAAGATATCCTATTCAAAACAGACATCCCAACCAAGAGCAAGAACAGAAGGAACAACCTGAAGGAATATAAGAATAGATCTAATCCCAAGAACTCTCTAAGGTTTGGAATACAAGTATGGGAAAAAGGGAGTAAACCCTACTTTGAGATGACACAAGATGTGCCACAAGATATCAACTCCCAATCAAAAGCGCTCAAGTATGTACTCCCAAAGCAAGCAAAATTGAAGAGCCAAAGGATCTGAAAACCTCTGACCTAGGATTAGTTCAATAGTGTATTTCCTCCGAATGAATGCAAGGGGCATAAGGTGCCACTAACAAAAACAACACATGTTACAAAGAAAAGTCAAATAGTAGCATACAGATAGATATGGCTGTTTTACATAAAACTAGTAGGTTAGCCAATATGAAACGGTCCAAATTAATAGGAGCATGGAGTAGCAAATGGATGCATTTCTATCTGAGCACAAAACTAGCCATCAGATGAAATCCTCAAAGGTTGTTATTATATCACCTCCCACTCTTGGCAGTTATCAATTTTCTTTTCAGAGTTTTTTGAGAGTCTTTATATTCTCCCCAAGGAAATATGGTTGTCGAATAATTGAGAAACTGGGCTAAGCTCAACTAGCTACACCATCTCTTCTTCACTGGGCAACTTAATGCTAATAAGTCTTAAGCACGAAAAGTAGAGCCTCAGATTTAGCATGAGAACAATTGGCGAACATGGTAGATATGGATTGCACTACGGATGCTCCCCTTGGAAAAAATAAGGAAAAGTGAAGAATTATATAGTCATGAAGATGACATAATCCTCATCTCGAAGAAGGGATTCTTTTAGACCATTGGGTAATTATTTTGAATATTCAAACAACAATTGAGCACCCAAAAAGCCCCTTCATATTTAAAAGCACGTGGATAACAAACCCTACAATTGAAAGCAAAATCAAGGAATGGTGGCCCAGCTCTCCAAAGTTCAAAGGTCCATGCTATGAATTGATTCCTTGATAAATTTGAATATTTTAGGAAAGTGTTAGATAATGGAATAAAAATATTTTGTTAACATATTTAAAGCAACCAAACACGTAATAGCTAAGCTTCAAATCATCTCAAAGAAAACAAATTGAAATCTTGGATGAACTAATCTAAGAAGAGCAACAAGCTATTCATTTCCACATTTTATACAAACAACAAAATAGAGCCTTTTTTGGCATCAAAGTGTAAGAGAATAATAATTCGAATTGGGAGATAGCAATTTAGCCTACTACAAATTGGGTCAAGTAGGCAGCAAATTAACGCTATTTACAACCCAAAGAATCTTGTTGCCTGCAGACCAGCTTCTTGAAGAAAACTGAAACCATGGTTAAATGAATGGACGGGAAGAAATCATCAATAATATCCTAAAGTCTAGAGAAGAAATTGGCAATGGCTTCTTAACAAGAAAAGTAGGGAAGTAGAATTAAGGAATGATATTTCCTTTAATAAGTATAATTTGTAGAGTTGGATGGCTTCTTGGTGCTTTTCTAGAAAATCCAATATGGGGTTATTGAAGAATCCTTGCTTGAGGCAATTGAAGTCTTGCACAAACAAGAAATTGCTTACAAATATGAATGCCATAAACTTGGCCCTGAAAACAATCTCACCATATAGCTTTTTCAACACCTTTTACAAAATTAGGGAAATTGTTGGTTGGAATGAGAATATCATTTCAAAGAAATCTCTATCAATTTGTATATCTTTGTCCCAAATTGGCATATATTAGGCAATGTCATTGCTTCCCAAGAGCGAATTCACTCCAAAATTTAGAAAAAATAGAGTTTACATAAAGTGGATCTCAAAGACCTTGAATAGATACACTAGAATCTTATCTTCAAAACAATGAGAGCTTATGGCAAGGTTTTTCCCTCTTAAGTTGGAGGTCTTGAAAAGGTTAGTAAAGAGGAGATAAATGCAATTGCTAAAGATCTCTAGGAAGCAATTTGATTGAAGACTAGTTCTCTAGGGAATGAATGTATTTGCTTATGGAGTCCTTAACATAATAACATGAAAGATTCTCTATAAGATCACATTTGGAGCTTGTCACAATGGTCTACAATAAAACACTTTATTTGAATGCTACAACATGGCAAAATCTCAACTATATGCAAATTAAGAAATATGAATGTACAATTCTCGCTCTTCCCCAATTGTATAAAAAAATGGTGCAAACACAACTAATTTTGTTTTATTCATTGTACATTCACTCGATAAATCTAGTTATCTATTGTGATAGTTCTCTCACAAAGGTTGGTCATGCACTTGACATCATTGAAATTATTCTTCAATCTCATTGGGGGGTTTGGTTTTTGGTTCATCTTGAAATTATGCAATAACAAAGTCTTTGACAAAACTAAACACATCTACAAGACACAACCAAGATAAAAATTCCCCAAATTTGCACAACAAGAAGTATTCATTATCAATCTTTAGCAAGAAAATTTTCTATCTCCAAATATTTAGGATCTTAAGAGTATTAAAAGAAATGGACAATTATGTATGCATATAAATATAAGTTCTCATCCATAATTCCAAAACACCATTAGTCTCCCCCTTTGTGTGAAAATATTGAGCAAATTTGTATTATTTTTACTTTATGCTTATTTACTCTGTAAGATCTAAATCTGCTTAATATTTTCACATGGCATTAGAGTTGTAGGACTCTTTTTTATCACCACACATTCCTATAAGATTTTGAAGCTACATGGACAAAGATGGTAGGAGATGATGTAGGAGAATCACAATGACTTGTAGAATTATTTGAATGATGAAGGGTTTATGCTTTGGAAGCTCAAAATGATGTTTTTATTGAACAAAGACCTATTTGGTTTGGTTGATGGAAAAGAGGTCAAGCCTATACAAAATACAAATGTTATCAACAAATGGGAGAAAAGAGATGGAAGTATCTCCCTTGGATACTACTAAATTTTAAGTGAATGTAATTCTACATGTTTGTGAGTCAAATACAACAAAGGGGGCTTAGGATCAATGACTTAACTATATGAATCAACAGGTATCGCTACTAGGTTGTATCTTTGAAAAAGATTTTTCAATTGAAAATGCATGATCATATAGTATTGTAGAGCATATGAGTAAGTTTAATCCTCTAAAAAATCAATTGATGGTATGTGGGTCAATGATTTCATAAGAAACTGTAACAATGATGCTTCTTAGGAGCTTGCTAGAATCCTATTCAAGATCGATAGTAGCTCTTAGCACTCAAGCCAATCTAAAATTACAGAATGTTGCAACATCACTATTCTAGGAAGAAGGAAGAATGTCAAACCGAATGTCGAGAGTTCTACAACACTATTGTCAAAAGGATATAAAGGCAATGAAAAGGTGGAAAATAAGTGTCAAAGTGTATATAAGAATGGTCAAGGCCTAGACAAGGAGAAAAAGAAACTCGAAATATGCTTCTATTGTGGTGCTCAAGGACATTTTAAATAGTTGTGCATTAAATGGTTAGCATGGGTTGGGAATGTTTTTTTTTTTCTAAAGCAAGAGTTAAGTAGCGTCATATAGTGAGGAATAGCAATTATTTAGACTCAGTACACCTACAAAATCTCATATTATGTAGAATGTCAATATTTGGATTCAGAAGCAACACATATGAAGTCTATAATAGGCCTATTCACAAAGTACAATATGATTCCTAAAGGTAATAATATTATTTTGGGTGATAACAATAGGCATGAAATTATTAGAGTAGGAAACATTTTGTTAAAAATGGTTGATGGTGCATACAAGGAAATCCAAAATGTATGGCATGTTCTAACACTAGCCAAGAATCTTCTAGCAATTAGCAAAATTATTGATGCAAGAATATCAACACAATTTGATAGTAGTATTTGTGTTCTAAAAGATGTAAAGGGAAAGGTCATTGCAAAAGGTATTCAAGAGAGAAACTTATACAAGTTATGTGGAACAACTCTAGAAGTAGCAGTAACAGTTACACATGATTATCAAATAGCTAATTTATCATCATATATTTAGACATGTAAATGCATAGTCTCTTGGAGTTTGAGGATAAAGAAGCTCATAAAATATTTAGATCTTCAATTGCTAGTCAAGTTGGGAGCGTGTAAAAGCTATAACTTAAATGCATTGAAGATGTTCAAGGTATTCAAATCTTTCATTGAAAGACAATTGGGAAGGCCATTGAAGCAATCTTCAAGGGTATGATGTGAAAGGTTTGATCATTTTTTATAGAATGAAGGGTATCTTCATTTCTATGGATTCAAATGTCTCCATTAAGAATATTAATTAGTTAGTCATAGTTTTAACATTATACACTGATGATGTTATTGCTATGAGTGAAGAATGAAATTCTTAGATTTGTTTAAAATCTAAATAAGTCGATGAATTTGAGATGAGCAGGCTATGGTGAGATTCATTGTTGTTTAGGCATTCAAATTGTAAGATACAAATAGAAGAAACAAATTCATCTTTCTTAGGAAAGGTGCATTGAGAACATCCTCAAGAATTTTAAGATGGATGATTGCAAATTAGTGGGTATTCTAATAGAAGTTGGTAAAAAGTTATAATTGGAAATATGTTTGAAGATGGAGGAAGAAGAATACATGAAATCAATTCTTTATTAGTGTCTTAGGAAGCCTTATGTATGCAATGGTTTGCAACAAAGTTGATAGCACATATCATAAGCATCGTAAGTCAATTTTCAAGCAACCTTAGACTATAACATTGGGTAGTAGTAAATATAACTTTTAGATATTTGTAGGAACAATTAAACTTGGGATCACATTTAGCGGGAGTTCCAAAAAATATTTGGAGCTTATGGGATACTATGATGTGAATTGGGTAGGGGATATAAATGGTTGTAGATCAATATTCAATTACTATTTATTTTGAGTTACATCATAATTTTTTTGATAAATAAGAAATAATTAATAGATTTGAGTTCTTCAAAAGAGAATTCAATATTCAACAAACCAACTAAGATATATTCTTCTAAATGAAAGTATTAAACATAAAATAATTTTATTAAATAATGTTTTGCTTAAAGTCACAAAGGAGTATAAATATATTATATATTTCATTTATTTTGTAAGTTAATATATTTTATTTATTTTTCAATTTTCAAATCCATTTTATTTTTTATATTAAAAAGTAGGAAGATGAATCAAAGCTAATACTTCTTTCAACTAATAGCCAAGGACTGAGAGGTGTCATCTCCACTAAAGTCATTTAGGGCTTGATACCACCAACCTCATGCTTTTTGGTGTGCCATCTTGCACTCAACAAGACTTTATCCCTAATTGACTCATACAAAATCATTCAATTTCATAAATAGACCAAAACCCTTTGACAAAAAAATAAACTAATAGTGTTACCATAATTTTCAATGTCCCTTCAAAAGCCTTGTAAATTTTTGAAAAGAGCCTTGTCATCAAATGTCA
Organism: Sequoia sempervirens; assembly: GCA_007258455.2. Lineage (NCBI taxonomy): Eukaryota > Viridiplantae > Streptophyta > Pinopsida > Cupressales > Cupressaceae > Sequoia > Sequoia sempervirens. The sequence continues at coordinate 36,409,733 of VDFB02000002.1, forward strand.
ACTTCTAACATGGTTTCTGGAACCCGAGCAAGTTTCGACCTAGTTGTCACAACCATGTGTTACCCTGCCATTCTCATGTTAAAAGCTTATCGATGCCCATTCCATCAACTCTCTCAAAGGTTTTTGAAACCATGTCAGGACCCAAAAAGGTTTTCACAACTTAGCCAAAAGTTGACATTAAACGAAATAAGTTGTGTACATAATCAAAATTGGTTAAATTGCATGAATTTTGGAAATTTCTATAGGTTTGAAAACCTATGTTGAGATCCAACAACATTTTGAAAACCTCATTGTTATCCTATCAAACACTCTCTTTCAAGCTTTGGGCTTGCACAAATTGAAAATTCGGCTTCAAATATGGGTTTTCCAAAGTCTCGAGCAATATGAAGGTAAAATAGTCATTTTAGAACTCAATCAAGGTTTCGATAACCCCTATTAAGGCCGACGAGATTCATTTTATGAAAGTCACATCCTTTAAAAGGTGTTTTAATAAGAACCTTTGGATGATTATTGAGGTTTCGAAACCTTTGTTGGAGCCCCATACGGTTCTCGAAACTCATGGATTCTCCAATAAGCTTTCATAGCAATTCCTTTTCAAAATTCCAAGTGTCAAAAAGAAATGTAAGACAGAAAAGTTCACATGCACCAAATTTTAAGTGTGCCATTAATACTCACCTACCACTTTTGAACATTAATTATAGGCACTTACATAAAGATTATACTGCTTGAAGAATTCATTTTAACAAGCATTTAGGAGCGGACTTGCAGGCGATGAAGGAGCTGAATTGTGGAAGACCTATGAGAAGTGGTGTTGCAATATTCAATCCTAACATAGAGGCATAGCGAATTTCTCCTTGGCTTAGCATGTCATAAGGTAATTCAAGAAGAATTCTCACAAATTTGGAAATACAATGCCATTTTAAATAGCCCATATATTCTCCTGAGCAAGAATTATGACAATATTCATTCAATTGTATTCACCATGAAGTATAAATACTTGGGTTAAGAACATTTGTCTGGTTGATCGAGTATGCTAAAAAATTGGGGATACCAAGCTAGGGCACATAAATTTAGATGAATTTTTGGAAAGAATTGGGAAGAAAGATAGATCCCACCCAATTACTTAGATATTAATTGAAAGTGAGATGTTGCAAGAGGCAACCTTTCCAATGGCAGTGCAATGTACATACCTAGTTATAGAATGCATTAACCATTACGACTCCAATGCAGGAGAAATTAGGAAAAATGACAACCGATTGGTTGTCAAAATCAACAAAGATACCTTTGCCTCATGTTTGAAGTTGCCAGAAAGAGAGGAATATAAAAATTAAATTTCATTCTTTCTCATCAACATTTTCAAGAAAGGAAGGGACAATACAAAGATGTTATTGCTTGGGAATGGTTTGTCACCCCAAAGAAGGGCAAATCACAGTTACCTAAAAAGCTACATAGAACCCATTTCATAGATGAAATTTCTAACATGGTAGTTCTTTTACACAAACTAAAGGGCAACGAAAGGGCTCATGATTTTGAGGATTGGATGTACTTTATCCAGATAATTATTCACAGTAAGCAATATCTTGATTGGGCTCAACTTATTTGTGATCAAATGCATTCTATGATCATCCAGTTTCCTCTCAAAAAGTCATTATATATGTCTTCCTATTTGTTATATGTTATCACATGTATCGGACCTTGGCTAGGTTTGAGATCAATTGAGGATCAAGATGAAGATGTCCAAGTATATGATTATTATAACCAACTCCAATTGAAAAGGAGTTTCGAGCATTTTAGAAGAATGAATGATGCATTCACCATGAGAATGGTAAGAGACATTCAAGGGGACATAGGTTTTAGGATTTCTCCAAAGGTTGTTCAATTGATTGACACTTATGGTAATCATTTCATATAGTTTCAAAGATTTATTGACATTAGGATTGGAGGTTTTGATAGACTCCTTTACAAGCTACATAAATATGCAGAGGACAAATTTGTTCTCATTGAAGTATGTAGGCAAGTTGCAAAAGTTAGTAAAAAGGTGTCGAGAGAGGAATAAGGTAGGTATTCAATTCCCTGTCGGCCTCAAATATTACTCTTGCAAATCAATATCAAATGCCCTCAATATTGAAAGGGATTTAACAAAGTATACAATGCAATTTTATGAAAATAGATTTTCATTTGATAGTAAAAACTTCGTTCAAAACAATATGCAATTAGGACCAGGATTTTATCATATACCACATCTAGAGGATTATTGGGCAGACTGTGCAAATGAATATGAGGTTTGAAAGAGAACTTGGATGAGATTATCTTTAAGGGAAATTATAATGTTCAAATTAAATTGGGATATCCAAGGTATAGAAGATGAATCTGAACTACTAGCCCAATTTTTGCCAATTATGTGCAAACACAACCAATTGTGTCAATGGATTGGAGTATTAAGGAAGTGGAAAGTGTTGATGCCAAGATTGTAGTAGTACTCAAGAGAACTCAGAATTGGGTGGCTAGAAAGACTGTAGAAAAATAAGCAATTGTGCCTCCAAAATCTCAAGATACTCAGCATCAAGGGGAAAGTAGCCAAGCATCATCATCTTCCACTCTATAATCCTCCTCCTCTGCTCAACAAACAATCCTAGGTGGACAAGGAGATGGTGATGAGGTTCCTTTGGAGAAAGGAATGCTAGAGAAAACTTGTGGGGATGACGTTCAAGAGCGAACACAAAAAGAGAAGGACAAACAAGTAGCAAAAGAAGAAAAAGTAGATGTGCCTTCCTCTCCATCATAAGTAAGTGATTCTTCTTCTCCCCATTCTCCACCAAATGCACCATAAAACTCTCCACCTAGGGTTGACTCTACTCCACCTTCTTCTCTTGAGGTGAGAATTTCTAATACTCCCCACCTTAGGAGAGCTCTACAATTCACATATATTGGTACCAAATCCATGATGACTCCCACTTCCACCTCATGGTTAGAACAAACTCTATCAAAGAAAAGGAAAAAATATTAATTGAATCTCCCTGATAAGAATTTTATCGGCAAGTTGCTCCAGAGAACTCCTAAATCTAAGAAATTAAAGATTACATCTAGATTGATGGAGGATGCTAATACATGGAACATGTATGTAGAAGTGGTACATCCCTCTACACAACAGTACACAGAGCAAGAGACTATTAATGATTTTAATATCACAAAAATTAACTTAGGACTTTCCACTAGATATGGGGATGTGTAATGTCATTTTTCCCTCTAAAGTAGTTTAAATATTAGCAACGGACTTAATAGATTAAGCATTAGATTTAAGATAATTCACAAGATGTAATGTCACTTAAATAATGTGAATAAATGATAAAATAACCAATGTAACTATGATATGGAATAACAAGGATTCTAAAGTAAATAATCAACATAGTAAATTGAATCACACATCTATATAGTTCATATAGATTAACACCAAAATCATATATAATATATTTTAGAATCAATGGCTTCAATACTTATTTGAATAATCTAAATAATAGCACTTGAAAAAGCCACTTTCACCCTAGGAAGATGTCAGTGGTATTGGCTCTTGCTATGAAGCAATCTAGGAGGAATAAGTGTACTTTGCTGCTCTACACAAGTGGTGGTTTCAATGGAACAATGCTCAACAACTGTGCAATATCCAAGCCTTGGCCAGGATGGTCCTGAGTGTACTCGTGTACCCCAGGTTAGACACACATTTAGTGTGCCCCCTTCTCCAATTGTCCATAGCTCACCAACCACTTTCCTCTTCCTTGAATGTTCTCCATCACTTTCCAAGTCTCACATAAATTCTTATATAAGCTTTAAGGGGTGGTTTCCAAACCATCACACCCTTTCAAAAAGGTTGTCTTTTAATAATTATTTAAATTATTCTCCCCTTTTTAAAGATTTTTTATACATATTCTTTATTAAATCCCTCTTTTAACCAAAAGGATCATAATATCCTTTATGTTTCTATCGCCCTTCTAATTTTAAAGGGTTATTTCATAATTTTCTCCTCTTGGAGAAAAAGTCAAATAATAATTCTCCCCTTGTAAATTAGTCGATGTCCTTAGTAGCATGAGAGGCATCTGCATCACAACTCAAAAATAAATAATCAATAATTGAAGAAACTGATATTAAATATATTAATTCTTCATATAATGTTTCTATACATCCTTTCTCTTTTATAGATCTCTCTCCTTTTTATTTTTAATTTTTAAATTAACAAGTAATTTCAAGACAATCATACATATCAGGAATTTACCATAAAAGAACTAATGCTATTCTACATGTTAATAACATATATTTCAACTTTATCAATTTTTCTCTCTTGTTGTAAAACCCCGCCTCACAACCTAGAGGATGATGCAACATTGTGGAAACGCAACTAATTTTTTCTTAAAAAGAGTAACAATAACAAGTAAAGTAAACTACTCTAAACACATACATCCTCTAGGCCATGCAAGGCGTCTACATATGAATCCCAAAACTTACAAAATTAATCTAACCATAGCATATGAAATTAAACTCATAATAAACTACATCAAAGCATTAACCCATTGCATAATAAATTAAACATGGAAATATAATGAACATATTTTCACAGATACAACACCATATAAAACCATATACACCATTTAGTTCAATAATGAATTGATCATACATAATGTTACAATTACAAAACACATGGATCCTCCTCTATTACAAATGAGGAATACAAGTGCATAGTGTCCCACTGATATAATGAATATAAGTGAAGTAACAAATCCATAGAAACACATGAGCTCCTTGAACTAGAAGAAAAAGTCCAATAGTGTAAGGTGCACGATCCACCCAGCCATGTGGTACCCGTAGGCCCAACCCCCATGCTAGGAGATAGTAAAAGGTAACCAAGACAAACCTACTACCTTTAGACATAGGCAATGTACAAAACAACACTGTACCAGTAAACACAAAACATAAGGTTACATTGCTTCTAGAATCATTGAATTAAGAACAACCATTGTACAATACAAACTGATTGTTGTCATAGGAGAAGTGTCATTACAAAGGTTGCATTGGTTATCCAAAAGAGATCTTCCTAGGTCCTGGCCCCCATCTTGGGTTATCCTGGTAACCTCTCATGAACTTCGACCCCACATGTACACCAGTGCAGAATCGATTATCTTTCGAGAAGACAAGATAAAGATCTTGTCATTCTGCTATTGACAACACAATAACTTATTCCACAACCCAAGGGTAGACAATGCACTAAAACTAATAACAAATAACCACCACATTTTAAGAGGTAACACATCCCTACGGATGTCAAATATTAAATCTCAAATACATGCACTACCCAAAGAAATCTCAAAAAGGTGAAAAACAAACACAACCCTTTCATAATTTTACAACCTCTAGAAGACTTACACTTTCTCAACAACAAATATCCCCCCAATTCACAATTACAAAAATACATGTAATTAAAATCACTACCATTCAGATTTCCTAAATCTAATAGATCAATATCTCATAATTAAAATACATCATTTAAGCTTAATTCTAATTAATAAATCAACAACAAAATAAAAACTAAATGTTTAACTTTCAATTTCACAACTACTCAAACTAATTAACTCAATTCTACAATTAGAATAATCAACCATTTAAAGTTAACCATTCGTGCTTGCATGCACTTAAAGCAATAAAATCCATCTAAATAAATACCTTTTTTAAATAGATATATATATTTAAATATACATATTATCTAATTACATAATCCAATTCAAACAATCACACTGCATGAAATAAATCATTTAAATTATAATTTTATTTACAATAGAAATAAAAAAACCAAAACTAATTGTTTAACTTCAATTTATTAAATCACACATAATAAAAACATCAATTCTTTTTGATAAAATATTTCATATTAATATATCTAAATTGTGCATGTGCATGCACCTATTTATTTAAATATTCTAAAATTTTATGCAAGTTTTTCAATATATATTTTTTAAATATATATATATTAATTTAATTTAATTTAATTTTTCAAACAATATTAAACATAAAACTAGTCTGTTGTGACTTTAATAATTTTCGATTTCGGATTTGGGTTTCTCTGAAATTTTAATTGAAGGTGTGCCACCAAGTTTTTTAACACATTTAAAAAATCAGCCATACCCAGTTTGTAAATTTTTAGTTATGATTAATTTAGTAACTCTCTCACCCTGCTATTTTTTACAATTTTCTAGAGGAAAGATTCACAAATTTACAAAGGTTTCATAAATTATCAAATATTTTCTTTTGAATTATCTATTGTGTTAAAAATCATTTCCTATAGAGATCTAAATCTTTCACGGAAATTTATCATTTTTCTACAGAGAAGAATAATAATCTTGACACAGAGGATTACAAATTCCTACAGTTTCAATTCCATTTTCACAAAGGCTTTAAGATTTATCTATAATTTCCTTTAGCATAAATCTATTTCAAATAATCAATTTACACATAGGATCCAAATTGTTTTCTACTTCACGGCAATTTCTTTCAAAAACAAAAGCTTCTAAAATAAAAGAACTCATCTTCTAATCATTTCCAATTTGCAATAAAATTAAATCTCTTTCAAATTAAAATTCACAAAGCAATAAGGAACATGTTTCAAAAGATGTGATGATTTGAAGATTGATGTTGAGTTTCCTTTAATGTTCAATTGTCAAAGCTTCCTTTAGAAGAATTGCCACATTCACAATTTCCTCAAACCTCAAAACAATTCTACCATTTCCAAAAACCTCTCTCTTTCTTTCCCGTGAAAAACAACTTCCTCTTTTTCTCACAATTTCAATCAATCCCTCCAGAAATCAATTTTAAAACAATTAGAAAACAAAACCTTCTAACTTCCAGTTAACACAACAAATATCTTTTCTTTAACAACCAAGATATTTCTAAGATCTTTTCTCAATACATGCATTTGAAATTAAAATTAATTTATTTAATTCAAATTACATTTAAATCACTTATTTATTTTAATTCACATTTGATTTAATAATTAAAATTACTTTATAATAACTTAAATTAAATTAATTTATTTATTTATTATAAAGTCTACATATTAATAATACAAATTAATTAAATACTTAATCACAACATATAATTTAATCTTCACAATAAATAAAATATCAATACAACATGGATAAGAAATACGACCAATACATGAACTGACAACACATTGTACTAGGGTAAAGGTTTGACTAGGTTAACCTGTTATTATCTCCCAATCAACATTACTGTTGGGTAGTGGACATGCTTAGACCTATGAAACCAAGTGAATTCGTTGTCATGTACATGTTCACTCAAACATACAAATTATAATACACATTCATAATAGTCGAGGCACTAGGAAATGAACTCTAGCAATCGTATCTCATTCTTGTATGTTCCCATAAGTTCAATGGTACGATGTTGCCCTTTCCATCTATCCTCACAACATACTACTGCATCACTTAACTACCCAATAAATCTATGCATCATAATAATAACAAAACAATGTGCATCATACCCACAAAAGTACCATCTGAAGCTCTTGTTCTATCTTCCTCTTTAGATTCCTTAGCTAGACTACCTACACATCCCAAGTGAGAATGGAGAGGCACTACACTTGTAACCTATTATCTTTCATATAGATGTTTTAATCACTTACATGAATCTTCAACAGTAAATTTACAAAATTATTATCATGTGTTGACATAACATTTACCTAGGGGTGATCCCACAATATTGGTTTACAATTTTTGGCCAAACTGGACACTAAACTATTTTTTTCTAACTAAATCTTCACTTTTGAGCACCTATAGCGACTAAACCGTGAGGAATTTGAAGATGATGCAAACTAGTGATTTGTAACATTTTGTCTGTAGATTCTAAATATATTTTTTTCAAAAAATTTGGAATCAGATTGCACCTTTTTTTCCATCTCCTTTGAAAACTAGTTTTTTTTTAGTAAACACCATTTTTAAGGAGTAATGCTCACCGTATACAATGTGACTTTTTTTCATAAAGGATAAAATTCTAATTTTTTTTAATTTAGATTTGTAACTACGATATCTAATGCTTCTAATCGGTTTTATAGTGTTTTATTGAATATTTTTTCCTTAATCAAGTTTCAAAGTCAAACCAATTACAATTCAGACATAGCCAGACCATCTACAACATAAAAATTTTTGTATGTATCGAAAATTTTATTTTTTTTGTTAGATCAAGGATTTCAATATCTAGTGCACTCATATTTTTCAAAAAAATTTTGATAATCTGCTATTTTTCCACATGTGCAAAACAAAGAGTTTGATTTTCAGTGAAAAAATTATGTTTAATTAAACAAAAAAAATAAATACATAATAAAACCAAAACATATTAAAAATGTATTCATTGGATAGCTCGTTTTGAGGACTACCATCATCCAGTTGGGTCTGTGAAGTCTCCTCCACTTTCATCCTCAACCCAAGCTTCGAAGGGAAAATTTCTGGAGTTTTTTGGTTTCAGAGAGGGAGAAGGGGGGAAAAGGGGGGTTCAAGCGAACTAGGGGGTTTGAGTGAACTCCCTTTCCACAACCATTTTCTTTTCTTATTTTTTTGAGAAATGTGGGACCCAGAATTTAATGGGTTGGCTTGAAAGGAGGTTCTAATGAACCCCCTTTGGGTTCGCTCAAACAAGAAGTTCGTTCGAACCCCCCAAAACTAATTTTTTTTGCATGGGGTCATTTTTTGCTACTTTTCCTTCCTCACTGGAATTGTAAACCACTTTTGTGGGTTTACCCCTAGTGAATGACATGCATAACCTATACTATGTAGTTACTCATTGTTGAACTAGATATATAATATATATACTCAAAATATATTCTAAGATAATATCATGTATTTCGGACTACATGAGTATCCTCTTTTCCTATATGTCAAGTACAATAAAATGGAAAACAAGTAAAAAGCTACCCTAAAAAGACTTCATATCTTTCAACATCTATACAAATTTATTGGGTTGATCAAGTCCAATAACAAGGTACAATAGAATAGAACATAGTAATATTCCTAGGTATCTTAACAATGATAATAAATTATTAACATGCATAGAGTACTTCGTAAAGAAACATTAAGTTTGATATTTCCTTGATTTTAACCCAATAGTAAGGATTGGTTAAAATGATTATTTGACTAGAACAATGATGATTTGCATAGACTCGTGTCCTATGATATGGGACTCAACAAAGCCATCGGGACCTCCAAATCATGGCTAAAGGCATTGTTGTTTTACAAGAAAGAAAAATTATTCAACAATTTCTTCCATTGAGGTTCATCACAAGAAAGCTCTATAGTAGTGATCCCAAGAGACCATTTAGAATCCTTTTGTTGAGCTTCCCATTTTTATTCACAAAAAATGTTGTCCAATATTTATCAAGATAAGTTAAGGCCTTCACTATGTCTTTGAATATTGTTTCAACTATAGACTCTTCAATGGAAAAATGAAAATTTTAATATATTTGGTCAATCTAATCCACATATGAAAGAGCAATGAGTATTCCTAAAAATTAGAGGTGGTTTCTCCCTTGTAAAAATTGACATATCCCCATGTCTAAGGCTAAGATAACCAAATAAGTTTTATGTCATATAAAATTATTGTGTTATTTTAACTAATGCAAGATGATGTTTTCCATTCTGCACATCATGCAATGTCACATGTCTTCTTCAGGGTTTTATGTCTGCAGCATATCCTTCTTGTTGAAAAATTCCATCCCTAATGTTAATGACTGTGTATACAACATAAAGGCCTATGTATGCATATAGTTGTAAATGGTAGCAAAATGGTTTGATTATAGGCTAATCAATTTTGAAGTGTAAAGACATATTGTAAGTAATATTTATAAATTTAAATAATATATATAGGCTAATAGCATTTTATTGAAAAAAAAAGAGATGATATTTTCCAAATTTTATGATGTGAAAATGATTTAGAACTTGTGGGTAATGGACCTACAATATAACTTACATTAAACAAATCTAATTGTCAAAAAATAGTTTATCATATAAAAAGTGTGGACAACAACCCAGGAGGCTTACTAACTATGGAACTTAGGTATTGATATCTGAATTTGAAAAGACACACAAATGATTAAATGGGATAAGCTATATCTAAGATAGTAGAAAACTAGATTATAGGTGCATGATTTTGGTTTCCATCCATATGAAGACTTTCTTATCATTAAACATTATGTAGGAATGCCTTACATTCTTATGATAACAATGTGAATACATGTGTTTATATGATGAACAAAGAGTGGGTAGAACACCACAGACCTATTAAAGCAAAGAGTTTGGCTTAACCACCCAATAATTAATTTATATAATTGATCCTTCAGTGAAACTACTATATATCTTATGAAGGGGTTTTATAAAGAAAGGAAAATCATTAAAGCAAAATTTGACAAATTTTATGCTACAACTCAATATTGTAGCACAAGTAATTATTGTATCATCTTTGGTGGTTGGAGTGGTTCAGTTTGTGGTTATGTTGATTCAAATTTTGTAGGTGATTTGGACAAAAGAAGATCTATATCAGTTTATGTCTTTACTCTTGTAGGAGGACCTATTTGTTGGATGTCAAAGCTTCAAGAAACGGTTGCTTTATCCAATACTAAGGCAGAGCATATGCGTGTGTCACATGCTTGCAAAGAGGGAATTTAGTTGAAGGGTCTTTTGAGTGAGTTTGGAAAAGTGCAGGACAGGGTGATTGTATTTTATGATAGTCAAAGTGATATACATCTAACTAAAAATCCAACTTATCACAGTAGGACTAAGCATATTGCAATTAAATGTCATTTTGTAAGACAAGTTATTGATGGAGGTGGAGTAGCTCTTGAGAAAGTTCATACACTAGAAAATTGTGCAGACATATTTACAAAACCAATAAAGGTAGAGAAGTTGAAGTGGAGTTTGACTTCTCTTGGCTTGCAAAAAAGGTGATGAATGGGCATGGGCAAGTATCAGGTAAATTGCTGTCAAGGTGGAGTTTGTTAGATTATCACAACAAAATTAGAAAGAAAGAAGAGTTTATCTTTTAGAAAGATAAGAGAATTAAAACAAAGTCTTATCTTTGGAATCTTTTGGAAAAAATAAAGTTTTCAAACAAAAGATAAAAATTTAAAAACAAAACAAAACAAAGCAATAAAAACAAAACTGAATTTTTCTATGTGCAACACAAGTTGAAGATATTATTTATATCTTGCTGATTTGAAGGCTAAATCATATCATAATGAATTATAATTGAAGAACAACAACTGTGTGAAAGTTGTAATCAATTTCTCAGAACAATAAGAATACTGATACTTTGCCTCGTGGATATTTCCTTGACATATTATCAAGGTCTTACCATGTAAATTTGTGTCTTGTTTATTATTCTGTTATTCCATTTTATTATCTTCAATATTTTTGTGCGTCTAACTTGTGCTGTAAATTATTTTGCTTTATGGATTTTACGTTTCCGTTTACACAATAGGTAGAGTGGTCGAATGGCTTGGCTAAAAGAGAGTAACTCTCTATTTTGAAGGGAACATTCTTGGAATTTTTTTTAAGTAGTATGTATGGTGGCTTAAAAAATAGACTCTCAAAATAATACAATTTGACTTAATAGTTTGTATTCATTTCCACATGATTAGATAGGAAATTTGATTGCCAGTAAATCAGATTGGGATGAGTGAGTGATTTCAACATATCATCCACACGCATATACATTGTAGACAAGGAATTAGTCAGTTTTGCATTTCCCCAAGAATTTGGTCTCACAGTCAGAATCATCTATTATCAAAAATTTGAAAATTTAGATTAAAATGCTAATTGCACTTCCTATAGGTTATTGGAGGTAAATCAAGGGCAACGTCGAGATTTACTCCAATGGGACATAGCTTAAGAATACATCCCATTGAACAATTAAATTACAAGCTCACCTTTTTTAACATTATAAAATCAACTTATTTATGCCCATATTATGAATGCACAGCATACACATGCAATCACTTGGCTATCTCCTACCAAAATAATGGTTCAGGCGATTGCACCAGATCTTGTGCCTATTATCATATTTCCATTCTAAATAAAAAAACTACTATAGATCTTTATCTTCTTATGATTTCATTTGTTGCAAATGAGGAATACATTGCCCATTCTCCCTATCTATTGGGATCATCTCGATTCACCAAGCTAGACCCACCAATTTGATGGACATGATACAATTTTGAATATATCTCCGCTTCACATTTCCCTCCATGAGTTGTCGACCAGAATCTCAATCGCCCAACAAACTATTCATATCTTGATAAAATTTCCATGTTACAATTAAAATAGAAAGGGCACAACCTTTTTAAAATAACTCTCGGTAAGGGGCGGGGGTTTAGCTTGATTGGCTAAAGCATTCTGTTGCAGATAAGAGGTCACAAGGTCTAGTCTCCCCCCAAACCTGTGGAACCAGAGGACATGTCACACCAGCGCCACCGGGACAAATACCCGACCAATTCCTGCATCTAAAAAAAGAACTCTTGGTAAGAAGGTGTATAGTTGTGCATATATGGTGAAGGTAAGCATGAATAAGGAAATAGGTCTAATAGTGTTAGGGTCTAATAGTGATGCAGTCAATTGTGATTATAATACCTAGTTTTATCACATATTTTATACTATATATTGTAAATAAATAGTCTAAATGTAGATAAAAAAAATAACCAAATGTGGATTAAAAGTGAACCCATACTTGAACACATGAGAACCTTTGTATGTTATATAAAAAACATAAATACATTCATCAAGAAGTGAAATAAGTATTTTTTTCTCAAATAAAATATCATAACTATCCACTATAAGTGTGTCATTTAAAAAATAAAATGCTCATTCAATAAAATAAGGCACTTATTTAAACAAGTATTGTTATCATATAGTGAAAAAATATTGTTCTTATGTGTACAACTATTGGGGTAGCAATGTACAAGCATTGGAGTATTTTATATTAATAGTTTGTCCTATCACAAATATAAAAGGTGAGCACAATAAATACCATGTATTTTTCCATTAAATGTGAAGGATTTTCAAAAAGTTCTAGTGTTCAACTATTGGTCCATTTTTGTTTGATATAAATTGTATTTTAAATAATTATGTGTTGTTTTTATAACAACAAATAGTTTTTTTGTGTTCAACTATTGGTCCATATGTGTTGAATATAAAATCTAGAGATAAAAGATTTGTGGTTACCAATAGGCATTTGGTCCATTTAGGTTGCATATTAATTTTATTTTAAATAAAAATATGATATTCTACAAGCAACAAATGATATTTTTTGTTCAACTATTAGGGGTCCCATGATTACATTTTGGTCGAATCTTTAAAAAGTTAAATTTTATACACTTCTCAATAGATGTGTTGATGTGGCGAGTTGTATGATGAGTCACACCTCCAAACCTTAGTTATAGATAGATAAGAGGCCAATTCACATTTAAAAAAAAAATGAAGGTTCTATGATATTCTAGTCAATCGCTACATACTAACAAAAGTTAGCCTACACGACTACTAGCCCCTCTCCCTTAACAAAGTTCAAGGGAGTACCAAGTGAAGCATGGGTGAGAAGTAGGAAATATTTTAGGCAATAGAGGAGAACTAGATGTATTGGAAACAATATTATTTGTATAATAGTTAAGTATTTAGGATGATAAATAGAAATAAATTATAAATAAAATTATTTAAATTTTAATCTAAAAAAATAAAATTGAAATAAAAATTTATAATCAATTTTTAAAATTTTATACATATATGATGAATTGATTATAAAATAATAAAAAAAGACACAATATAGTTATTGCAAAACTTGTCTTATATATATGTTGATTGAATGTAAAGAGGTTTTATCTCAAGTTCTACACATCTTTTATAAAGACCTATGATATAGAATGAAACTTGCTAGAATTTTGATAATGTATCCAACCCTTAAGTAGAGCACAAGAATAATTCTATAGATCGATATCTTAAAAACACATGGAGAAAGCATGTTGATTGGCTACAAACATGGTGTCTTAAGATGAACCTAGGTGTAAATACGGGGTTGCTCAATGCAATGTTCTCTTTGGACAAAATTTTAATTATGGATATGAACACTTATATATGGTCTAGGATTTTCAATAATACCAAAAATTAAGCTAATAAACAAATGTGGGAACAAAATAAGCATATGAACAAAGGTTATAGCTTATGTCTTAGAATATTGAATCTAATGACTTAAAGGTTAATGCAAATGTATAATGCTCAATATATGCTTAGGAACATTCAAAAGACTAGAGTTAATCTAGAATTTAAAAGCATAAGGAAAGTTTCAAAGATAGGAAGAACTAATCATTAGGTTCTGATACCAAATGTAATGTCACTTTCCCCCCTAAAGTATTTTAAATATTAACAGTGGATTTAATAGGTTAAACGTTAGAGCTAAGATAATTCACAAGATGTAATGTTACTAAAATAATGTGAATAAGTAATAAAATAAACAATGTAACTATGATATGGAATAATAAGGATTTTAAAGTAAATAATCAACATAGTAAATTGAATCACACATCTATATAATTCATATAGATTAACACCAAAATCATATATAATATTCTCAATATATTTTATAATCAATAGTTTAATACTTATTTGAATAATAGCACTTGGAAAAGCCACTCTCACCCTAGGAAGATGTCAGTGGTACTGGCTCTTGCTATGGAGCAATCTAGGAGAAATAAGCATACTTCATTGCTCTACACACATGGTGGTTCCAATAGAACAATGCTCAACACCCATGCAATATCCAAGCCCTGGCCAGGATGGTCATGAGTGCACTTTTGTACCCCAAGTTGGACACACACATATAGTGTTCCCCCTTCTCCAATTGTCCATAGCTCACCAACCACTTTCCTCTTCTTTGAATGTTCTCCATCACTTTCCAAGTCTCACATAAATTCTTATATAAGCCTTAAGGGGTGGTTTCCAAACCATCACACCCTTTCACAAAGATTGGCTTTTAATAATTATTTAAATAAATAATTATTCTCTCCTTTTTAAAAAGTTTTTATACATATTCTTTATTAAATCTCTCTTTTAACTGAAAGGATCATAATATCCTTTATTTTTCTATCTCCCTTTTAATTTTAAAGGGTTATTTCATAACTTCCTCTTCTCTTGGGGAAAAATTCACATAACAATGTACATAACTTTTAGGTAATGGCCACTAGACCTGTGGGGAGGACAGTTAGGGATAAGAAAAGTAAAGATGAGTTGAAGCATCAGATAACAATCTTAATTGAATGCTTAAAATCATTGATCGATCTCATTCATCAACCAATCAGTCAGATGAGTGATCTTTTTTATCCAACTTCATCTATAGGGAAGGATATGGTTAGTAAAATTCATAGTTATAAATGTTGACAGTTGTTGTCATTGATGTCAACACTGATTGTTGGTTGTCTTTGATGTCAACACATGGTAATATTGTCTCATATGTTTATGTGTTTGTTCGTAGTGGTTAATGACAACACTTGGTAAATTGTATGTGTATGTCTTTATTGTTAGCACTTGATATGTACGAAAGATTGTTGGCATTTGTTGTCTCTGGTATCAATACTTGAGTTTCTAAAGTTCATGGTTGGATGACATGCCTTATCTAAGAAGATTTACTAAAGTTCATAGTTGGATGTCATGCCTTATCTAAGAAGAGTTTTTGAAGTTCTTGATTGGATGTCATGTCTTGTTCCATTTCAAGAAAAATATTATTGCTATTAGCAGAGTTCATTTTTTAATGATATATTTAGATGAGGATTAGTAGCATTAAGATGAGGATTAGAAGCATGAATAATAGTGGAGAGATGTTGCTAAAGGTCTACAGCATGTCTTATGCTCTCTCTTGTTGTTTCTGATAAAGCATGTGTTGCTTAAAGGAAGTTTTGGTCTCCACAAGTTGCTTAAATTTTTTTGGTTCAGGAAGTTGTATTGAAGTCTGTTTGGGAGAATGCTCTACATTCCTCTATTGTTGAAGATTTTATGTTGTGGCTTGGTATTCAAAGTTAGTTCTCTATGGACTTTCACTCCTATATTTACAAGTCCCTTGCGTTGTCGAGGAGAGTTCTATTAATTACAGAAGGTTGGCAGTGTCGTTGGTTGTCTGGACTGGTCTGAGAAATGCTCCACATTTCTCTACATTGATGTCTCCACTCTTGCGGCTTGGTGAATGTTCTCTCAATGTTTTTGTAGTGTCTCATATCCAAATTCATGTGTTGAAGTGTTCTGCAAGTTGATCTACTAATGCTTTATCTCATGATAGAACATTTTGTGTTTCAGGAATGTAGTTTTTTGTTCCTATTTAAATTGTGTTGACTGTTTATGGTAGGAAAGTATGAAAGAAGTGTATGGAAGTGTGTTTGGATGTTCATGGAACATCCACAAGTTCTCTACATGTTGTTTTTTGATCACTTTGGTGCTACATTATGTCTTGTATTGGCTTTCTTGGTCTTTTGTGGATATCTAGCCGATGGGGCTTATTCTTTTACTTGTCCATGTGCTTGGGGGTTCGCGCTAGCAATTAAAGATGTGTTGTGCTAGTTTTGGGTCCTAACCTATCCTATTTGGGATTGCATCAAGTTAACTCAATTGGAAGAATGTTTATGGGTTGGCTAGTTATGTGCTTCACGTATTATCCACGTGTTTCCTTGATGTTGACTTAGATTGATGTGCACCAACATGTAAATTATTTTGGATCACATTGGAAGAAGTGCTAAGATTGTTTTTGGTCCTCTTTATCTTCTGGATATGATTGCATTATTTTTTGATGGTTGACTAATTGAATTCATTATTTATCTTTTTCTTGTCCAACCTAATTAAAATTTCGAAGTGTTGCAATGGATATAAATGCAAGATCATTTTGGATGCAACAAGATGGAGCAATGTACAATTTCAAAAAAAAATTTGTGCAAATTGTATTGAATATCCAGTTCAGAGATAGTGCTAAATTGTGTGAAAGGAAAGATCAATTGTGCTTTAATTCCTTAGTGAATGGAGTGTATTGTTGAAAAATATTGTAATCCCTTATAAAATTTTCGTATCCTGCTCTGAGATAGTGAATCTCATTCGGTCCTTTATATCTTGCTCTTGAATTTGTGTTAGCTTCAGTTCTACAAGTCCTTTTGTATCTTGCTTTAAGGCAATGAGCCTTTATATTGTGATTTAACTCTATCCATAATTTTTTCCTCATTAGGTTTTCCACATAAATCAGTTGTTCTCATGTGCATGTGTGCTCTTTGATTCATCTTTCTTTGCTATTGATATGGCTAAAAGTAGAAATGCTATATCTTTCTTTTATGAGTATAGCTAATCATACTGAGGGTTTAAACTTATATATTTGTTTAATATTTTTAGTTGACTAAAGAAGTTTGCATTGTGTTAAAGAGTTTCTAAGTTCCAGAAAGGTTTAAAGTTTTTGATAAGAATGATTCACCCCCCTCTCAATCTCCGAGTGAGTTCAACAATTTTTATCAGAGCCAAGTTCCTTTAAACAAGCTTAACAGCTTCAGGAAAAGATCTGGGATGGAACATGATGGCTCATACAAGGGTATTAGGTTTTATGGGACTAATTACTCTTTTTGGAAATTGAGAATGGAAGTACATCTAAACTCTCTTTGGTTTGGTGTTTGGCAATCAGTCAAAAGTGTTTATACTGCACCTACTACTTCTCTTATAGATCTAGCTAAAATTAAACTATATGAGTGCAATACCAAAGCTAAGAATGTTATTTTGTGTGGATTAGTTGATTCAAAAATTTTGAAGATGATGAATTGCAATGCCAAAGATGCTTGGGAAAAGCTTAGTAGCATCTATGAAGGAGATACTAAAGTGAGGCAAGCCAAGATGCAGATCTTTAAGAGTGGATTTGAGACTTTGAGGATGACAAGGGATGAGGACATTGCAAGTTATATGCTTCGAGTATAATTTGTCTCTCGCACCTCCGATCTTGGTGAAGTAAAGGAAAGTGAAATTGTGAAGAAGGTTTGAGATCTCTCCCAAAATCTCAGTCATAAAGTGTTTGCCATTAAGAGTCTAAAGACTTGGTTTAAAGTATTAAGTTGATGAAATGTTTGGTACTCTTACCACCTTTGAAATGAGAGAGTTTGATAAAGATGTTCCAAAAAGGGAAGTTGCATTCAAAGCTAACAAAAAGATTGAAGATGAGGCTCCTGATCAAAATGAAGACTTCGATGAAGTTGAATCAAACTTTGTGAGAAGATTGAAGAAAGGCACTATCAGATACAAAGGTAATTTACCATTCAAATGTTTCAATTGTGGAAGAATGGTTCATTTTGCATCTAAATGTCCCTATAAATAATTAGTTGATGATAACAAAAGAGAAAATCAAAAGAGGCTAATATTTTAAGGAGAGCAGATGTTCCTCTGAAGATGCAAATAATGATTGAAATGATGAAAATCCATTCATGATTTTGGAAGGAAAAAAGAACAATATTAGAGAATGTAAAAGGCCTAGTACCTTGCAGAATAGTAGGGTTAATGAAAGATCAATGGCAGTATGGACTACCTTTTATGCAAAAAAAGAAGATAATGTAGACATCAAAAATTTGTCCTCTCACGATACCTTGTCATAACATCACATCATTTAGACACCTTGTAGTATGTTTTGCCACTAGGTACCCATGTCATCATCTAATTAGTTAAATAAACCTTATTTATTTGACTAATTTCATTTATTCCTTTCCTATGCATAATTCATCAATTCCTCTAATGTTAATTAAATAATTTATATTATTTAATTAATTAAATCATTTTCATCCATTCCTCTAATGTTAATTAAATAATTTATATTATTTAATTAATTAAATCCTTTTCATCCATTCCTCTAATGTTAATTAAATAATTTATATTATTCAATTAATTAAATCATTTCCATCCATTCATCTAATGTTAATTAAATAATTTCTATTAATTCTTCTAATTTTATATTATTTAATTAATTAAATCATTTCTATTAATTCTTCTAATTTTATATTATTTAATTAATGACATCATAAATCCAACATTAATTAAATAAATCAAATATTTATTTAATTAATAAAATCTTAAAAATATCTTCTCGCTTTCTTTCCAAAATTGAAACTCATGTGCATCTAATTAATTTATTTAATTAGATAATTCATCAATTATCCTTCTCATCTTTTTCAGGATTTATTTCCTTTAAAAGAGAATCAAAATCTTTCTATCTTTTCATATCTTATCTTATCTTGTTTAATTCCTTTAAAACAATAAATCAAAATCTTTCTATCTTTTTAAAATCTTATCTCATCTCATTATATTTCCTCTTTTGTCAAAAATCAAATCCTTATCAATCTTATCAAATCTTATCTCTGTCCACATCGAAAATCTATAAATCTAACCTTTCACAAGCCATTTCGATCAAATATTCAAACATTCTTACTTTGTCAAAATAATTCTTCAATCCATCTCTATCATTCTCTTCATTGGTCATTTTCGTCATCAAGTCGTTATGCTGTAGGAATGAGCACTCAACACTCCTCTATTATCAACCTTCGAAATCTTGCATCCTTGTGCAGGTGGAGAAGAGCAATGGAGATAAATCAAGTTTAGCATAGAGATCGGTTTGCATTTGTGCTTATTATTGTGATTTTCGTGTTTGTTTCGTACTCTATTGTGCTTGATAGGGTTTAGTTAGTTTATTGTTTTCAATACTAAATCTTTCCCTATCTACATTTGGCGCCCACTGTGGGGCCTATGCCCCAATTTTGACATTTTTTTGTAGAGCATTATGATAGGTTTCCATGTTCTAGAGTTCAGTTTTTGGAAAAATTTGGCATTTTAGCGCATCTAATACTTTCTGCAGCGCATATGGGAATTTAATATTTCTGTTTTTGCAGATATTTCAACGCATCTAAGGACTGTTTCAGCACTTCTAAGGGTTTCTATAGCACATCTAGGGATTTTAACAATGCTTTTGCAGGTCTTACGGCACATTCAGAGTTGTTTCGGTGCATCTAGGAACTGTTTCGGCGCTTATAAGGAACAAAATGGCGCATATACATTTCATTTTAAAAAAAAATTAAAAAAAAAAAATTAGCACATCTAGGACTTTTTTTAGCGCATCTAGGACTTCTTTTAGCGCATCTGAGACTTTTTTTTTAGCGCATATGGGACTTTTTCTAGCACATATGAGGTATGTTTTAGCGCATATGGTCTATGTTTCAATATTTTTTTAGTCAATCTTAAAATGGTCGTATCTTGGTCATTTTTTGGTCTTTTTTAGAGCTTTTTTTTTGAAATGGGGTAGAATTTCATAATCTATCCAATGGTGTAGGTTTTTATCAACTTTGAAAGAGTTAAATTTATCAAATTTTCATATATTCTTCAGCGCATATGACTTTTATTCTAGCAGATTTTTAATTTGTTTCTTTTGTCTTGGTGACTTGTTGGTGAATCATACGGAGCTGGAAAAATATTGGAATCAATCACACACATCAAATTGGAAAGTGAATAATCAAGTGCATACATTCTAATCTTTCATTTCTCATTAATCATTGCTTGTCAACACATTTCAATTTGGGGTATAAAATCAAATCTTGTTTGATCACATATTTGAATTTGGGCTTAAAACAAATTTTGTCTTCAATCACACATCTTGATTTGGGGTTAAAAAGAACAAGTGTTTGAACTGTTTTACACACATTTCAATTTTCTAAGGGTCAATTAATAATTGTGAATGTGAATCAAGTGTGTGTGTGATCACAAACACCTCACTTGGTTTGCTTTTGTCAAATCCTTTTCTAGGAGGCCTACTAGGGGATTTCATCACCCCTAAGGACGACCTCAATTGAAGTGTGAATCGAAAGACACGCTTGTTTGGGAGTTAAAATCTTGTCACTCTTGGCTAAGCCCCAAAGAAATTTATACATTTGGGAAGTGAAGGTGAAGGGTGGGTTACCCCTTTCTCTCGGCTGTGTGGTAGGATTTTGCTTTCAAATCATCCTTAGTCAACCTTGTGCAGACTAGCTTGAGACCTAATTGGACGTACCCACTTGACTAGTTCTAGGACTTTTTGATGTGTCTTCTTCAAGTGTGTGCTTAATAATCACATTCATAATTTCAAATTCAAACTTACTTATGTGTCTTGCATGTGCGATTCATGTGGGTGCATGTGTGATCATTCATTTAAACATTTCCAAATCAAGCTAAACACCAAACACATAAAGACAAGTCACTCTACACATTCTTCCAACACATTCATATCCAATCACTTTCATCCTAATCATTCTTCTTAGCCACATCCTATCCATTTCATCCTAATCAATCAAGTCATCCAATCTAATCATTCCACATCATCACCATCACCAACAAAGTCCTAGTCACCCCTTGTCAAAATGGTCATAATCATAAACAAGCCCAATCCTAATCATAAGCCCAAAATCATAATCCAAGGGGGCTATCCCTCTAGGCCAAATCATGAGACAAAACCTAAGCCTGAAGTCATAATTCAAGGAGTCTCTTTCTCTAGTTCAAATCATGAAACAAAACCAAAACATAAAATCAAACTTTGAGGGGCTTCTCCTTCCACTGCTAATGATTACATGAACAATGTTACATACTTTGAGGAACAAATCGATGTGCAAGAGCTTACACACATGTGTGACACCATGCCCACATTCGAACACAAATCCCTAGCATCCCAACTTTGAAACCTCCTTCAGACACTTCACCAAATACCCCAACCCCTAGACCACCAAACCATACAAAGCTTTCAAACCCTCTTCCAAAATTTTCAACAAATTAAATCACCTAAAATCCAACACCTCCTAGCTCAAGCCAATCAATTCATTGCCACTTGTCGAATCCAGCAACCACAATGTCATCCCCTATCCATTCACTATCACCCTTCCACCTCATACCAATCTAATCCATCCATTTCTTCGCATGTCAATGCCACATCAACCTATCAAGCTACATCATGACAAACACATGTGACTTTAAGTTCTACCTTGCAACAATTCCAAACTTCCTCATGTTCTAATGCAACCATTGACAAGGGGAATACCAATATAGCACATGTTCCCTATAACTATCATACCATCATCCAATCAAAATCAAAACCCTAAGCCAACACCTTCCACCCCTACACCTCCAAAGGATGTGACCCAAGGGCTACGAGCAAGGAATCAACTGTCACCATGTCATTCAACACATATACCTAAACATACAAAAGAATCCTCAAACATCATGCCAAGTCCTTCAAGCCAACCATGTCATCCACAAACCCTTGAGCTAATTCTAGAGTCTCCCCTCGTAAGTCCAAGTCACCCTCTATCATGCTCCTATGTTGTTGACCATCAAGAACATGACAAGTCTCTCCATGAGAAATCCCCTTCCACCTCCATTCCAATAAGTCATGAGGTATTTCAAGAGCACAATCCTAAACATGCGGAAACATTACCCCCTCATCCACATAAAGATCAACACCTTCCCAATGATTCCAGTCATAACATACCTAATACTGTTCATGATCAATCTTCCATCTTTGATCAAGACCCCTTTTATGATCAAGAAGACCATGATGATCCTCTTAGCCAACTTTATGCATTCCATGGTCAAGAGCTTTCCATCTCACCCATCCATGATGCACAAACATCCACTTCTCTTGATAAGACATATGCCTCTGAAGCACACATAAAAGATCAAACAAATATCTTGGATCTAAGTGAACACAATGATAATGAAGATCCTAATGATCCCCCATCACCCACTATCGACCCCATTGCAAGTCCTCCATCATATCCTATTGGTCTTTCCACCCTCATTCATGAATGTTCCTCCTTAGAACAACAACAACCATTATCTTTGATTGCTTCATTTTCTCCATCCAATAAGGAACTCGTGTCTAGTGTTCCACCTACACCTAGTCCCATTATCCATTGCACACCCCAAAACATGAACCACCAAGATAAATGTTTAGACCTTCATGAGCAAGGTATTTTGGACCCCATCCATGTCAAAGTCCCTCCACGCTCTTATGGCCTTGGACCTATGCCCCAAGGACAACAACCTAAAGATGTTGGTATTTCCTCCATGCCTCCTAAGTCCACTTTCCATCATGAAGCCTATCATACACCTAAAACATATGTTGCCATTCCACCTCCATAGTCCTACAAATGTCAAAAGAATGTGACCATACACCTTCCACCATCCACTCTAACACCATTGCTTCCAACTCCTAATATCCCTCGATCCACTCTACCACCATTGCTTCCAACTCCTAATATCCCTCCATCCACTTTACCACCATTACTTCCAACACCTAATATCCCTACCATCCAATCATTTTATCCGTTTATCCATAAATACCCTAACATTCCTGATCATGACCAAAAAATGAACACATTGTATAAACATGAAGCTTCCACCCATTCCACCATACCCATGGGATTCAAAATAAATAATTTCAATCCTCTATCTATAAAGTAAAAAATCCTAAGGGTTCTCATGCCTTAGGACATCAATACAAAAATTCAAAGCAAAATCCATCTAAAAAGTTATATAAGCCCATACCTCCAAAAGTAAAGGCCAAAACTAAAATGGTTTGGGTACCTAAGAAAAAAGAAATCAAGTCAAATGAGGCATTCACATCACAAAAATCCCAACCATCCACTTCCATCCCACATTCTCATTCCATTCAAAAGTCTTAAATTCCTAAAACCCACAAGCAAAATAAAAATCATAAAAATACTAAGTCTATGTGGGTACCAAAAGCACTACACCCTCCACCTCCTAAGCAAACATATTCATTGCTTCCTACACCCCATCCACATCAAAAGCTTCAATGTTTATCACAATGTGTGCAACTATTGGTCATGGTTTCTTTTCATTTCACACCAATTCCACATACCTCCATCTCCCCACCCTTCACTCATTATCCTACATATCTCCCCCATCATATTCCTATGGTCCATGCTTTTGGCTAAGCCTCCCCATTTATCCCTTTCATAAGTCCCATATAATACCTATCATCTTCCCTACATAATTCGTATCATAATCCATTATTTTCCTCCATAATCCACATCATAATCCATCATCTACCTACTCCATCTCCCTTTCATGTTATCCCTTACCAACATCTATGAGCATAATGACATTTGACATGGTCCATGCGATGACATCCATCTCTAGTGGGACTATCACCTTTCATGCAACTAGACACTTCAGTCCCTCCTATCCAAAAGTAAAAAAGTCAAAAAAAAAAAAAGTAAAGAGAAATCCCTTCGTCCAATGGTGAAAACCTAGCAAACAGGAACCTTGGATAAGTACCATGATAAAAACCTAGCAAATAGGCATCATGTGTAGGTTGATCTTCTATGTCACTTACACTTGGGGGCACAATGTCTTATCTATCCAACCTATCATTTTCATGTCATATCATTTCCATCCTACCTACCATCTTAGCCATCATACATACCTATCATATTGAGTCCATCCATCCACCCTTCTTTTGATCTTGATGAAGATATAGGGAAAATGTTGAAACATGTTTTTTTAGGTATCTCTTGACATACCTCATCCTATCTAAACCAAGCCTATCATTATCCTATTGTCATAAGCTTTGTCATAAAAAATCCTAAGTCTTGTACCTAGAATGGGGCATGTTATTCCTATGCGACATAGTCTTTGTAAATCACATCCTTTCTCTCCTATGATGCATGCATCCATTCCATCCATCCATCAATCATGACCCTTTTATTCCTTATCCCATCACCCACCCTTTCATCCATCAATCCCATCTATCTCCTTGCACCTAGACTTGGTTTTCCCCTTGTCATTGGTATCTAGCACAAAGGCTACTCTAATTTTCATCCTTTGACACCTCAAAACATTTCAAAAATTCAAAACATTTCAAAAATCCAAAAAAAAAAATTGAAAAAAAAAATCAAAACATTTCAAAAATCCAAGCAATAAAATCAAACCACATCACTTCTTAAAATCAAACCAAATCATTTCTTCCAATCAATTCATTTCTTCATCAATCCAATCAATCAAAATCATTCCAATCAAATCAATTCCTCAATTCAATCAAATCAATCCAAGCAATCATCCAAATGCAAGTCAATCCTTAATCCATACCAATCAAGTCAATCAATCTTGTCAAATTATCCAATCACATCCTTTGGTCTTGATCCTAATATTTTCGTAAACCAAATCAACCAACCAATCAATCAATTATCATCATCTTTGTGTTGATCTAGGGATATGTCGCTCCCAACAATGACAACACTATCATCATCATCAATCAATCAATCAATGGTTTATAGCTTGACAGGGGCAATACCTTGTTTGTTTTTGTATCATTTGTGCATGCTTGCTTGCTTGCTTGTGTGTGTTATCATTTTATCTTACATTTGTATCAAATTTGTATCATTCTAGCTAATATTCATATCTTGTGTATGTTGGAGTAGCTTTTTGCACTATCCTTTGCATCTAAGGTCACATCATACCTTTTGTGCATTAGGACTTTATGCTCTAAGTCTACTTCCTCATATGTCTAGACAAGGTTGTATTACGCTGGGGCATGAGACACATCGTCACCTTGGTCCTTATATCTTGTTGCATAACGTCTAGTGCTATATCAAACATCGTGGTTTCTCACCTTCATTGCAGCATAACGTATCATTCATCTCCTTCATCCACTTCCTATCTTGCACCATTCGTCTTATCCCTCCTTATCATTTCATTTTGAGAGCCTACCTGTGTTTGTTCAACCCGCCTATCCTCTCGAGGGGGCATCATCATTCCATCATCCTATCTTTATATCATTATCCATTTTCCTCTATCCATACCTTAACTTCTTTGAAATGATGTTACTCGACACAAATCTCATCATCTCGAACATCATCTCAAAGAGGGGCAAAATGTAGACATCAAAAATTTGTCCTCTCACGATACCTTGTCATAACATCGCATCATTTAGACACCTTGTAGTATGTTTTGCCACTAGGTACCCATGTCATGATCTAATTAGTTAAATAAACCTTATTTATTTGACTAATTTCATTTATTCATTTCCTATGCATAATTCATCAATTCCTCTAATGTTAATTAAATAATTTATATTATTTAATTAATTAAATCATTTTCATCCATTCTTCTAATGTTCATTAAATCATTTCCATTCCATTCATTCCTCTAATGTTAATTAAATAATTTATATTATTTAATTAATTAAATCATTTCCATTCATTCCTCTAATGTTAATTAAATAATTTATATTATTTAATTAATTAAATCATTTCCATCCATTCCTCTAATGTTAATTTATTTAATTAATTAAATCATTTTCATCCATTCCTCTAATGTTAATTAAATAATTTATATTATTTAATTAATTAAATCATTTCTATTATTTAATTAATTAAATCATTTCTATTAATTCTTCTAATGTTAATTAAATAATTTATATTATTTAATTAATGAAATCATAAATCCAATATTAATTAAATAAATCAAATATTTATTTAATTAATAAAATCTTAAAAAAATCTTCTCGCTTTCTTTCCAAAATTGAAACTCATGTGCATCTAATGAATTTATTTAATTAGATAATTCATCAATTATCCTTCTCATCTTTTTTAGGATTTATTTCCTTTAAAAGAGAATCAAAATCTTTCTATCTTTTCATATCTTATCTTATCTTGTTTTAATTCCTTTAAAACAATAAATCAAAATATTTCTATCTTTTTAAAATCTTATCTCATCTCATTATATTTCCTCTTTTGTCAAAAATCAAATCCTTATCAATCTTATCAAATCTTATCTCTGTCCACATCGAAAATCTATAAATCTAACCTTTCACAAGCCATTTGGATTGAATCTTCAGACATCCTTACTCTGTCAAAATAATTCTTCAATCCATCTCTATCATTCTCTTCATTGGTCATTTTCGTCATCAATTCGTTATGCTGCAGGAATGAGCACTCAACACTCCTCTATTATCAACCTTTGAAATCTTGCATCCTTGTGCAGGTGGAGAAGATCAATGGAGATAAATCGAGTTTATCGTGAAGATCAGTTTGCATTTGTGCTTATTATTGTGATTTTCTTGTTTGTTTCGTACTCTATTGTGCTTGATAGGGTTTAGTTAGTTTATTGTTTTCAATACTAAATCTAATTGATTTTTCCCTATCTACATTTGGTGCCCACCATGGGGCCTATGCCCCGATTTTGACATTTTTTTTGTAGAGCATTATGACAAGTTTCTGTGTTCCCATCCAAGATCATCCTTGTGCCGCCCATAGTGAGCAACGCCCTGTGGCATCCCCTGCGTATATCTGTACTGCCTCTGAACCCACAAAGCCAAAAATCTCTCAATAATATATGGGGTCCGCCCTATCAGATATAGGGGCATGCAGACAAAGGGCATCTCCAAATGATCCATCCATCCACCCTTCTTCTTTTGATCTTGATGAAGATATAGGGGCAAATGTTGAAACATGTTTTTTTAGGTATCTCTTGACGTACCTCATCCTATCTAAACCAAGCCTATCATTATCCTATTGTCATAAGCTTTGTCATGAAAAATCCTAAGTCTTGTACCTATAATGGGGCATGTTATTCCTATGCGACATAGTCTTTGGAAATCACATTCTTTCTCTCCTATGATGCATGCATCCATTCCATCCATCCATCCATCTTGAGCCTTTTATCCCTTATCCCATCACCCACCCTTTCATCCATCAATCCCATTTATCTCCTTGCACCTAGATTTGGTTTTCCCCTTTTCATTGGTATCTAACACAAAGGCTACTCTAATTTTCATCCTTTGACACCTCAAAACATTTCAAAAATCTAAAAAAAAAAATTCAAAAAAAAATTAAAACATTTCAAAAATCCAAAAAAGAATCAAAACATTTCAAAAATCCAAGCAATAAAATCAAACCACATTACTTCTTAAAATCAAACCAAATCATCCAGGATCATCCTTGCACCACCCATAGTGAGCAACGCCCTGTGGCATCCCCTGCATATATTTGTATTGCCTTTGAACCCACAAAGCCAAAAATATCTCAATAATATATGGGGTCCGCCCTATCAGATATCGAGGCATGCAAACAAAGGGCATCTCCAAATGATCTATGTCCCAGGGGTCGCAATCTATGTATAGCCTCCATATCACTGAATCCACATCATCTAGCACACGCCGCTAGTACTCCAACTTGCCCAGCTTGGGTTGGACAAGTGCACCTGAATACGCATATACATATGGCCTGCCTGGTGGCCTAGCCCTAGCACACTTTGGCCTCATAATCACAATATCCTCCCAGGCCCAGATCTGAAGCAGAGTCACACCACTAGCCAAACTCGTCGATCCCTAGTAGACCACCTGATGTAAATCATGATATAAATGGGCCAAAATGTAGCTCCCCCAGGTGTACCTTCGTGGCTGAGTCACCATCCACTCTAGCATCCTCCCCCAACCAACTGAAAATCCCTTCGACTGATGGTCTGGTCCAAGGAAGCCTCCAATGAATGCAGCCAACACAGCCACTAAGGCGGAATATCTACTAAAATCCGCCCACGACACCCAATATCTAGCTATTGCCATATCACCGTAGATCCTCCTTAGTGCCTTTGTCCCTCCTATCTCCTTGTGGTCATAAACCACAAGGGTACCTACCACAGGAATCCCTAGAATCCTATACACATCCTTGGGTGTCACGGTCATCTCACTAGTCGGCAAATGAAAGGTGTTATGATCGGAATGCCACCTCTCTGCCAATGCAGTCAACAGTCGCCTGTTGACTCAAATCCCTTGCGGGATAGTCAACAAAGATCCCAACCCGCAAGCACCTATCCATTGTACCTCTGTTGGAGTCAACTCTCTTATCTGATCCCAACATATCGAAAAACGCTCTCTAATTTGGAGGTTGTCAAAAACCTCCTTTTTTTTGGTCATCACAAGGATAATTAATTAGACTCATACCAATGACTCATATCATGTGCTCTATCTATCAGTGACCCATATCAGCAATCCATATCAGTGACCCATATCAGTGACCCTTATCAAGTGACCCATATCAGTGACCCATATCACACAATCAAATCATATCAGTGACCCATATCAAGTGACTCATATCATGTGCTCTATCTATCAGTGGCCCATATCAAGTGACCCATATCAATGACCCATACCACACAATCAAATCATATCAGTGACCCATATCAAGTGATGCATATCATGTGCTCTATCTATCAGTG
Organism: Sequoia sempervirens; assembly: GCA_007258455.2. Classification (NCBI taxonomy): domain Eukaryota; kingdom Viridiplantae; phylum Streptophyta; class Pinopsida; order Cupressales; family Cupressaceae; genus Sequoia; species Sequoia sempervirens. Next base: position 36,439,075 of record VDFB02000002.1, read on the forward strand.
ATCCATATCAAGTGACCCATATCAGTGACCCATATCACACAATCAAATCATATCAGGAAAACCATTGCTATATCTATCTATCTGAAAACCAAATCATGCTACTCTACCATCAATTACTATTTATTTTCTTTTTCAAGAATGCAAATTTATCAATCAAAACATCATCCTATTTGTATTTCAATCACAAATGCAAATATATTTTCACATCAATCATCTACTATTTGTTTTATATCATAGAAAGAAAATTTATCATTTCTATCCATATCAGCATGATGGCACGCTAATTTCTCTATCTATTGACCAAGGAAGCAATGTAGACCATCATTTTTCATCACAATGGCATTCTGCCAAAAATTTCCCATATGCGCTAATTTGTGCCTCAGATGCGCTGAAACTCATAAGCACTACAGTTTACCTCGAAAGCACTAAAACTTCGTATGTGCGTTTTTGCACCCTAAAAGTGCTAAATTTTTCCCTATAAGCCCTAAAACCCTATATGCGCTAAGATACCCTGCAGATGCGCTACTTCATATCCTAGATGTGCTAATCCCTAAATGCGTGATTTTGTGCCCTAGATGCGCTAAAGTTTTCTAGCAAGACTTTTATCCTATAAGCACTAATCTACACTTCATATGCGCTAGAAAACCTAAAATTTTCCCTACACCTATATGCGCTAAAGAACATCCTATATGCACTATGAAAATTTTCTCGAATGCGCTAAAACAGATAGTTGTATGCACTAAAACGACATTTTAAAACCTAAATCTGTGTGAAAAATGTAAAAGAATCGAGCAAAATCAAAAAAATTTGAATCATAAGGGGGTTGAATCGACTCATCGGTGGTCCATACGTGGCTGGTCTCTGGAATCGGCAGGCCCGCTTGAATCTATGCATGTGAAATGGGATCGGCATCTCGCTAAGTCACCGTCATAGCATAAAAATCACTATAGCACAAGAGTGAAAATGGCTTCCACTTTCACCCCTTTTACTTTATATAGGTCAATTAAGGTGGGTTTTTGGTGGCATTTTATTCTTTTCACTTTATATTTTTCACCAGGGGCATCTTTTACACCAATTATCGGGAGCTAAATCACTGAATCACCACCAGAATATCATCATCCAATCCAGTTTTGTCATCCTCCGTGATTTACCTCCCGAGGGGCATCATCAGCATCAGCATCAAAAACATATCAAGGGCAAAAAAATTATTTTCTTTGAAGCAATGCATTTCACACATCACTTCAAAGAGGGGCAAAATGTATATGTCTAAAAATAGTCAGGAATAATCAAGCCTGTTAAATTAATTAAATATAAATTATTTAATTAATCCTTTAAAGTCATCTACATATAAATAAATTTAATTATTTATTTATATTGTTCACTTTTATAAATTCTTCTACCTTAATTAAATAAATAACTTTATTTAATTGTTACCATCTTCCATATTCCTCTTAATTAAATTAAATAAATTTTATAATTTATTTATATTAATTATCATGTTATTCTAAATTTAAATATTTGAATTCAAATAATGGAATATTCCTTCGAACACCCTCTTCATCTCATAGTTAAATTAAATATTATAAATATTTAATTTAATATCTTTTCTCACTCCCCACATAATTAAATATTTTAAATATTTAATTACCTTCTAAATTCATCTTCACACATAATTAAATATTACTTATTTAATTATGTAAACTTCTAAAATCATCTTCACACATAATTAAATAAGTTTATTTATTTAATTATGAAATTCATTCTCAACTCATTCTTCAAATGGAAACCTTCCTTTAGTTCTGAATGAGAAAAATTAAAAAAGAGGAAACCTTCCATTTCTCTCTCAACTTTCCAAAATCTCTCACCGTTCATCCCAACAAGCTTGATCTAAACCGTTGATCATAACAGCCAATCAAGTTCTTTCAAAAGCTCTTTAAATACATGTGCAAATCCAAGCATTGGTTAGACACAAACACACACAGGTACACTCAGAGATAGATGAACACACAAAAATAAACAAATATATGCAATTACTCTTACGCATTTGCATCTTTAGCATTTCAGTAATATTCATATCTTGGCAATAATAATCATAGCATAGCATAATATTGCATTTTAGCATAGTATGCATTTTAGTTTAAATCTCATTCTCCAGTAGTCCATTTCGTTGAGCTTGGCACACGAAATCTGAGAGCTGCTTGAATCAATGAAATGTTGGAGATAGAGAGCAATAGAATGATTTCGAAGAAGCTGTCGTAAAGAGTTTGTTTAATTTTCTTTTAGTTTCTTTAATATAATGTTTTATTGAATGTGTTTTGAATCCTTTATAACAGGCATATTTTCATACACACAGATAATGTTTGGGTGATTGACATTGGGTGTTCTCACCACCTGACTAGTGACAAAAGTAAGCTCATTAGTCTCAAGAAGGTTAACGATGGAGTTGTTAAGTTTGGCAATGATAAGTCAATAAAAATTTGTGGAAAATGTGATATAACAATTTATGGAAATAACAAAACTGAAGATGTCCTTTATGTCAAAGGTCTGAAACATAATCTCTTGATTGTTAGTCAAATGTGCAACAAGGGTTACAATCTTACCTTTCATGCTAATGGATATAAAATCAGAAAGGAAGGGTCTAGAAGACTAGTTGCTAAAGGAACAAGAACAAATGGTAATGTATATCATCTAAAGGAGGCTAATGGAAGAATATGCTTATTAGCTCAAATCAGATAGAGTTGGTTATGGCACAAAAGAATGGGACATATCAATTTTGAAAATTTGGTAAAGATCAATTCCTCTCATGTAGTAAGGGATATGCCTAAAATTACCAATCTTGCAAAGACATTATGCAAAGAATATTAGATAGGAAAGCAAACAAAGACTAGTTTCAAAATCAAGGAGTGCTTTGTGTCAATGCCATTGGAGCTAATCCACACTAATCTATGCAGAACTACAAGGATAAGGATTCAACAAGGCGAAAGGTATTGTATTTTTCTTGTAGATGACTACACTAGAATGACTTGGGTTACATTCTTAAAAGAGAAATCAAAAGCCTTTGATAAGTTTAATATTTTTAAAGAAAATGTCAAGAATGAAATGGATGCTAGGATCAATTGTTTAATGTCAAATAGAGGAGGTGAACTTACTTCATATGAATTTGAAAAGTTTCGTGAAGATTATGGCATTAGAAGACATTTGTCTACTCCTAGAGCCCCTCAACAAAATAGGGTAGTTGAAAGAAAAAATAGAACAGTGCAAGGAAATGGCTAGGACAATGATGAAAGATGTTGAGCTATCAAATATGTATTGGAAGGAAGTAGCTCATACCGATGACTATTTTCTTAATAGAGTGCAGCTAAGGGTCAACAACAATAAGACCCCTTATGAGTTTTGGTATGGAAGACCTCCTACTGTTAGATATTTTAGAATATTTGGCAGTAGTTGCTACATCAAAAGAGATGAAGGTGAACTTGGAGAGTTTGATTCCAAGTGTGATGAAGGAATATTTATTGGTTACTCAACCAAGAGCAAGGCATACAAATGCTACAACAAGAGATTGGAGAAGATGATTGAAAGTACAAATGTCAAAGTAGATGAAGACTTGTGTCAGATCTCACATGAACCTAAAGTTTTTGGATCTGATATGCTTCCTTGGATTAAAGAAGAATAAGAAATAGAAGAGCAAGAAGAGAAGGAACTGGAACTAGTGAAGACTCTCAAGACTCCAGCAAAATAGGTGCAAAATAATCACTTTGCAAATTAGACCATTGGAGAAAAGGATGAAGGTGTGATGACTAAGAGAAAGTTTACAAGAGCTAGTGAGCAAGTAAATTTGTGTTTGTTGTCAAAATTCAAGCCCAAGAACTTTGTTGATGCTAGAAAAGATGATAATTGGATAAAGGAAATTGAGGAAGAACTCAATCAGATAGAAAATAATTAGACTTGGGAATTAGTTCCCTAACCTACTGATAAAAATGTCATAGGAATAAAATGGGTGTTCTAGAACAAACTAAATGAGGATGGTGAAATGGTGAGGAATAAAGCCATATTAGTTTGCAAAGGACATTCACAAGTAGAAGGTATTGATTTTGAGGAGACTTTTGCTTTGGTAGCTAGAATAGAGGCTATAAGGATGTTTCTTGCTCTTTTTGTTCATAATAATTTCAAAGTATATCAAATAGATGTCAAGTCAAATTTCATGAATAGTGATCTAGAAGAAGAGGTATATATTGAGAAATTGAATGGTTTCCAATTATCAGAGGATCCAAACATGGTTTGTAGACTTAAGAAAGCTTTATATAGTCTCAACCAAGCTCCCAGAGCTTGGTATGCTACATTGGATAAGTACCTACTTCAAAAAGGATTCAAGAAAGGTAAGGAAGATAATAATCTATACATTAAGGAATCAGATGACAAGTTGTTTATTGTAGTTGTATATGTTGATGAAATCATCTTTGGTGGAGATGACGATATGTGTAAAAATTTTATAGAAAAAATGCAAAAGGAATTTGAGATGTCAATGATTGGTGAGTTGTCCTTCTTCCTTGGACATCAAATTATTCAGCAAGATGGTGGCATATTTATTTCTCAAGCCAAATATGTAAAGGAAATATTGAAGAAGTTTGGGATGGAAGATTCCAAACCAGTGGGTATTCCTATGGTGATAGACTATCACTTAAGAAAATTTGATGAGTCTCCAGAGGTTGATCAAACTCTCTATAGGTCCATGATTGGAGTTTTATTGTATTTAAATGCTTCCAAACTGGATATCGTAAATGTGGTATGTTTGGTTGCCATATTTTAAGCGAATCCTAAGAAATCTCATGAGAAAGTTGTGAAAAGAATCTTTAGATACTTGAAGGGAACTCTAAATTATGGTTTGTGGTACAAAAAGGATCAAAATTTCTCTCTGAGTGCCTATACTAATGTTGAATGTGCAGGTTGTGTGGATGGATGGAGAAGTACAAGTGGAAGTGCATTATTTTTGGGAGACAAATTGGTCTCATGGTTTAGTAAAAAGGAAGATTCAGTGTCTTTATCCATAGCAGAAGTAGAATATATTGTTGAAACATCTTGTCATACTCGGGTACTTCGGATGAACCTATTCCTATACTATGTAACAATGCAAGTGCTATTAAAATTTCCAAGAATTTGGTAAGGTAGTCAAGAACAAAACACATTTCAATTTAGTATCACTTTCTAAGAGAGAAGGTTGTAGAACATGAAGTCGAAATGGAGTATGTGCCTACTAAGGACCAGATTGCAAACATTTTCACTAAGGCACTTTCAAAGGATATTTTTGAGTATCTCTAACAAAATTTTGGGGTTATTTCCCCTCCTTTTTCTAACTAGATGCATAGATGGTGCATTTGTCTAGGGGGAGAAATTCATGTCATATATTTTTCTCCTGGATTTATGTGTGCTACCCCTTAGGGGGAGTTGGTAGTAATGGGGAGTTTGATACAATTTTTGTAGGAATTAAGAAAAAGTGTTGATGGTCAAAGGGGGAGTGTGGTTGATTTATAGAGATATATATGACCCTTTGTCCTTGATGCCAAAGGGGGAGAGTGAGCGGTGTGTGTTGTCATTAATGTCAAAGAGGGAGATTGTTGATAGTTGTTGTCATTGATGTCAATATTGATTATTGACTATCTTTGATGTCAACACATGGTAATATTGTCTCATATGTTTATGTGTTTGTTGATAGTGGTTGAGGACAACACTTGGTAAATTATATGTTCATATCTTTATTGTCGACACTTGATATATAAGGAAGATTGTTGGCATTAGTTGTCTTTAGTGTCAATACTTGAGTTGTTGAAGTTCATGGTTGTATGTTGTGCCTTATCTAAGAAGATTTGTTGAATTTCATGGTTGGATGGCATGCCTTATCTAAGAAGAGTTGCTAAAGTTCATGATTGGATGTCATGTCTTGTTCGATGTCAAGAAAAATTGTATTATTGTTGTCAACAGAGTTGATTTTATAATGATTTATTCATATGAGGATTAGTAGCATTAAGATGAGGATTAGAAGCATGAATGATAATGGAGAGATTTTTCTGAAGGTCTACAACATGTCTTATGCTCTCTCTTGTTGTTCCTGATAAAGCATGTGTTGCTGAAAGGAAGTTCTCGTCTTTGCAAGTTGCTTAAATGTTTCTAGTTTAGGAAGCTACAATGAAGTTTGTTTGGGAGAATGCTTTGCATTCCTTTGTTGTTGAAGATTTGGTATTGCATCTTGGGATTCAAAGTTAGTGCTCTATGGACATTGAACTCCTATCTTTTTAGGTCATTTGTGTTGCCGAGGAGAGTTTTGTGAGTTGCAAAAGGTTGGAATTGTTGCTAGTTGTTTGGACTGGTTTGGGAAATGCTCTGCATTTCTCTACATTGATGTCTTTGCTCCTATTATTAGAAATATGAAATAGATTGAATAACCAAGATCTTCTATGAGAGAGATAAGATAAATAGCATAATTACAGACCCAAGATTCCAAGAGATGTGCAAATGTCAAGATGACAAGATTGCATTAGGAGCTCAAAGCAAATCTACATAATAATGATTGCATGCATCAAGGTACATGTATGTCAAACTATGCAACAATGCAAGAGTATGAATGAAAATACAAGTTAGGTAGTGAGTTTATATAGAAATAAGGAGATGATAGAGGTGGAAAATCCAACCAATAGGAATTAACCACCAAAAGTGGAAAGTGTTCCACCTTTTAAGGGGACACCACATCACTTATCTCCTAGTTATTAATTAATAAAATCACTTTATTATCCTAAGAAATCTTAATAAAAGTGTAGGAAAAACCTAGGACTAAGGGAAAATAAATTAACCCACTTGGAAAATAAAACCTACACCAACACCTCCCCTTAAGCACAACTTAGGAGGTTGTAAGAAATGATGGGTCTTGGCGGATGAAGCCATGCTAGGTACCCATGTACATATAAAAATTCCCCCCAAAGAAGAATAGGCCCCATCCCACAAAAAGGAAGTACACCCCCATAATAGAGAGAAATGAAATGGAAGGACAAAGAAGCCCCCCAAAGAGATCCAATAGTAGATGTCTAAAATTGGATGTAGAAGATGGCCCACAATCATTGGCCAACATTCCTCCCTTTAGGAAGAAACAAAACCAATGGCATATGCAAGCTATCTCCCCACTCCCAAAAGGAATGACATGTAGGAAGAAAACTCAAGATGTATGGAGTCTCCGAACTTAGCTCAAGTGTCCCCATGTCAATGTTGAAAGCTATCACAATCAAATTAGGCATTCTATGCCACATTGTTGAAAATGAAAAATTAGAATCTCTTAGAGACCGATGTAGAACACCATCCAAAGACTCAAGTATCTCCTCGGAAGGTGTCTCCTCCAAATGATGATTCAAAATATCCAAATTCATGTCAAACTGTAAGGAATGATCATGTAGAGAATGAATAAGAGGGTCAAAGTGTTCCCTCACAACAACTGAAGAAGAATCAACTTCATCAAAAAGAAGATGAATATCATCAAGAGTGTCTCCCAAATCTGCAATATGTGTCTCCATAAACAAGTCTGAAATATCTATTAAGAGATTATCCCACAAAGGTGAATCTGAAAGACAATGACTGTCTCATTGCAAAGAATCACTAGAAACTTTCAAAGAAGCAACATTGAAATGTGAATTAGCAACAATAGATGGAGGAATAAAATCTAAAAAGGTGTACAATCGAGATGCATGGTCAACCACCCTAGTAGTAATTATCTCTCTACTCTCCAAATCTCTTATAAGAACTGAATTAGTAGTAAATTCCATAGTCTTCCCTGCTCCACTATGAGTAACTTAATAGATGGAAAGAAGATTATTAGACAAATGATGCATACACAATACATCATTGAAAGTTCCATCCCCTATATCAATAGATCCCTTCCCAATTACATTCATATATTTATTCTTACTTATCAAAATAGGTGGCATAAAACAAGGCTCAAAAGAAGAGAACATAGACTATGAAGAAGCCATGTGATGAGTAGCTCTTGAATCTAGAAGCCATTTCACTGATCCAAGACTTGTAGTAGCACAAAGAGCTTTTTCTTTATGTTTGTCTGATGTAGAAGCATAACTAGCATGGCCATTTTCCTTTTTCTTAGTAGATTCTTGAATTCATTGACCATTTTATTACTCTTCTCAAGAAGATGTTTGAGGTGATCAATCTATTTCTTCATACATTTGTGTTCATCATGACCAATTTTCTTACAATAAGCACATTTAACCTTATCCTTCTTGGATTTTCCTTGATGTTAAGAAGGTCTAGTGTCTACATTTAATGTAGATGAAGATACATCTAAAGCATTCTCTCCTTGATTCTTTTGTTTCTTACTTTGTTTGCCATAATCTTTTTGATCTGTAGTGCCTTGACTTGCAACCAAAGCATGAGACTTAGAATATTTGATAGTGCCCATTTGAACCAACTTGTTCTTTTGTGAGTTCATTAGTAAACACATCAAGATAAGGCATTTTGTAGGAAGCTCCTAAGGCACTTTTAGTGGCATAGAATGTAGAAACAAAGACTAAATAATTTGGACCAAGTGTAGAGAGAATACTTAAGATCAATTGTTTATCAGCTTCCTAATTCCACACTATTTCAATTGCAATATTATGGGCTTCAGTTTGGTGAAGAAATCTTGTATTGTATCACAACTTGAAGGACTTAAACCTATTAGCTCATTATGCAATTGATGACCTCTTAATTCATCTTGTGTGCCAAATATTTTTTCCAATGTTGTCTAAACTTCATTTGGTGTAGACAAAGATTCAACATGAAAGAGAAAATTTGGAGATACAAACATGTACATAAGGTTCTCAAATTCTTCATCATACTTATTAAACCATTTTGGCTTTTCTACATCCATTGTTGGTTTAGTTTCTAGTCCCATTGTTACCCTATACAATCCATACTTTTTCAAGTAGAGGGACATTTTACTTTTCCAATCAAAATAGTTGTAGGGTGTTAATATATGAGCTATTGATCGATCCATTTTAGGTAGAAAAGAAGATTGTTTGTGAGTGCACGAAAAGAGAAATAAAACTACAAAAAATACACCAAGAGACAACCCCCCTTTCCAATAGTCTCATAAATAACCCCCCAATATATTACAATGTTTATACTTTATGATTAGTGTGTTTACAAAGCCTTTTACAAGATATAATGCTCAATAGGCCCACAATGACCAAAATTACAAATTCTGATACAAAATGAACCTAATACAAAATATAGAAAAATTATCTTTATAGCTGTGTAGTTCTCTTCAATACCTTTCCAATGCCTATTTGTTTCCAAAAAATGGAGCTCTTTGGCGAAAGTTATGGCTCGTTGAAAAATGAAACAACTTCAACCTACAATATCTAGTAGAAAATGGAAAAAATTATTTTCAATACCTTTGTGGATGGAAAGTTCTTGTCTCTATCTTTCCAAAAATGGACATCGTGGCGAAAATTTATGATTTTTTATAAAAAATGATAAATTTAGCTTGTAGTGATACCCCCTGGCAAAACAAAAAAATTCCAAAAATCAAAGTCGTCTAAAATAGACAAATTTTATATGATAATAGGGTCTTTTGGGCCATATGAGCACAATGTCATAGCTTGTTTGGGTCAAAAATGCTTTTGCAAAAAGCTATTCATGAGATCTAAGCTTCAAACCCTTGTTTGCTACTATGTCATATGGTGGCCAAATTGAGTGAAAAAAAAAGCCAAATATGGCTTTCTTGAGCCTCCTAGATGCAATGGGACAATCAAAAAAGCCTCCAATATATCTAGAATAGCTACAATCACTAGATCTCACCAAAAACACACATGCAAATATATGATTAATAGATCTTCATAATTCCTTTCTGATTCTCCAGATCGTATTGAAATGCAAGAGAAGAGCATACAAGAATTTACAAGATCATTCAAAAATATTCAATCTCTTAATCAAGAATCCAAGTACTCAAAACTCTCAAAATCTAAGCTTTGATACCATGTTATAAATCTGAAATAGATTGAATAACCAAGATCTTCTATGAGAGTGTTGGTGTTTCAATTCACACCTTTGGAGTGCGTATTGGAAACAAACTATGCACAATATTAACTACTCTTCAAATTAGGATGGGAAGCTCCCTCTTTTGCTGATATGCGTAAAAATTAAAGTAATCTAAGTTCCTATCTTTTTGACTCAGCTACTAGAGGCACAAGGTTATAAAACCAAATACATTGCAACTAAGGTTTTCTCTAGTTTGACCAGATCTTAACTACAACTAGGCTAATGCTAAAACTATCCTATCTCCTCTAGAAAAATAGAGCAAGAGGAATTAGGAGCAATTGGGAATGATTGACGATAAAATTTATCTTAGGATTCCCAAGGAGGTGGAACACTCTATCTAAGGTGTAGCCTGAAAAAAAGGTTATTGGAAACAACATGAAACGACAAGCTAGTTCTTAGGATTCCTGAGGTAAAATACTCTATCTGAGGTGTAGGCTGAAAATAAGATTACTAGAAACAACATGAAATGGCAAACTAGTTCTCATGATTCCCAAGGAGGTAAAATACTCTATCCGGGGTGTAGGCTGAAAACAAGATTACTGGAAACATACATCAAACGATAATATTTATCTCTAAACTCTCAAGGAGGTAAAATACATTATCTGAGGTGTAGATATGAAAGAAAGATTATTAAAACAACAATGTAAATTTGGGACAACAAATTGCATAATGAGACACACACACACAATAGACCATCAAACCAACTTTATATTAAACAAAGTGAACAAACACTGAATAACAATGTTGCAGGTAAGGTGGCACAACAACTTGTTATCACGAGCAAAAGTTAAAATACAATGAGCAGGGTACTCTTATTTATAGAATCTCAAAGGAGTAGGTAACCCTAAAATCTCCTTGAGTTTACATTTAGTCTTGCAAGAATGCAAGATTAATTACTAAGTCTAAATGTATGCAACTCAATAGTTAACTGGAAAAACTACCTCAGTTAACTCATTCTAAACTAAACTTAATTGGACCTTGCAACATGTGAGTCCTTATTGATATGAGAGTCAACTGATAACCAGCGTCAATTAATTGAAACCTACCTAAAAGTCCCACCTCCACCAAAAGATAACCCCAAGGAAGAGATAAACGTGCATGAAATCAGAAATCTAAACTCAAGAGTGATGTTGAGTTGGTTGTTTCCTTTGACTCTATCCTAGGGAAAATTGTAGTATGTAACTAACTGTCTACTCTAAGCCATCATGAGCAATCATGTCCTCTAGGAAATCATTAACTACATCTTCGGGCATTTTGATGTTGTCCAAAATTATAGTTGTATGCTCAATGCCTTCTCTCCATCTGTCATCATTCTCTGACATTCTTTGACTTCCTCAGCTACCTTGTCTAAACTTGTTGACATCACCAAAAAAATGATTCAACTTGGATGCCATAGTATCACCATTAAGACCATCATGAACCAAACTCTGGTACTCTGCTTGCACGACATCAAGATCGATGTAGGTACCATCCTCATGAAGATAATGGCATAGGATCTGTGTGATGAATACGCTTATGAGCTTGATAGCACCAAGAACATCTTCTTTGATTTCAGCCATCTTTGTAGACACTTTTTCATAAGTTTCTACTTTGAAGAGGTGTTGTTCTCTCCAAGCAAAAAGCTTCCTTTTATCTTCATTTGCTACAACAACATCATATGCGATCACCAACTGAGAAATGAGGATCTCATCTCTTGGTTTGTCCTCTACGATGCTCAACTCAACCTGCTAAATTCCTTGATGAAGATTGTGAGAATTGTACCTCAATTGGTACAACTCTGCAAGAAGGTATCTGCCCACAATAAAAAAATCTTCAATCTAGTTTTCCAAAAGCTTTCCATGATTGACTAACTGACCCAATTTTTGTTGATCTGTAGGTAATTATAGAAGTTGAGCAAGAATAGTCACAATGCTTGAGGTCAAATGAAGAAGATCTGATATATATCATCATAGCTACTTATTTGCAACCTTGAGGGTTACTTTGTCTTCTCCATCCTTCATCACCCGCTCCTAAAGATTTCTTGCAACTACCTTAAAGAGGCTCATGTCCACATGTTGAGTGCTCCTACCAAGATTGGATTTTACAAAGGTGAAATCACTAGCCTCAACCTCATCTAGTCTCTTGTCCTTTGGTGGCATAGCAACCTCAATGACAATCTCTACATCAGGATTTCGCTCTATATGTACCCACTTCTTGATCTTCTTGTTTGACTTATCTTGATAGACACTGCCAAACTCTGAAAGATCCAATTGATAAGAAGGCTTTTTCCTCCTATCCAAAGTCCTCTCAATCCAAGATGAATTATCTATATTGACTTCTCAGGGAGAAACGACTGCAAGTATGTCAAATCCTAGTGAATTAATTGGCACTGAGACTTCACGAACTGGCAATTCTAGTTCTAAATCTATCTAAATAGGAGGACGCTGAGGAGATAAAGGTGATCAAGGAGATGAAGACCTGGCTTCAACTTGTAACACTAGCTCCATTGGAATCTCTGGCACTTTCTCTATCTATTTTCGTTGACTTGTGCTTCTCTTCATCTTTCCGCTAATCCTAACACCTTTAGGAGGATGCATTATGGCCTTGACTTTAGGTCTTGATCTTGACATGGAAGGTAGTGAATAAAATACAATTGGTGGCTCTACAACCAAAACTACCTTCTGCCTCCTCTTGTCATCCAAGAAAAGCATACTGGTCTTGACAACTCGGCTTGATAGGTCCTCAATTGAAGTGCTCTCTTTGGCATACTAATCTAGCCATCAAAGCAGCTGGCGAGCAACTTGATCTTTGATGAATGAAGTCAACAAAACCTTTCCATCATCATCTGAAAAACCTTCAACATCTTCTAATAAAAAATTAGCAAGTTGAGGAAGAGTGAGTCTGCAATAACGGTACCTACGCACTTCGAATTCATCCTCACAATTGACCCAAAAATATTCAAGTGATGGCTTGTGTGAATGATTCCACTCTAAATGAGCTACAAAGAGGCCCAAAGGATCATATGAGCACTTTTCGTTGAGGTACTTGGGATGGATTTTTGACAATTCGTTGCTCATCAACTTGCAATCGACTACTGATCTACCTTTTATATATACCCAATCCACATGGAAAAGTGAACGCTATCTTATGTCAATTGCAAAGAAAAGAATGAACCTCATGAACTTGTCTCAAGAACTCCATGAACATGACTATGTTTGACGGGTATCTTGGTAGCATCAAAGGTTCTCCTAAGAAACCATACACTCTAATATAGGTGAATGTAGGAAACTAGATAAACCAATCTGCCCAATTCTCCATCGCTGATTTGGCTTCCGTTGAAATCCTTATGTGCATCTCGTTTTCAAGATCTCTAACTGTCTTCATCAGAAAATGAACGTTTGCCTACTTGAAATCCTATTCATCTCGTGAAGACTCCAACTATGGGAAGTATTCATGCACATGCTTAATGCCAAGAGCTCCAATGGTTTTCAAGGTTCTAAAATTTCCCTGGAATACAATTAGATAGACATGATGAGAAACCATATGAAACTCATGGAGTTTGAGAAATCCTGTGATTTGTTGGTGAAGAACCTCACTGATCAACATAGCCCAATCAAAATTCTCTTCATTATTGATAACCTGAGAGATGACATAAAACATCCAGGGCCAAAAGAAATTAGCTTCTTCTTGACCCGTGACCCAGTTGAGCAAGGTAATTAGGATGGAAATCTCATCTTTGAAATCTCCACGCCCAAGCTTCTTCAACAAATTGGTTTTTTTTTCTCTTTCAACCACCTTTAAGTGACCTTCAAGTCTGAGATCTTTCCTTTTCTGCATGACATATCTTGTCACATTCCTCCATGATTATTATGCAATTATTTGTATGAGGTGGAATGGCGAAGCATTTTTCAACATCTCTCAGCTTGAGGCTACAAACAACTCGCCCATCTACTGATCAAATTTTTCATGTAAAAGAATCATAATGCTTGATGCATGCAATGAAAAAATCAAGATCTGACACTATGATGGGAATAGAAGTTGTTGTCGGCAACCTGCAATGATAAAGATGCTTGATTGTAGTATTGCCAATGCCCTCAAACATGCTCAATTTGATAATTGGATGAACATGACACAAGTCAGTGTCAAAAGTTTTAAAGATATCATGAATCAAGACTAATTTGGTTTTGTATTCAATTGGATTGAATTACATTTTGAAAAATTAGACTTTTGATTATAAACTTGGATATGTTTGGACGAACTTTAGAAAAGGCTAAAAATAGCTCCTGATGAGGCTAAAAATAGCCTATGGAGGGAAAAAAAATGGAAATTTTTTGAAATGAGGGTTTTGTAGAGAATTATTTTCTAAGCCAACCCAGATTATCTAAAATTCAAAAAAATGACTTTTACTAAGGCATGCAAAGACTTTTCAGAAATAGAAGCTGCAAGAGTTGTAGGTGTTGCGAGGGCTATTTTTCCTGAAAAAATATGACATATGGGTTTTGTAGGCACCAATGTGCTGATCAAACCCAATTTTTTCAATTTTTGAAAAGTTGACATTTTACCTAGCATGCAAAAGAATCTTCTGAAAAAAGCACAATACTTCAAAAAGCAAGAAGTATCAGGGCAATTTTCTCAAAAGAAATTGGAACATGGGTTTTGTTGCCAGCGCTATGCTGAATGAACCCAGATGACCATAACTATGAAAAATTGTTATTTACTTGGACATGCGAGAGAAAAACTAAGACAAGGATATAAGAAATGTGAGGGGGAGAAGATAGAAATTATATTTTTCCTCTCAAAAATGTTGCCTATGCCTTGAATGAAGTTTGATAAGTCTGATATGCATGTGTTGAAAAGATGAAGTCTAAAAAATTATCCATTTGAGCAATCTAGACTTGGAACTACGAAGAACATTGAAAAATACCTCTTGTAGCTCCTCCAAATCTTGCTTGCACAAGAAAATATGTGTTTGCCTTCAACCTGTGATGAAGAGAATGGACGCCCAATTGCTTAATTAAAAAAAAATCATGAATTTAGGTGTCACATGCAAGTAAAACCCTAATTTTAGGACGCATCATTCTCATTGGACCCCATTTAGTTAATAAAAATGGAGATTGATCCTTCAAATAGGTGCCACTCAACATGCAAAGAAGAAACAGGCCACATGCAAGTAAAAATGGACTATTTTATAGTTCGATTTGGAGGTGAAACTGAAGTTTTATTATTATTTTAAGTTTAGTTCAAAAATTCCTCCATTATAGGGCGGCCAAAGAATGCACTTTAGTTTCAAAAATCTTTTAAGTCAAAGTTTGACTCTAGGCGCCAACTTTCTCAGTCTTAGAAACTTTTTTGAAATTTTTTATTTTAAGCCTTTGCAAATATCATCAAAGCCTCTGTTTGATCACTGATTCTAAATGACTGATGAATCTAGTAGACTGGCTAATAGTCTCGTTAAAGAGTAGGATCAAAACTAAAAAGGAACTTCTTGAGGTTGTAAACCCTAATTTTGACTTCTAAGCCATGAAAACTTTGGGCGCCCTTGGCCAGCAAGGGTGCTTTTTCTTATCAGACAATCAAATTTTCAAGGATTTTCATCATTTTAAACTCAATTTTGACCTCCCTTCAGCTTGCAACTCCTGACACTTGACAAATCTCTCGAGTTGGCTAATAGGTTCACTACAAAGTTGGATCAATTTTGGACATGATCTTCTAGAGGGCACAAACCCTAAAAACCTCATCTGACAAGTCAAAATCTTGGGCACCTCTAGCCAACAGGGGTGCTTTTATTTCCAGATTTAGCCATTTTTACAACTTGATTTTTTCTTCCTTTAATCTGTGACTGTTGGCTATTGACAATTCTTGTGATCAGACATAGATATACAATGGAAAGCTAGAAGAATTATGAATAGGATGAGCATTTGAGAAAACCCCAGTAACTACATTTGAGGGCTCAAAACCCTAGGCAACCCTAACCAGCAGGGGCGCTTTTCTGCTCTAAACTCATATTTTGACCATGACTAACTCCTTCTATTTAACTCCTAATTCTAATAGTTTGGTAACTCAGATTAATTTGCTGACAGACTCATTGTGAATCCTAATCAAGTCTAAGACAAACATCTTAGATGTCATTTGTTGAAAAAGTTACATTAGGTGCCTCAAAATTTTGGGCACCCTTGGCCAACAGGGGCGCTTTTCTCCACCAATGTTAGTCAAATTTTGACTAATTTCATTTCCCTCATCTTCCTCTATTCTTCGTTTGATCTTCAATTTTGAGCATTAGATAGATCTCTTGGGCTGGCTGGTAGGCTCATCGCAAAGCTGAAAGAATTCTAGAGAAGACCTCTTGGAAGTGAAAAATCTTGAAAAGTTGATCTGAGCCCTTGAGACCTAGGGTGCCCCTAGCCTCCAAGTGCTCCTTTATTTCTAGAGTTAGAATTTTTTTGATGATTTCCACCACTTTGAAAATCCCCTCCATCACGAAGAATTATTTTGAACATCTTTCACCATAGAATCTTTGTTGATGCATTTGAGGCTTAGATTTCAACACCTGGTATCTAGCCATCTGCCATTGTTGGCGTCAGAGGTCCTAACTTTTCTCTTGAAAAAGTGAAAACAACCCACTAGAGCTAAACTGACTTTTTCTTGATTATGACTTCACCCATGTGATTGTGATGTGAAATAATCCAATCAAAATTATTTTCAGTAAATTCTGGAAAGATCCAATTTTTAGGGTTTTTCCTAAAACTAGGGGCCTAGAAACCCTGATTTTCAAAATTTTCAAATTTTGCAAATATCTTCTGGATAGTAACCCCACAAAAATCCCATACTTTGTTTGACCTAAAATTGACTTTTGTCTATAGTTTTACAAGATTTAGACCATTTTAATCAAAATGCCTTAATGAAGCCAAAAAATTGTTTTGGGTACAATAAAGAGAGATAAGTTATAAAATTGTAAATGAAATAACACAATTACAGACCCAAGATTCCAAGAGATGTGCAAATGTCAAGATGACAAGATTGCATTAGGATCTCAAAGAAAATTTGCAGAATAATGACTGCATGTATCAATGTGCATGTATGTCAAACTATGCAACAATGCAAGAGTATGAATGAAAATGCAGGCTAGGTAGTGAGTTTATATAGAACTAAGGAGATGATAGAGGTGGAAAATCCAACCAATAGGAATTAACCACCAAAAGTGGAGATGGCCACCAAAAGTGGAAAGTGTTCCACCCTTTAAGGAAGGGGACACCACATCACTTATCTTCTAGTTATTAACTAATAAACTCACTTTATTATCCTAAGCAAGCTTAATAAATGTGTAGGAAAAACCTAGAACTAAGGGAAACTAAATTAACCCAATAGGAAAATAAAAACCTACACCAACACCTACAACTTGGTGAATGTGCTCTCAATGTTTATGCAGTGTCTCAATTCCAATTTCATGTGTTGAAGTGGTCTACAAATTGATTTGTTAATCTTATATCTCATGATTAAGCATTATATGTTTCTAGAGTGTAGTTTTTGTTCCTATTTGATCTTCAGTGGCTATTTATGGCAAGACAGTATGAAATAAGTGTATGAAAGTGTGTTTGGATGTTCATGGAACATACATGATCCAGAGTAGTTCGAGGATGTTCCAGAGGTGAAAGAATCGAGAAAAACCAAAATCCAAATTTTTTGATTTTTCTGGTATTTTCTAGGTTCTAGTATCACATTTTTGGAGGTCTTTCGAGTCAAATTTGGGTTTGAAACTTGCATCAATCTTTTAAAATTGAATGCCAAATGCATTTAATTTTTAAGAATTAAATTAGTCCTCTTGGAGACCTTTCCAACGGTGTAAACGGATTTGAATTCTGAGCGCCGAGTAGAAAGTTATGACCCCACCAAGTTAGGGTAAATAATTTCCTTTTTAAAAAAAAAAATGTATAGTTATTTTTTAATTTTTTTTTGGAAAAAACTATTCATTTTGAATTTGTTTGGATTCTAGATAGATGTATAAAACTCTGTTTTGGATAAGATAAACGAACTTTTGGATGCAAACAACTCATTTCTTATGAGCTATGCAATTTCTCCAATTGTCTACAATATTTGTGACTTCCAACTTACCTAATATTATAATTTGAAATCCCTATTGAATTCAAACCATTGGTATTAGAGAAATTATGCTCTTGTATGTCACTTCACACATGGTCTAGTTATCGAAGGTGGGGATTGGAGACACATAATTCATCCATCTATCTCCCTTTGAGATGCAATTGGCCAAAGATGTCAGAATCATAAACAACACACCCTATCAAAACCATGGTGGAGGAAGCCCTAAAAAAATAGAGGGAAGGAATGATGATTCAATTCTCTTGAATCCTTCAAGATACCCAACAATCAAATATAGGCCCTAAGCCATTCAGTAGCCACACCCCATTCAAAGTGCAAGTGAATTTTGATATTCCAAACTTCGAATGCAAAATTGATGCAGACGCTATGGACAACTGGTTATCCAAGTTGGAGAGATACTTCTTTGTGAATAAATTTTCCGGTGTTTAGAAGAACCTACACAAGGGGATTTCGTGGAATTCATCATAGAAGAGTATTATCCTGAAGATACATATGAGGAAAAATATATGCAATGGCAATTGCTTCGACAAAAGAAAGACCAAATAGTGCAGGATTACACCAATCAGTTTCATGATTTATCAGTGAAGCTTGACATCCAAGATTCAAAGAAGCATTGAGTGTTGAAATATCAGAGTGGACTAAATAGATACATTTAGAAAAATATGTCCTTTCTTAACATTAAAACATTGGGTACTATTTATAAATATGCTAGGAGGAGAAACTCAAACAAAAGGGGAAGAAGGATTACTTTGCAAATAATAGATTCAAGAGTGAAAGTGGTAGAAAATCCCTAGGGAAACAAGCCACTACCAATAAGTCCTCTTCTCAATCACCAACATGGAACATAGGAGTGAAAAATACAAATAAGGATTCAAGTATGTGGTGTGATATTCACAAGAGTTCTCGATATGACATGAAGGATTGCAGGGCTGCAAAGAATTTGATGACATAAAAATATGAAGCCGAACAAAAGGTTGACATGTTTCCCACAAATCCCTTTGAACAACAAAGTGGTGAAACAATTATTGAAGCAAATCCATATGCCACCATTGTCACTACAAAAATCATACACCAGGAAGATGAGGAGCATCTATTTCATTCACATATGTGGGTGAATGGTAAGTCTTTGCACTTCATAGTGGATAGTGAAAATTAGAAGAATCTAATTTCTATTGAAGCCATAAAAAGATTGAATTTGAAGACTAAACCTCACCCAAAACCATACTGCATGGGCTAGATGAGTCAAGGAAGGGATATACAGGTAAACAAACAGTGTTTCTTATCCTATTCCATCAAACCATTCAAAGATGAAGTCATTTGCGATGTAGCACCCTTGGATGTATACGATGTTTTTTTGGGATAGCCATATATATATATCAATGCCATGGTGTATATGAGTCAAGCCCACACAGTTTTATTGTCAAGGTGGGAAAACAAAAGTATCAAATTCCTAAGGTAAGTCCTACAAAATCTGCTTCTTTAATTAGTGCAAAATAATGTAGACGTTTGATTGCCCATATTGGAGTTTTAGTACTACTAGTGATATGACTAGAAAAGGAGAAGAAATTTGTAGGCAATAGTAATGATGTAGCAACAACCACCTATGTTCAACAAAAATAGATGAATACAATGTTGGCAGAATATCAAGATGTCTTCACTTCACCCACATGAGTTTTGTTACACTGTTAGGTAAAGCATTCAATTGATATCATCCTAGGGACACTATTGGTGTGAATAAATGTCTTGTACCTAGTTAATTCACTTACTAGGGACTTAGGGGACATATTCACATGTTAAGTTTACTTAGGTCCTAAGATTCTTTCTAAAAGACTTAGTTGTCATGTCTAGACTTCATCGTTTCTTAGGTAGTTATGATAAGTTGTCTCATATCATAAGATTAAGACACTTGTCATGATCTTATGGCATCTTATGTCTCACCTTGGCTATATAACCAAAGGTCTCTCACACATTAAAAACCAACTTCATCAATTCGTTTTGCATTCATTGATAGGAATACAATTTATTCTTGTCATATTGATCTTCTAAGTATTTTATGCTTTCCGTAGGCCTTTAGATCCTGGGTGGCTATCTCCATAGCCAAATATTACATGGTATCAGAGCAATTTGAGTGCCTTTGGTTAGCCTTTTAAGAGATCTTGAGTTCAAATCTTGTATTTTCTTGAAGCATTGAGTATGCTCTTCTCTTGCATCTTTGGATGATTTGGAGAATCAGAAAGGTGTGATAGAAATACTATATTCTAGGGGGGGTTCCTCTTTTAGCTTTATATTGCAGGTGCATTTTGGGAGCTTCTTGCATTATATCTAATCTCACTATTACATCTGGAGCATCTGAGAAAGTCAGATATGCCCTTTGTTTCATCCTAGGTGGACATCAAAGGCCAAATCTAGAAGGGTTTGAAGTTGGGTGTTGGTTGCCAGATTTAGAAGGTAGCCATATTTTCAAAGCATTTTGAGTCAAAATTGACCTTTCCATCGCACTCAAAAGGTCCAAGAACCCTAAGATCGACTGTCAAATCGTCAATTTTGGACAAGCTACTCTCATAGGCAAAAAAAATAGTAGGCGGGTCGTACGGCCCTACCTATGTAGGTACAATTTTATTAAAAAAAATTAATTTATATTCTACAAAAATTCATAGTTTTTAATCACTCAAAAAAATAAAAAATAAAGAAATCATATTTCTTTAATAAATTAAAACAAGATTTAAATATATATATATATATCATTTTTTTTAATTGAAAGTTTTAATAATAAAAAAATTGTGGGTACCGCAGGTACCC
The DNA here is from genome assembly GCA_007258455.2 of Sequoia sempervirens. Lineage (NCBI taxonomy): Eukaryota > Viridiplantae > Streptophyta > Pinopsida > Cupressales > Cupressaceae > Sequoia > Sequoia sempervirens. Next base: position 36,460,039 of record VDFB02000002.1, read on the forward strand.
CAACAGTACCTGCATCGTAGGTCTTGTCAAGCCCTGCAGTCCACAGACCTGCCAAGGGTGGTAGGGACATACCACCACCTGCCACGACCCTTGGTCATGACAGTGGCGGGGGCCCCTATCGGCCCACATGACATTTTAAAAAAAAATTAAAGCTTTTTTAAATTAAAACTTTTTTAATAAGTTTTTTAAAATTAAAACATTTTATAATATTTTTTAATAACATTTTTAATTAATTTTTATTCAAGTTTTCTTTATAATAAATAATTTTTTCTTTAATAGTTTTATTAAAGTTTTTTAATAATAAAAAACATTTTTCTTTATTAATATTTTAATACAATTTTCAATAAAAAATAATAATTTTTCTTTATTAAGTTTTTTAATAAAGTTTTTCAAAAAAATTTAAAAAATGTTTTTCTTTATTTTTTATTTTTTTTTTCAAAAAAATTAAATAATTTTCTTTATTATTTTTAATAATAAAGTTTGTAATAATGTTTTTAAAATTAAACTTTTCAATTAAGTTTTTTTAAAACAAATCTTGCATTAACAAGCAAACCTCGAAAAATTATTTTCTTGTCTACTGATTGAGCCTTGTCATGCATTGTTCACTCCTCTAACCGACAGTCAAATGGGGCCAATTTCTCCTACTGACATCCACCTGGAGGGCATATTTCATGGTCATCTACTTTGAGGCACATTCTTGCTATTTCAGTGTACTATGTCACATTTTGTGCTTTTGTCATGTCCTCAAAATTATGACATGTTAGATAGTGAAGTTATACATTTGATATTACATAATTATAATTGTCCAAGACAATATTATAATTATGAATATTATTAAATAATGTCATAAACATTATTATGATATAGCGGATATTAAATTATAAATATATATAAATATTGACAATTTAAATGATATAATAAATACTAAAATATATATATATAACACTATAATGATATTATACAATCAATGTATTAATTGTAATAATAATAAGAATGTCCAATAAAGAGTAATACTAAAATAAATGATGCATCTTATACATAATAAAGAGTAATTATAAAGGGTACTAATCAAATGGCAACCTGACAAATAATGAAGAGTCTGCTGCCGCTGAGAAGAGACGCAATATTTGATGCATACAAAGGGGTAGCGAATGGATTCTCAACAGTATGGGGAAAAAATGGTAGATTCATCAAAAGGGAACTGGACAGAATACCAGTGATGACTCGGCCAAACAATTGACCAAGTGCAGACTCAAACCATTATCGAGGAAAGGAAGGAAGCAGGAGAGAATACCAGAGACATCCAATGGAAGGAAATAGAAGTACAAGCCACAATCCTTATCATGGAGCCATTTATCTTCTAAACATTCAATCATCGAATCACCTAGGAAAAAGAAGAAGACCTCAGCAACGATATAAGGAAGAGCCATTTCATATATATCGAATTACATTGTGCCCTATCCATACATAGGGTCGTCCGGGTTTGAATAGCGTGGGTTGAGTCGAGGATTGTTGGGAGGTATCAAAACAATCTTCTTCTTTTTTTAAATCCTTGATTCCAAGTGACATGAAGGGGAGCGCTGGTTGATAGCCCAGGTGAGACATACCAAAGGCAATGGTCTTATTGGGTATAGTAGAATGTTGAATGAAGGCGATTATATAATCATTTGAGGAAGTACCATCATATACTACCCAAACTAGTAATTTGCATTGGCCCATAAGATCTGTGAAAGGAGATGTGGGAAGAGTGTTATAGGATTGAATGGAAAAAGAATAAGAACACATTTCAAGAAGAAATATAAGATAATTGGGGAAGCCGATTGAAGGTAACAGTAATTATATATTGGAAAGTAAGTTTAAATTGGATTATAAATATATAGATGTATATATAAATAAATATGTACTTACATATGGATATATTCAGGTAAAGGTAATTATTGCAAATCAATCAGGAATAATCATATACATATAGATTTTTTATACATATGTAATAATGATGCTTGCAACAATTATTGAGCCTTATAAATAATTATGATGCTTAATATAATTATGGATAATAAATTCTTATCTGTTGAGTTACACTAACGATATCTTGAGTGCAAAGAAACAAAATCAATTGAATTTTAGGAGGATACATCATTGCATCAAAGAAGAAGACAAATCGGGCTCAAGAAAATAAGTATGGAAGAAGTCTAGTTAGTACGACGATCAGAGGTAAGTACCCTCAACCAACTGATATAACATTGAGGTTTATATAGTCGAATTCCAGTTCCCATGACAATGGGTTATAGTGTAGTACCTAACTCATATCCTATTAGAATCAATATTAGTGAATGTTCTAATTTGTAATGATTTGTGAAATTCAATAGGATAAGTGAATGTTGTTATGAATTTACTACTATGGGAATAGACTTCAAGCTGAAATCTCCTTTGTTAGTGCTCGATGAGGATAGGGAGTGTGTGGAGGGAAAGGCGAGTAAATCGATCTAATGTTGGACGAGTAATAAACCTTGAGGGTGTCCAACTCGAGATTGTGCACACACCCTTGGCACAGTAAATCTTCCATCCAACGAGGTTAGGAAGAGGAATGAGGCGAAGATCTATTCCACTTGGAAGTAAGAAGTCATTCTTGATCATGATAGTTAATGCCCTAGATGACAATGCATTTATTTTTCTAATTCTTCAAAATGTGCAAACTGATGTATATAGGATTTTAAAGGAATTTACATAAATAAAATTATGTGTCAGTAAAATATATTGTATGTCCTAATTGGTGCTTTATGTTTTTCTAGGATTAATAAACTAGGGGACATTACAAGTGGTATCAGAGCATGTCCCTGCCATCTTGTGTGCCTTACATGTATTCCAGTGTGTACTTTGAGATAATGTATGTGTATTCAAGTGTATTCAGAGGTTTACCTTGTGACTCATATGTATTCATTGTAATAAATGTTCATGTGAATACTTTGTGTATTGTGTGTATTTCGTGTGTATGCTTCATGCTCATGTGTATACTTGATGACCTTGGGATGGTGGATGGGACAACAGTGTAGTATGGGATGCACCGAATCCCCTTCCCCATTGTATGATGATATACTTCATTCAATCGTATTCATATTTGATTGTATACTCTATGATTGTAATTGTATTTGGGTGTATACTCTGTGACCTGTATACTCCATGACACATTTGTATACCTTGTGACCTTGAATTCAAGTGTGTACTTCATGACAATGTATTTGAGTGTGTACTCTATGACCTTGTATTTTTTGTGACTTGTATTCAAGTGTATACTTTATGACTTACATGTAGTCATACATATGCTTTTGTGGCTTCATGCACTTGTGCATATACTACATGATCTTATGATGTTTGGTTTCATGTATATATGGACATGCTTAACATCTTACTTGTTCACTTCATGAATGATACTCTGCTCTTAAATGTATACCTTGTGTTGCATAATTCATGCCTTATATGTATTTGTTGAGTGTATCTATGAGCATTCTTATACCTATGCTCTACATGTATGATCATTTTGTGCTTTATGTATATTCAAATGAATGCTTCATATTGTGTATTGAATGCATGATATGCTTCTATTCCATGCATGGAAGTAAAATTGAGTGTACATCAATGCTCTACATATTCATGTCTTATGTAATGACTAAATACTTCTCACTTTATGTGTGTAAATTCATATATGTGAATACTTCATGCCTTATGTATTCGAGTTGGTGTATACTCCATGTATTTCTCAATGCATGTGTGGCTTATGTGTGTTCAAAGGTATGATTTAGATATTATGAGTGTGCCAGATGTCTTACATACTTGCTTTATTCCTGATGTACTTTAGCATGTTTACTGCATGTGTAAATTTCTTGAGTGTATACTTCTAATTGAACATGTATACCTCTCTGAGTGTATTAACGTGCCTTACTTGTAAATTCCTAAGTGTGTGTATCATAGCTTTCCTTCAGCATGATTTTTTCATGAAAGTTTGTGTGTGATTAATTCATGTTTGATACATGATTACCTTCTTAATACCTTGAATAGGCTTCGTAATGCAACTTATGTATCTTTCAACATGCTACTAGCTTCATTTCTGAAGTGATTGTGGCTTACAATATCTTATGTGCCTACCTTGTAACTATTTCATGTATGACCATTTGCTCCATGTATGATATGTACTCAACATGAGTGATTATATGTGTACCTATTGTACGCCATTGAAATATTTTCTCAATATTTGAAGTGTATTCAACATATGTGATCCATGTGAATGCTTGCATAAGTGTATGATTCTTGCCTTGTATAAGTGTATAACTGTATATGATTTCATGTGTGCTAAAATGAATACTTCATGCTTCATGTGTCCTCATGTTTGAATACCAATATGTACTTTGTGTTATGATCTACATATCTCATGTGTATTCATGTATGATCTTGTTAACGTATATTACAATGTCTTGCATGTATTTCTATGACTTATGAGTTATCATCTATTCTCATGTGAATGATTCATGCTACATGACTCCGTGAAGTTACTGCTTACATCAGATATATTACAATACTCCACGCATATGTTTCATGAGTTTATGAAATGCTTCACTTCTTCTATATATTTAGATGTTTGCTTATGTCTTAAATGTTTTCAACATATTTACTCCATGAATACTCTTCTCATATATACCAGTGTTTGATTCATGTCTCATGTGTATTTGAAAGCAATTCAAGATCGACTTGTATAGATCTTTGTGGAACTTAACTTTTGTATTTGAGTGTATGATCCATGCCTTGAATGATTGCTTCATGATTTATGTGTACATTATTTAGTATATTATATGACTATGATTTATACCCTAAGTGTATTCGAGTGTGACTTATGTAATCAAATGCATTCAATGTGTAATCAAATATATCCAAGTGTCTACTATGACTCTTGTGTATACTCTATAACTAGTATTCATGTGTCCTACTTGTATTCATGTGCATGTCTTGCGACTTGGGTGCATTTGCGATTTGCAACTTATGTGCGTTTATGGGTATACTTTGTAACCCTCATGTGTTTTGACATGTATTATGTGTCTTTATGTGTATGCTTCGTTAAGTATTTCCTTTTGTTTGCTTCATTCCTGATGTTTCTTCAAACAAGGTTCATCCATGGTGTCTTATGCTTAAAATTAGTTAAATATGTTTGCCAAAATTGCTTCTTGAGTGACAAACTATGACTATTGAAGTGAGAGATGGTTTTGTGATTGCTTGAGGATAAGCAATCTTGGGTGGGAAGGACTGTCATGTCCCTGAAATTGTGACATGTTAGATAGTGAAGTTATCCATTTGATATTACATAATTATAATTGTCCAAGAAAATAGTATAATTATGAATATTATTAAATAACGTCATAAACATTATTATGATATAGTGGATATTAAATTATAAACATATATAAATATTGACAATTTAAATGATATAATAAATACTATATATATATAAAACACTATAATGATATTATACAATCAATGTATTAATTGTAATAATAATAAGAATGTCCAGTAAAGAGTAATAATAAAATAAATGATGCATCTTATAGATAATAAAGAGTAATGATAAAGGGTACTAATCAAATGGAAACTCGACAAATAATGAAGATTCTGCTACCACTAAGAAGAGATGCCATCTTTGATGCATACAAAGGGGTAGCGAACGGTTTCTCAACAGTATGGGGAAAAATGATAGATTCATCAAAAGGGAACTGGACAGAATACCAATGATGACTCGGCCAAGCAATCGACCAAGTGCAGACTCAAACCATTATCGGGGAAAGGAAGGAAGCATGGGAGAATACTAGAGAAATCCGATGGAAGGAAGCAAAAGTGCAGGCAACAATCCTTATCATGGATCCATTTATCTTCTAAACATTCAGTCATCAAATCACCTAGGAAAAAGAAGAATTCCTTAGTAGCAATATAAGGAAGAGCCATTTCGTATATATTAAATTACATTGTTCCCTAGCCATACATAGGGTCATCCGGGTTTGAATAGTGTGGGTTGAGTTGAGGATAGTTGGGAGGTATCCAAACAATCTAAGTTCTTTAAAAAAAATCCTTGATTCCAAGTGACGTGAAGGGGAGTGTTGGTTGATAGCCCAGGTGAGACATACCGAAGGCAATGGTCTTATTGGGTATAGTAGAATGTTGAATGAAGACAATTATATAATCATTTGAGGAAGTACCATCGTATACTACCCAAACTAGTAATCTGCGCTGGCCCATAAGATCTATGAAAGGAGATGTGGGAAGAGTGTTATAGGATCGAATAACAAAATAATAAGAACACATTCTCAAGAAGAAATATAACATAATTGGGTAAGTCGATTGAAGGTAATAGTAATTATATATTGGAAAGTAAGTTTAAATAGGATTATAAATATATAGATGTATATAAATATATACTTACATATGGATATTCAAGCAAAGGTAATTATTGCAAATCAATCAGGAATAATTATATACATATAGATTTTTTTTATACAGATGTAATAATGATGCTTGTAGCAATTATTGAGCCTTATAAATAATTATGATGCTTAATATAATTACGGATAGTAGATTCTTATCTGTTGAGTTGCACTAACGATATCTTTTGAGTGCAAAGAAACAAGATCAATTGAATCTTAGGAGGATACGTCATCACATCAAAGAAGAAGGCGGATCAGGCTTAGGAAAATAAGTCTGGAAGAAGTCTAGTTAGAATAATGATTAGAGGTAAGTACCCTCAACCAACCAATATAACATTAAGGTTTATATAGTTGAATTCCAGTTCCCATGATAGTGGGTTACAGTGTAGTACCGAACTCATATCCTATTAGAATCAATATCAGTGAATGTTATAATCTATGATGATTTGTGAAATTCATTAGGATAAGTGAATGTTGTAATGACTTTACTACTACAAGAATAAACTTTGGGTTGAAATCTCCTTCGTTAACACTTGATGAGCATAGGGAGTGTGTGGAGGGAAAGGCGGGTAAATCCATCCAATGTTGGACGGAGCCCAAGACGAGTAATAAATCTTGAGGGTGTCCAACTCGAGATTGTGCATGCGCCATTGGCATAGTAAATCTTCCATCCAACGAGGTTAGGAAGAGGAATGAGGCGAAGATCTATTCTGCTTGGGAGTAAGAGGTCATTCCTGATCATGATAGTTAATTCCCTAGATGACAATGCATTTATGTCATTCTTCAAAATGTGCAAACTAAAATGAACTAATCATTAAATTATGTGCTTTATTGTTATTTCATGATGTATATAGGATTTTAAAGCAATTTACATAAATAAAATGATGTGTTGGTAAAATACATTATGTGTCCTAATTGGTGCTTTATGTTTTTCTAGGATTAATAAACTAGGGGACATTACAACTTCTTTGGATTGATCTATGTATCAAGTGTTAGTTCCTATATACATAGAAAATGAAGCGGTTGGTTACCCATGCATTTTGGTGTGATGGACTAGATACCATATAGAAACTCCTATTATAGAAGCAATCTACCTATATTCAGAAGTTAGGGTCTACATCCAGAGACTTGGTACCTGTCTCCAAGTTGTGATAGGGATATACCAATATGTCAAGAGAGTGTCTAGTTGATACTCGTGCAATTATCTCCTGATTCTAACCTTATTCCTGTTGCAGTGTGGATTCATCTATAGTTCTTCATTGAAAAATTCTGCAGTTACTCATGAGTTGACAATTTCAGCTCAGTCATCGTTTATGATGGCACCTTCTGCAATGGTACATGATTCTTTCTATCAGTGTTTGTCATAGTTTGGCATTCTTTTGGAATTTTTTTTGGAGGACTCATCATCATCTTTGGTCCACTCTACACCAATCTTCACATTGTTCTACATTATCTCCTTCTTTAGTCAATATTGGGACTCCTGACATTGTGACATTTGAACAAGAACTCACTATTGAGTGGGGGTTGCATGGTCTCTCTACCTTATCTCTTATGGGAGTACTTTTTCCTCACACAAGGTTTTGTCCTTCTTATTTTTGTGAGAGCATTTTTTAATTTCATCTCTCTTTTTGGGGAGAGTTTTTTCCCACTGGGTTTTCTCCTTTTTTCTATTTGTGAGGACTTGCATTGCATTTGTACTTGGGTACCTAACATTGCCTAGTAGCCGGGACCCATCTTTGCATCTTGGTGTCATTTGCATAATAATTTTCCCCCTAAGTTCCACTTAAAGGGGGTGTTTTTTCTCGGTAAGTGGTACCTTGGCCCTAGTAAGTTACAGTAAAATTTTTAGAGAATTTAAGTTTCATTTGTGTGATTTATTGCAAAATTATTTGTTTCCATCATGATGGGGCCTACAACAAGGGGTAAAAGAATGTTGTCATACTGAGGAAAACCCCTAATAAGGATGAGGTAAAAATAGATGATATTAATCCCAATGAGGAAATAAGTAAGGTCAAAGAAGAAATTTCCTCAATGAAGATGGATATGTGTGACCTACGAGGAGATATATCGGATGTACAAAGCATGTTAAACCCCTATATGAATAAACAAAGAAAGGAGTTCTCAAACAACCAAGGTGAAACTTCAAGGTCAGCTAATATTGACACAAATTTTAATACTCCTATGGGATCTAGGAATTTGTTTCTAAAGGTGGATATGTGCAAGTTCAATGGCAAGGATCCTCTAATGTGGATAAACAAAATGGAGAATTTTTTTGAAGTAAATCAAGTCCCAAATGGAAAAAAGGTCATGATGGCTTCCCTATATCTAGAACCAGATCAATTCATTTGGTATCGTTGGCTTTGTACTCATTGAAGGAAAAAGGGTCTCACTGTCTTATGGTCAATTTTTATAGAGGAACTCCAAGCACAATATAGCAATAGTGTGACAGACAACTTCTTTAGCTAGCTTACTAAACTTCAACAAACATGATTAGTTAAGGATTGTATTTAGCAATTCCAAAATCTATCCTTAAGAGTGGATACAATTACAAAGGAAAACTTGAATGATTTATTCTTGGGTGGTCTCAAGGATCATATTCAATATGAGGTATCCATGTTTAGTCCTAGCTCTATAAATGAGTCTTTTATCTTAGCACGCAAGGTAGAGGAGAAGTATTTGATTCCTAAGAAGCAAGGGACTAATGTAACAAGAGAGGAAGGATATTCAACACTTTCTCTCCCTCAACCTACTAGGTTGACTCCACAAAAAATTGAGAAACGAGCAAAAGGGTTGTGTTTCAATTGTGATAGAAAATACAATCGAGGACATAAATGTAGTGAAAAGAAATTGTTCTATATTGAAGGTCCAAGTGAGGAAGAAGATGAGGAACCCATATTAGAGGATGGAAGGGAGTCAAATGAGGCATCACATGATTCTTAGCCAATAATTTCTTGTCATGCACTCTTAGGATTCAATGCTCCACAAACTTTCAAGGTAGTGGGTTTCTCAAAGAAGCAGAAAGTGACAGTGTTGATCGACTCATGTAGTACTCATAATTTCATCAAGAAAAAGTTGGCTACTTGTCTAAATTGTTTTATATATCTAGATCTAGAGTTTTAGGTTTTGATTGCGGATGGTGGTACAGTTAGTTGTTCTAGGAAGTGTCACAGTATTAAATTACCCATGGGAGATTATTGCCTTAATACCCCAATGCATGCAATATCCATGGGTGCAGTAGATATTGTTTTGGGAGTTCAATGGCTTATTACATTGGGAATAATTGAGATGAACTTCCAAGAAATATTCATGATATTTCAATTAGAAGGAAATGTAGTAGAGCTAAGGGGATTGTAGGAAAAATCCCCATAGATGGTAAGCTCTCATCAAATGCAAAATTTGCTTAAGAAAGGAGTTGATGGATTTGTGTCCCAACTATGCTCATTAGAAGTCTCTCAATCTAATGCTCCTACTCATCCAGATTTATAAGCAATAATTGATCATCACTCAATGGTTCTTGGAGATATGCCTAAAGGACTTGCTCCTAAGAGGGATCATGATCATGCCATACAACTAGTTCTAGGGAGCCAACCACTGAACATTAGGCCTTATAGGTACCCACACATACAAAAAAGTGAGATAGAAAAAAATGTTGAGGAGATGCTAGAGGCAGGAATTATCGGGCATAGCCAAAGTGCTTACTCCTTACATGTGGTCATGGTACATAAGAAGGATGAAACTTGGCGCATGTTTCTGGATTATAGAGTGCTCAACATGTACACTATTAAAGATAAGTTTCCAATTCCAGTCATTGACGATTTGCTAGATGAATTGAATGGAGCGATGTATTTTACAAAATTAGACCTTAGATCTGGTTATCACCAAATTCGGATTGAGGAAGATATTTTTAAGACAACATTTCAGACTCGCGAGGGTCATTATGAATTTTTGGTGATGCCATTTGGTCTTACCAATGCACCATCTACATTCTAAAGCTAGATGAATTCCATTTTTAAGAAATTCTTGAGAAAGTTTGTATTGGTGTTATTTGATGATATATTGATTTATAGCAAGACATGGGAAGAACACTTGCAACATGTAGATCAAGCATTAGAAATACTCGAAGATCATCAACTCTATGCTAATCCATCCAAGTGTGATTTTGGTCTTAAGGAGGTGGAGTATTTGGGACACATAGTTTCCCATGAAGGAGTAAAGGTGGACCCTAACAAAATTAAGGTTATCATGGAATGGTCTATTCCAAAAACCATTATGAAATTGAGGGTTTCTTGAGATTGATAGGGTACTATAGAAGATTTATGAAGAATTATCGTTGTATAGCAACACCCTTCATTGCTGTATTGAAGAAGGATTCTTTTTTATTGGAATGAGTCCGCTAATGCAACATTTGAGAGATTAAAGGAGGCTATGTGTACAAATCCAATGCTTTCCACTCCCGACTTCACCAAGGAATTCATTGTAGAATGTGATGCTTCTAAAAATGAGATAGGAGTAGTTCTCATGCAGGAAGGTCAACCAATTGCTTTTGACAGTCGCCAATTAAAGGGTAAGAATCAACTCAAACCTATTTAGGAGAAGGAAATGCTAGCGATCCTTCACAAAATTAAACAATGGAGGCCTTATCTAATGGGTAGAAACTTCAAGGTTAAGATAGATCATTGTAGCCTAAAATATCTTTTGGAACAACGATTATCTTCTGTAGAGTAACAAAAATGGGTCACTAAGATGTTGAGATATGACTTTGAGATTGTATATAAGAAAGGGAAGGAAAATATTGTGGCAAATGCACTTTCTAGGAAGGATGAAAAAGATGAAGCCTTGTTGTGTGCCCTTTCAATATTACAAGCAAATTGGGTGGAAGAAGCCAAAGCAGAGTGGAAAAATGATGTTATGACAAGTAATCTCATCCAACAATTAAAAAGTGATCCTAATAGTTCAAATAAGTCTTGTTGGAAGGGAGATACTCTTTGGTATAAAAAGCATTTGTATCTTTGCAAGAATTCCACTCTTAAACACAAGATTCTCACTGAACTGCATGAGTCTCTAGTTAGTGGTCATTCAAATTTTTTGAAGACATATCATTAGGTCAAGCAAGATTTTTTTTGGGAAGGGCTAAAAGGCGATTTTAAAAATTTGTGGCTGAATGTTTAGTTTGTTAAAGAAATAAAAGTGAGACAATTAAGACACCAGGTCTCTTGTAGCCGTTATCTATTCCTAGCCAGTGTTGGGAAGAGGTATCCATAGACTTCATCACATGGCTTCCCAAATTTAAAGGTCATAATGCCACATGGTAGTAGTTGATCACCTCACTAAATATGCACATTGCATTGCATTATCAAATCCTTTTATAGCAAGTGTAGTGGCAATTTTTTTTGGAGAATATCAAAAGCTACATGGTACACCTAAGGTTATTGTTAATGATTGTGATCCTATCTTTACTAGTCACTTTTGGAAAGATTTATTCTCATGTTTGGGTACTCAATTGGCTCATAGCTCCTCATACCACCCTCAATCAGATGGGAAAACTAAGGTTGTTAATAAGTGTTTGGAAGTATATCTATGTTGTTTCACTTCAGAGAAATAGTCTGAATGGGTAGATTGGCTACCACTCATAGAATGGTGGTATAACACTTCTTTTCATAACTCATAAAAAAATTCTCCATTTTTGGCACTTTATGGATATCATCCTCCTTCCATCACATCATCATTAAAGGTGTCACCAAGAGTTCAGGCAGTAGAGGACCACTTGCTTCAAAAACAACAAGTACTTTCAGGACTCAAGGAGAATTTAGCCATGACACAAAATCGAATGAAGTAGCTGGCGAACCAACATCATAGCAGAAGAAGTTTTGAAGTTGGGGATTGGGTCTTCTTGAGATTGCATCCTTATAAGAAAATCTCACTGAAGCAACATAAAAAGAATAATAAGTTGTCTCCAAGGTATTATGGTCCATACCAAATCATGCAAAAGATCGGTAGTGTTGCCTACAAGCTAGAGTTTCCACCAAAAACAAAGATACATCTAGTTTTTTATGTTTTTTGTTTGAAGAAGGTAATTGGGCATAATATTCCAACTCAAACAATACTACCAGAAGTTGATGAAGAAGGAAGAATCATTTTGGAACTAGAGTGCATTCGTCAAACACGCACGAAGAAGCTTAGGAATAAAACTCTCACTGAGTATCTCATCCAATGGAAGAATTTACTAGTTGAAGATGCCACATGGGAGGACGAGGAGTTCATTCAAAAGAATCCACACTTAATTAGCATTGAGGACAATGCTTCTTTGAAGGGGGGCATGTTACACCCTTAATATTAGTATACATCAGGTTATGAATAGTTGACTTGTGGCTATCTTAACTTCTAATTAAGTCATGTTATCATTATTATATAATTATTTAGTTAGTTAGGTCAGCCTAGGGCTTATATAGGGGTGTCTAAGTCAGCCTAGGTGATATCCTAGGCATAAATAGGTATATATATAGGAGGTTGTGAGTCTTATTTCATGATCATGTTGTGAATTGTGTTCTCATTGGAGATATTTGGAGGTTTCCCCCTTGAAGTGGCTTATTATTCTCAGTTATTATCTAGTATTTTCAACATATCTCATATCATATTCTTCTATTGTGCAAGTTATTTCATTACATAATATCAACATAAGATGAATTATGGCATACCTTAGGTATTTGTGTGTTCTTATAGTGACCAATTCTCTTAATCTAACTATAAAATTGAATCTTAAGGAACTTGTAAGTTAGGTATAGTTAGACAAGTGCCTAGGTGTTATTAGATAAATTATGTCCCTACTCCCCACCTTGCTCCTCCCCCCTGCCTCTCCCTCTCTCCCCTTCCATCCTTCTTATTCTAGCATACTTGAAACTAGAGAAAGAAATTTGTCTTACCTTATAAGCAATTGATTTGATTTTTTATTCCTTATTTAATGTTTAGGCCTTGGTAATGAAATCATTCACCCATGTATTCTACTATCTTCTATGTCTTAACTCTTGTTCAATGGAAGGTGTGTGAGTTTATGCATTTGAATGAAGTGAACAAAATATTCTCTCTCTATCATTCTATTCTATTTTTACCTTATCAACTTATGTGCTTGAAAAAAATACTAATATGATTTTATAAGTAAGATGAGACCCATCTTATTTTTGACATATAGAGAAATCATTTAAAATCTATTTATGTCATGTCCCCGAATTGGAGGTATGGTGATTTAATTAAATTATTTAATTAAGTTGTCCAAATTATTGATAATTTATGAGGATAGCTTAATTGATGATTTAATTAAATCAAGAGATGTTATTAAATTAATTATTTATTAAGTTATTCCCAAAAAATAAATTATCAAAAGGGATGACTTATTATTTAATTGATTTAATAATAAAAAGTGACTTAATAATAAAATAATAAAGTCACTTAAGGAATAATCAAGAATCTTCTAGAAGTCTCTTGGTGATGAGGTTGAAAAAGTATAAAAAGAGGCTTGGGCTATGCATTTGGACATCTTGAGTTGAATACACCTTTCTACTACACTGCTGAAGCTGAATGCTTAGCTTATTGATTTCCAGTCTTCGTTTGTGAAAGAACAAACCTAGCTGATTAAGTGCCAATTTCGGTTGTGCAACACCAGTTGTTGACCGTAGTTGGATAGTGGAGGAAGATACTTCAGTCTTTCTCATTGTGCTAATTGCAATCATTTTTGGAAGAGTTTGGGAAGTTATTTGAAATCTGCAATTTTGTTCCAGTCTGCAGATCAACCATGAGAGAAATCACATTTTCATTTGTTGCTCTTCAATAAGGAGATATAATTTTGTGGGCACTTGAGGGATTGCTTCCTTTGGTGTTGGCAATCATTTTCATTACAAATTTGAGGAGTTTAGAGGCTGTATTTATTTTTCTAAAATATTGCCAGGCAAGCAGGGGTGACCCTCTTATGAAGGGGCGATTTTGGTTTAGAAAGGCTGTAAAAATTCCAATAAAATTCTCCAAGGGTCGTGTGGGGTCAAAGAGTATTGACATAACATTCTTGAAGGCATTAACATCTTCAATGAAGGGAATCAAATCATTTTATGGTGGCTACTACATAATTTCTAGGTTCCACATTTTGTTGCATTGCATTTACAATCATCTAGTCATATAGAGTTCATATTAAATGTAACCAGCATATCATAAATGTAATTTCAGTCATCTAGAAAGCAATAAATTTGCTTATGCAATGTAAATTCAGTCATAACAATTAAGCATTGAGTTTCAGTCATTAGCATATAGTAGGTAGTGAGTTAAAGTCCATTATATAAGGTCTGATTGCAACTCTTGAACAACTTGTAATTCCTTTCATATCTTTTCAATACCAAGTTGGAGTGATAAGGAGTTTACTTGCCAACTATTTGTCAAAATGTCTCTCATATATAGTTGCATTTTATTAAACTAGTTTGCATGCCAAATGTTTGTAGAAATGTTCCTTGGCTGTAGGTTTACTTTTTATATCAGATTTTCATGTTTATGCATTCAAAAGGTACAAAAACACATTGCACATCATCTTAGGACATTGCTAGATGCTTGGAAACATTTGGGAATCAATTGTATTGCATTTGTATTCATCAAAAGCATTTCAAATACAATCTGAAACATATTATCAGCAAGTTGGAAGTTGCAAGGAAAGTGTTTGACAAAATTCCAAGGGCAGAAAATTAGTGTTTTTGGACCAGATTTGGCAAGGCACTTTACAATTTATAATTTGACTCGAAGACAAACTTTATTACATATCATCACAAGAGTATGCTATCAACATTACATCAACACTTTAGGCATATTGCACAATTTCCTATTGTCTTCAATAGTTTTTCTATATCATTAAATCAATGATAGGGGTTTGACCAAAGGAGAATTATCCTAGCCTAACAATCTCCCCAATGACATCTATTGACACCCTTGCTTTTTAGATGTAAGTTTTAAATATCAAGGTGAGTGAATCTCTGACATTAATGTGTAGGATTTAGTCTCGTGCATAAAGTTTAGATATGCAGGTATAAAGATCACTTTTGCAACCACATAAGTGAACCAAAATAACAAATGTTAGATTTATGAGTCTTAAGACAACCAATTGAAAAACTCCATTTTTTCGCTATATTGACAAATCAATTGGTGACATTTATCACAATCAAATCTTCATTGAGCCTAAAAATAAGTATCATTATTTAATTTACTTAATTTTGAATCTTTATTTTAGTATCATTATCAGTCCCCACCTCTTTATCTTAGATTGGAATGTGATTAATTAATTTACCTAGAATATTTATGTGAGATTGTTATTTTTCCCTACAAAAGTAAACTATCACAATTTGAAAGATATATTACATGTTTAAAAAAGTACAAATATTAAATATCAAATGAGTAAATTGCCACATCAAATTTTGGTTGTGACATACAACAAACCAAATATAATTCTTTTACTAAATAAGATATATATCACACTTAAAATTTAACTCAAAATGCCAAATACAAATCTTATAACATATAACAATATAACCCAATAATAAATATAACCTAACAATAAATAAGACGGGTCTTCACATCTAAAAACAAAATTAAATACTAATACATATCTTGAAAAATAAAATACAAATACCTTATACTCATTACCACTTATCAACCCTATTACTCGACATATAACATAATTTTAAATTTAAATGAATTAGGTAATAACCACGGTTAAATATGCATTCCATACAGCTATTTGAAGCTCCGATCAACAGAAACAAATGCTGAAGTTATGTGGTCGAAACAGCGTGGCCGGAAAAGAGAACACTATGTTTTACTTTTTAACCCTACATGTGATTATGAGCAAAAATTTTACATGGGCGCTGATGTAAAGTGGAAGGCTAAAATGCTAATAGCCCAGTTAAGAACTAGCTCACATTATTTGATATGGGAAACAGGAAGGTGGAAAATACCCAGAGAGGTGTGGGAGGATAGGATTTGTTGTTTCTGCTCTTCGGGTTTAGTGGAGACATAGTGACACTACATTATGAAATGTAAGGCTTATGAGGACATCCCATACTTCTACTCAGATTTGTTAAAAGTCAAGTCTTTAGCGGCCTTGTTTGAAGAAGAAAAGATCGATACAACAACAAATTACCTAATCAAAATTCACAACAAAATTCACAAGGGAAGAAACAAAATCAGCAAAGAGTTGGAAAACAATATGAAGCAGTTCAGTGGGGTCGGCTATTGTTTTGTTGTTTTGGCTAAAGTGATCTTTGTCATTTCGTGGGTCCCATAGATTGACTGGTCTGATAGACGTTATTAAAATCAATCAATCAATCATATAAAAATACAGTAAATGTAAATCATCTGCGAAGTGTTTAATTTATCCGTTTGCCTTTAAACCATTTGGAGTGGTTTTCCTAGGTAATCCCACTCGCTGGAAATGCCTCGGAGGCGTAGAAGAGATGGCAACTCCCAGGGCATTCTGCCACTTCGCGGGAGATCCCTGGCACACACTCTCTCCTGCTGGTAATTGATCGGTTACTATGCCTATAACTACCAAAATGTGAAAACGTATCAGTTTTAATCATTTAGGGTTTGTATAATTAACTTTATGTATAGAGGGTTTCACTTCTGTGCTTAAAGAAGCCCGGACCGAGCTTTGAGTAAGCAGAATTTAGGGTAACTAAATATTTGTTAGCCGGTCCGTTCAAGATTTATTATCTTTCATCTCTGCGCTTTTTTAGTTCAATTTGAATGTTCAAGCCATCACACTTCCGCTATAATCGTGTTTGGAAAACAATATCAATTTTCCAGCAAAATTTGAAACAACCTTTTCTGCAATGGGGTTCCCTCGACAATTAAAAACCTTTGGCCTACTTTTGAATCACAGAGCAGGATCATCGTTGCTGAAGGAAGTGTGGAAACAACCTTTACCAGTGAATAACAGCAAGACTATTAACTATCTGTAGTCCTTACAGGCCATGGTGTAGTAGTGTGGTAGACGTGCAGTTTGCATTTGATAAACGTGACTTGTAAGCCTAACGATGATTAATTCTTGAAGTTCCATTCTATTGTGCGTAAGACAGTTCAAGAATTCCTCATGCGTTAATAAGGTAATGGGTGCGGTTCTTACTCATTGACTGAGCAAGAGATGTTTACAGTAAACTATCTGTAAAATACTTCACCTGTGATGACATGTGGAATGTTTTCTTGGCCAACTGGATAGAATATTATGAAACATTTGGTTGAGTTAGAAAATTTCTTTCACCTCACTAACAGAGAATTGGATGCCTAACCCATTTCTAAGTTCCAACCCATCAGATAGAAGACTATCCAGATTAGGTTGAATGGGGAAACTGTTGGAAAAATGGAATCAGAAACTGCTGGAAAAATGGAATCAGAACAACTATATCCAAATAGACATTAGCTGAATTTTCTAGCCTTTGTCAAAAAAAAAAGAAAGATAGATCAAGCTGTCTGTTCATGGGTCTGACTAGCTGCGACAAAATGACTGCTGAAATGAAATTTTCTTTTGTCAATGAAAGACTTTTATGTCTTGTCAAGAAACTTACATGACTGTTATTATGGTGTTATATATATTACGAATTTTTTAAATTGATTAGATAGAAGATGAACATCATATTTGTTTCTGTTATGTGGAACTGTGAGGAAGACAGTATATTACACACACACACACCCGCGCATATAAATAAAGACCCATTCAGTTGATTAGAGAAAAGATAAACTTCAGGTTCTGTTCCTTATGTGGAACTGTGATGAAGACAGCATATTGAACTTGATAAAATAGGAAAATAGAGATTCTAACATAAATCCAGGAATTGATTATTTAAATCTTAACCATTTTCTGCAGCAGCATGGATTTGAGGTCCATTGTATAAACATTTATTATTTCTTAGAACATATAATAATATCATATTATGAGGTTACTGATGTAATTTTTCAGTAACATTCTTTTATGATTGGAATGGATGTAAGTGGCACGTGTTAACAAAAATGTGCTTAATGGTAAGCAACAGTTTTTTTTGTTAATAAGCAGTGTTCCACGGGGACGCGTTTCCCCCCAAAAATGGCACGTTTCCGAAACAGGGACGTCTCGGGGACGGGGGGACGGGTACTTGGCGTCTCCCACCGTCCCGCCACCGCCGGCGGTGCTCCGCCGGAGATGGGGAAACGTTTCCGCGTCTCCCAAGGAGACGGGGAGACGTCTCCAAGTTTCCTTGGGAGACGTCTCCAAGTCTCCTTGGGGGACGCCCAGGAGTTTCCTGGGAGACTGGGAGACGCCCAGGAGTTTCCTGGGAGATTGGGAGACGCCCAGGAGTTTCCTGTATTTACTACATTTTGAGTTTAGAAATTTTGCTATTAGTATCTGTATTTACTATTTAGTTTATTGTTTTACTATTTGCCATTTGGCATTTGCTACGCATTGTAATGATGAATAATTTAATCATCTTTATAGACTTTGTGATATCTCATATGACATCAAATATTCATATTTTTGATATAATAGAAATCTCCAATTTAACAATTTCATTTGTCAAATTTTATTTAGCAATTAGCATTCAAGATATCTTCGTATTTAGATTTAGTATTTCAAATTTTGCTATGTTATAATTTTACTAATTTGAGTAATTTCCTATAGTTTCATTTGAAATGTAATTCTTATACTGTTATACTGTTATACATCTTTTCAAAATTAGTTTTTCAAGTACTATAAGTATATGTATAACTATATCAGCACCACCACCCCACCACCCCGCCGCCGCTGTCCCCCCGCTGTCTCCCCGCTGTCCCCAAACTTAGGCCCTTTGTCCCCCCGTCTCCGAAACGCGTTTCCCCGTCCCCCTGGCCTGTGGAACACTGTTAATAAGTGAAGGACTACCTGAAGAAAGATTCCATTAGGGATAGCAAAATTACAACCAGAGCTGCAGCTCATACTGCCATAAAAACTAAACCATAAGCAGCTGCAAAATCAACTACAATCACTTTGCCACAAAGAGCTTATTCATATAAAACGGTTCATAACAGATGAGAAACTGGAACAGGACAATCACCCAACGAGGAACAAGAAACTAAACCAAACAAAGGCCCAATTACACATTCAACAATTGCCTAGAGGACCACATCACAGATGTACTGCCCAGCTTGTCCATGCCATCCTCCCTCTGCAGCCAGCTTCCTGTCCATGTCATGCAGCTTCTTTGGTTCTTTTGTGATCTCAGGGGCCATTTTTTCTGCTAGGGCAAACTCTGCCTTTGCTTTCAGAATGTAGCAGCATCGTTTGATGGCCTGCCTCTACCTGATCTGTAAACTCTCAAAATAGTAAAATTTAAGAACAAAAATTAAATCTACGGCTCTACTCGCTCCAACAAATGACAGTATTAAAGAGACATGAATGTTGTTGAAAATTTGAAAGATTCAACACAAATAATTCAGAATTTTTACCCTGGAAACTTTGTGAGGATAAAAACCATCTTTATAGCAGAAATTGCTCATCTACCTTTGGTGGAACTAATTGAAAGAACAAGTACAACAATAGTTGTTCCTCTACTAATCTGTCAAGCCTTACAAACTATGAACAGCTGCATTCTTCCAATTCTCCTTAATAAAATGCTAAATCTTTCCCCCCATGCCAAATCATGTACTCTCCACCTCTATTTATAGTCGCTGCAGATGATGGAACATTCTTTTGTGCCCTAGAAGATTTCTTGGAAAGGACACCATTTTATTTTGGTTCCGATATTCAACAGTCTAGGACAATTCTGCAGCTGTGGGTTTTGAACTTGCAGGTGTGGTTCTGTCCTGTGCAGATTCGACCCTGCAGATGCAGGCACAACCTGAAAACTGCAGAATTGTCCTTACTCTTTCATCAGTTTTCCGTCTCTGTCTTTTCCCCAAATCCAACTGACTTAAAGATTTTATTTATCCCGATCCTTATGGATCACTGCAGCACTTCAATTACTTATTCAAGAATTGCCTAGAGGAGTACACCACAGATTTACTTCCCAGCTGGTTCATGCCACCCTCCCTCTGCAGACAGCTTCTGTCCTGCTTATGCAGCTCAATTTGATTCTTTCATGATCACAAGGGCCATTTTTTCTGCTAGGGTAAATTCAGCCTGCCCCTTTTCAGATTGCAGCGTCATTTTTGGATGGCCTGCCTCTACACGTTTAGTGGCAGAGGTGATCAACCACTCTGTATTGCTTCAAGACCTTCAGGCAACTGCATGAAAGTATTTGAGGTCTCTCTTCTCAATGTATTACAAATCTGACCCCTCTTTGTGCCATGAACCCAGTTCAGCTTCTAATTCCCCATTATTTGTCTTTAACAAAGCAATAGCATTCTGCAGACTCAGCCTCACACTTGTTTGATGGGTTCCTGATGAACTGATGTGTAAGATTATCACAGAAATTCAAGTCCTTCATCCTATACCAGAGGTGTCTGACAAATTTTTTTTGAAGGGCATCCTTTGTCTGGTTACAGGCCAAATCTCGTCTGCCCAGAACTGCTTCCACGGGTCACAGAGCTTTTCCAACATGCAACTTCTGGTTGCATGGAGCTCACTGATAGTAACTCCAAAAAACTTTATTGTTGCTCCCCCTATCCATGCTCCAAGTCTATGCATAACACTCTGCAACAAAAAGGGAAACAAAAAATCACGAATGAAGTGTAAACTAAATAGAGGAATGTTCTCATTGAAAGGACAAAAGGCTCAACTTAAGACAAAATGAATGGTCCTGCAACTGACAAGATGATCTGCCACATTGTTCTCTTTAAAGCAATGTAGCCAGTCATCTCCACAAAACTTGAAGCGAGCTCCCTTGCATCTCTGAGGATCATCCACGACTCAACCCAATTTCAAGCCTTGCACTAGAGCAGCAGCCTTGAACCTATTATACTTGCCTCCAAAAAGGCACCACATCAATGCTCTGGACTGCATCTGAGAATTCCTTTTGCACTTGCAGGCCTGGATTACCTCTCAATTGCCTCAGCACCTGTAGGCTTTTGGATTGGGACTTAAGTTTCCAGCTCCCAAAGGAGGGCCCACTAAATTGAGTCAAGAAGACATCCTTTACTGTTTCAATTAGTTCCTTTATTGAGAATGTGTTGGTGTTTCAATTAGCACCTCTGGAGTGCTTATTGGAAACGGACAGCTATGCACAGTGCGTGATGACTGCTCTTCAAATTATGGAGGGGAAGCTCCCTCTTGATTGCTGATGTTTGTGTAAAAGTAAAACGGGCTTAAGGTACCTATCTTTTTTTCTTAGCGGGCAGGACACAAGGGTGCATAAACACAATGCGTTGCAGCTAAGGTTTTCTCTTGTTTATGCAGATCTTAACTACAACTATGCTAATCTTTAATCTATCCTATCTCCTCAAGGTAAACAGAGCATGAGGGCATAGGAGAGAGAATGGATTGGTTGGATTACTTGAATTGATCGTCTCTCAGAATGTGTTTGAGGCTCTGAACTCTCAGATCTATGCTGGAATAAGACTTTATGCAAGCAATCACTCTTTACGGTAAGATGGATCTCAGGATTGCCAAGGAGGAGGAACCCCTGTCTGAGGTATATACTGGGATGCAACTTACTAGAAACAACAAATTACAATGAACTGGCTAACAGGAATCCCGAGGAGGTGACGACACTTGTCCAAAGTGTAGGCTGAAAGTAGATCATTATACAACATCAAACGACAATCATTAACAACAAAATACCCAAGGAGGTGACGACACCTGTCCAAGGGGGAGATTGAAACAATAGATTGTAAGAACAAGATGTTGAAAGAACTCAAATCTTTAGATCAAATTGCATGTGCCTTTTGATTTCCTTCTTCAAGCTTTCTCAATGAATTACAAAGGTTTAGGACAGCAAAGGTACGAAATCATACACAATTGCTTATCAAACTAAACAAACTTTCATCCAAGAGTGAACAAATATGCACTTTCAAACTTGTTGGCAACAATGATGCAACAATTTTGTGTAGTAAATAAAGGTTACAAAATAATGAGCTCAAGGTAGGCAACCCTAAAGTCTTGTTGAGTTAACAATCAGTGCTTGCCAATCAATTAGCAAGATTTATTCCTTAAAAGAAGGGATCCTATCAGTTAACTGGAAGTCTACGTCAGTTAATTGAAACTAAACTAAGAGAGAACTCAAAGTACAAAAGGTGTCTCCAAGATAGACATCCACGATTAGTGGAGATAGACATCCATAATTAATGGAAGTCAAAGTAGAGATCCACAATTAATGGAAATAGACATGCATGATTTGTGGAACAGTTAGTTAACTTGGAAAGAAGCATCAAGTCAAATACTGTTTATCATAAATGCAATCCTAGAGGATAGGACGTCCTAACTAGGTGCTTTACACCTCATCACCTCTAGTCAACAATTCCAGTCGTTGACTTCTTCTGCCTTTGGGCAATCAATGCTTCTCAGGATGGTGACATGTCTCCGTAATATCTCTTCGCCACTCGCAATCTGCTCTTGGTATTCAATCCTCATTGCAGTTGTGTCATCTAGCCTTGCTGACATGAAGTGTGGAAGGTAGTGTGGTAGTAACTGATGGCAACTCTGTGCTTGGAATGACTACCTTTTGCATTTTCGCTATCCATTGAACGGTGATGTTATTTACGCCTTCCAAGGCATCCAACTTGACTACGGGTTTCACTTGATGCATGTCCATGTCGAGTGTTTTCAGAAAGTCGTGAAGTAGGACCATTTTGGTCTTGATTTCAATTTGAGAGTATTGTATTATGAAAAACTCGACTGTTGCTTGTAAACATGAATATATTTAGACAACTTTTTTTTGCAACTGCTAAAATAGCTTG
This sequence comes from Sequoia sempervirens, assembly GCA_007258455.2. Classification (NCBI taxonomy): domain Eukaryota; kingdom Viridiplantae; phylum Streptophyta; class Pinopsida; order Cupressales; family Cupressaceae; genus Sequoia; species Sequoia sempervirens. The sequence goes on from VDFB02000002.1 coordinate 36,483,366, forward strand.
CCGAGGGGTAATTTTTATGAAAAAATCTAAGACATGGGTTTTACTTAGAATAATTTTTTAAATGGACCCAAAACGTCAGAAATCCCAAAAAATCACTTTTCCTCATACATGCAAGAGCCCTTCAGGGAAGAGGTTCTAGAGGCAACAAAGGTTTATTTTTCTCGGAAAAATCTGACACAAGGGTATTGTTGACGCTTCAAAGCTAAATAATCGCAGTTTGTCTAATTTTTGAAATTGTGACTTTTTTTGGAAACCCTAAAAAATTGGGGCAGTAGGGCAACTTTTTCTAGTAAAATCTAGCACGTGGGTTTTGTTGAATATGCTATGTTGATCATACCTAGAAGACCAGATCTGTGAATAACTGTTGTTTTCTTGGACATGCAAGAAGATCTAAGACAAGAAAAGAGGAAAAAGACAAGAAGATTGGAAGTTATCAACTGTCTTTCTAGAAAAATTATGCCTTTTGATGCAACCTCTGATAAATTGTCCTTCTATGCAATTGATCTTCAAAAATATGAAGAACGATGAAAACCCCTTAATCAGATCTTGAAAAGACGTCTTGGAGAAGAAAATGTTGTTCTTGGCTTCAACCCGCAAAGAAAGATGTTGGATTATGATGCCTAGGCTTGAGATGTAGTGTTTGATGTTTGAATGCATCAAGTTTGGGCGCCAACACATGATTGAAGAGTTAATTTGCCCGATCTGGAGTTCCCGGGAGTGATTTCCACTGATTGTGGGACATTTTAGACATGAAAGGCCTTCAAAATATCTAACTTCAGTCAATAGATCTTGCTTTGACTTTAGGCATCCCTTTTGAGGAGTTGATATTTTTTACTCTTTTTTCATGGTGAAGTGCCTTTGTTCGATCCTTGTTTCCGATTGCTCAGTTGATCTTGAGCTGTTGCTGATAGATCCATTGCCAAGTTGAATCAACTTTGAAGAGGTATGCTTGGGAGCTGCAAAGCCAAAAACCTGAATCTGATGCCTCAAATTCAAGGGTGCCTTTTCCTAGTAGGGGTGCTTTTAGCATCAGACTTAGTCATTTTCTTGGCTGCTTTTCATTTCTTCCTTTTTTGACCTTTAGTGCCTTGATTTGAGATCTCTCATGATTGATGATTTCGGCGAACGTGCTGAGATGTAGAATGGGTAACCAGTTCAATACCAGAAAGATTGATTGGCCTTATAGGTCATGAAAGTTGGTTTGGAGGTCCTAAAAGCTTGGGCGCCCCTAGCCTGCAGGGGCGCCTTTGACCTTTTGACTAGTTTTTCATGTTGCAAACTTTCATGAATGGTCCTAGTTTGATCTCTGTTGTCAGATGTCTGATTTGTTTGTTGTCTTTGTTGACGGTGTTGTTGTCAAGATTGATCAAAATGGAGGTCATCTTGGAGGTTACTGAGCTTACAAACTGCATCTGATTGCCCAAAAAGATGGGCGCCTTTTCCCAGTAGGGCGCTTTTCCTTAACACTTGTTCAATTTCTCGATGTTCTTCATCTCGCCTTCACCTTTGGTGTTTTCTGCTTGATCTTCATCTATGGATGCTAGACAGGTCTTGTGATCATGCAACTAGATTGATTGTGAAGCTGAGAGAGAGCTGAATAGATGCCTTGTAGAAAGTAGTTATTGAAAACTTCATCAGGTTACTCAAAATGAAGGGTGCCCCTCACTAGCAGGGGCGCTTTTGCCTTGATGTGCACTGTTTTACCTTCCATTTTGCATGCTCTGACGATCAATGGTTGCCGTTGTTTGATGTGTCTCGCAGGCTGACGAACAGGTTCGTTGCAGAGCAGAGTTGACGCTGGGGAGATCACTTGAAGACAAGCTTGCTAAAAAACAGACATTTGGACCATCTAATTCAAGGGTGCCCCTGGTCAGCAGGGGCGCTTTTTTTCATGTTTGATTGCCATTTTTGATAGTGCTTGCTTGCAGCATCTCCTAACTTCGCTTACGTTCGCCGGTGATCAATTAATTAGGTGACCTTGCGTGACAATGCGTTGGAAAGCCAGCAGAAAAACGAAGGAGATGATTGCCTTGGTAAAAGTTGATTACTGTATTTGAACTCTTGAATCCAAGGGCGCACTTGGCCAGCAAGGGCGCTTTTAGCTTGTAGTTTCATCATTTCCTTTGAAAATCTTCATCTCTTCACGTCTCACATTCGTCATGTAGCTGGACTAATTCGAGCGTTGTCGTTGATGATGCGAATGCGTGCGTTTTAGCAATCACCTTCACTATGCTGCGTGTACGAGTGTTGGAAAAGTGACTAAGTCATTTGACTGCATAGCCTCCTCTTGGTAGCAAGGCGTGCATTCTCTAGACTTAGCTAATTTTCAACATTTTTCACTTTTGAGAATCCCCTCCATCGCAGAGCATCTTTTCGAACATTTTCGCCATGGATTCTTCGTTTAAGCTTTTGAGGCTTAGATTTCAGCACCTAGTACTGGCCATTCTGCCATTAATGGCTGCGGAGGTCCTAACTTTCTTCTTGAAAAATGAAAATAGACCCACCAGAGTAAAACAAGCTTTTTGGTGATTTTGACTTGACCGGTGTGATCGTGAAGTCAATTCATCCATCAAAATCATTTTCAATCAATTTCAGAAAGGTCCTATTTTTTAGGGGTTTTCCTAAAAACGGGTGTTTGAAACCCTAATTTTCAAATTTTTAGAAATTTGCAAGTATCTTCCTTGACACAAACCCACAAAAACCTTGTATTTTGTTTGACCTAAAACATACTTTTGACAACAATTTTACATGATTTGGATTATTTTAAGAAAAATGTCTCATTGAAGCAAAAATTTATTTTGGGTACAACAAAATAAGAAAGCAATGGTTGTCAAGCACATAAAGTATAAAATGAAGGCTAGTATATAAGTTGGTTTAGTTATAGAGAAACATTGAATTTGAGTCACATAGATTGCGAGTGTTGTGGAGAGCTACATTAAGTGTCTATTAGGATGTAGGTCAACTCAAGATTTTGTTTTTCACCCATATAGGACATATGCCTGATATCAGAAACATGAAGACTCCCGACCCAATAAAATATTAAACTGGTTAAAATATGGAGGTTGGTTTGAGGGTTTTATTGCAGACAAATGTTAAAGAATTAGGAAAAAGGGGTCTGATAAAAGGCTCATATACTGTAATGTCCCCTTCCAGTTGACATCTCTCAGTGCTGAAGATTAGCATATTATGTGACCCTCGTAGGATGATGGGATGGATAAAGGGTCTTGTTGGAGCTTGGCTTGGCTTCAGTTGTTAGAATCTACCAGTTTGGCTTTCGTTCGGGGTCGTTCGGACATCATTTGCTTGACTTACTATTTTTAGTAAGTGGAGACACTCAGCAGAGCACCCCTGCTATTTTTAGCAGTATGGTTTGGTCGTATGCGGAGTCAGTCACTTATCATTTGGCTTCAGACGGTTCGTCATTTGGACCTGTTTTGAGAGAGATATTAATATTTGTTTGCTAAAATGAATATTAATTAATTAAAGGCCTATATTATAAAGTTATAATATAATTAAATATTATAACTTAAGTGACTTAAAGGAAGGGGTCGACCAACATGAAGAAGGGGCCACTTTTCAATTATATTTTATAATTAAAAGTGTGTTCGAGACTTTGGAAAAATTAAAAGAAGAATTCAAACTTTATTTAAATGATGCTTTTTTGAGAAAAGTCGACCCTCTTGAGAATATAAGGTTTTTCATTGTGAAGAAAGAGGATTATGTTATGAAATCGAATTTTTGCCAAGTGCTTCTTTAGAGAACAGAGCCTAGGGTTCTAGTTTTCATTCTGCATTGGAGAACGAACCATCTTCAGTGTTTGCAGTTCAGAGGTTGTGAAATATCAGTTGATCTATTGCTTATTAGAGAGATAGCTTCATCCAGAGGTTATCACAGAGCTTTACTCTTTGAGTTATCATTAGGGTTTTGGTTTGGAATTCATCCGGGAAGGGTTCATTTTTTTGGCGTCCATTTTGCAAGCTCCGGACACATCTTTTAAGAGCCGTACAGATTTATCATTGCTATGCTGAGCCGTACTTGCTGCTGCTAAGCCGTACTTTTCAAGTACCAAGCCGTACCTTTTATATTGGGCAAAGCGCCTTTCTTTTGGGCATTCTGACTTCATCAACAGGGGCGCATATTCTTCTAGTTTCATTTGTGAACATTAGGCTGAGGGAGATGCTGATTTCTATGATGGCCGTACCATTTCATGGGCATCTCAGGCTGCTGCAATAACCAGGTTTTCATCAAAAATGTTGTATCTTTTTAATTTGCATGTGATCCGATTTCAATTTTATTCAGCATAGAAGATCAATAAACATTCTGGCATCAATATATCCAGAAGATTCTATCATTTTTAGTATTGTAATATTTTATTTAAATTTTGTAAACCATTTCTTTCAAATCACACTTTATCTGTATATGCAAAAAAACCTCAAAAAAATCAAAACACGAAAAAACAAGTAGTTTTCAGAAACAGTGAGAATAGGGGTTTCTATAGTGGTATCAGAGCGGTTTCTTGCCAGCCTAAGGGTTTGGGATTCTTATGCAGCCACAAGAGGTTGGGCCTCACAGATATTATACTTGCAGAAGAGCTTTGATTGACAGGGAACAGGGATTGAACAGGCAGCCGGGTACCATGGCTGACAGAACAGAGATTCCTCAAAACCCTAGGGATAATGATGATGCAGAGGTCCTACACACTCTTAGAGATTTACGGACAGGTCAACAACAGGTAACAGATGTGCTACAACAGTTGATAGCGGCGATACAGAGGATAGCTACGCCGAGGAGACTGTCACCTCGTTGTGACGAGAACAGGAGTGATGCAGGTTCACGGAGAGCACCTAGGACTGTTTCACGGATAGCAGACAGGCCAACCAGGCCTACTTTTGTGAGACAGGAGCTTGATGAGGCTATTGCAGGTGAGGAGCCTGAGGGAATGTTCGCTGATACTCTTATGGCAGCGAATGATGAGTGGGAGTTACTGACACTGGAGGTCAGAGAGAGGATTACCTTCGATAGATTTATCACACAAAGGAGAGAGCATCACAGGAATCGACAGGATTGGAGACCTAGACATAATAATAATGATCTGAAGCATGCCACAAATAGACTAACTCTAGTTATGTTTGACGGTAGTGGCAAGGTCACAACCCAGGCCTGGATCAGTAAGCTTGATACCTTCCTCACATTGCGTCCCATGGTTGAGGAGGATGCTATTAGATATGCTACCTTGCATCTTGAGGGAGCAACTTATGACTGGTGGCATCACGGGATGGTGACACTTCAGCATGATCGTATCACTACTTACCAGGAGTTCGTAGATAGATTGGTGGAACGATTCGACAAGAAGGATCCCGAGTCTTACTTCAGAGACTTAGCACAGTTGAGACAGGTTGGTAGTTTGGAGGCCTACATAGGAAACTTCCAGAGGTTGTCCGTGATGGTTCCCAACATATCAGAGAGGTGTTTAGTTGTGCTCTTGGTTGAGGGATTGTTAGAACCACTGAGAGGTTGGATCAAGGCATTTGATCCTCTTTCATTACAGGAAGCTATGAAGAAGGCACGCAGCATGGAACTTGTAGCACCATCTAGCAAGTTCAACTCCAGGAATACTACTTCGTTCAGGGACAATAAGGGATTTAATAAGAATAAGGAGAGATCTGATTTTAAGAGTGACTCAAAGGGTAAATCAGCAGCACCCTTGGATCGTGAGGCTCTTAATGATTTGCGCAGGAAGAAGCTTTGCTTCTACTGCAAAGGTCCCTACGATGCTAACCACGATTGTCCTTTGTGGCCTAAGGGTAAGGCCAATAGAGTAATGTGGACTTATTACGAGCATTCGGAATCTGAGAGTTCCGAACAACAGGAGAGTTCTGAAGAGTCAGAATTAGAGGCTTCAGAGCCTAAGGCAGAGGCAGAGTCAGAGCTCCAAATTCAGGAGGCACGGTTGTCTAGCATTCAGCAGGAGGGTTCTTTTAGACTTCGTGGAGTTTTGGCGGGTCAAAGGGTCATCACCCTTCTAGACACAGGAGCCATCCACAATTTTATTGATGCTAGATTTGTGGAGAAACGGGGACTCATGACCGAGGAGTTTGAGGGCATTCGGGTTAAGGTGGCTGATGGTTACACTCTCAGATGTGACCGTATGATTAAGGATCTTCCCTTGCGCTTGAATAATTATGAATTCAAGGCTGATTATTACGTAGTGAATATGGGAGACATTGATTTAGTTTTGGGCATGAAGTGGCTTCATTCCCTTGAGGAAGTCACACTTCGTCTCAAAGACATGGAGATTCGGTTTGATGTGGATGGGAAGACTCATATCCTGAAGGCCATCGGGACAGTAACGTCAGGACTATTTCCTTCCGACGGATGGAGAGACTTATGCGTCATGACATGGTTGAGTGGGCTGCCGAGTGCACTTTGACACCTATACAGGAGGGACAGCATAAGACCGAGTATCATCCTGACATTCAGCAGTTGAGAGTTAAGCATGGGAAGGTTTTCAGTGACATTCACGGGAGACCTCTAGGCAGGGGTATTGAGCACATTATAGAGCTTGAGGAGGGCGCTAAGCATCATGATTACTCCTTACAGGCATCCAAAGCGGCTTAAGGATGAGATGAGAGAAGACTATCAAGGAGCTGCTTGCTATGGGTCACATTCGACCAAGTAAATCACTTGTTTGCTTCTTCAGTTGTCCTAGTGAAGAAGAAAGATGGTACACTTCGTATGTGCATCGATTACAGAGTCTGAATAAGAGGACCATCAAAAACAGGTACCCCATACCTCGTATAGATGAGCTTATTGACGAGCTCCATGGTGCGTGTTATTTCACGAAGATAGACTTGAGATCGAGATATCACCAGATTAGAGTTCGTGAGCAGGATGTTGAGAAGACTGCTTTCCATTGTCATTGTGGACACTTCGAGTTTGTGGTGATGCCATTTGGGCTAACCAACGCTCCAGCGACATTCTAGTCCACCATGAACAGGGTCTTCCACTCACATCTGAGGAGATATGTACTTGTCTTCTTCGATGATATTCTGATCTACAGCAGGACTTGGCAGGAGCATTTGGCTCATCTGGATACAGTACTCAGCATTTTGGAGAGGGAGTCCTTGTACGCCAAGGAATCCAAGTGTGATTTAGGGATGACTGAGTTGTTATACTTAGGTCATATCATCAGTGCAGGGGGAGTGCGGATGGATCTTGAGAAGATCCGTGCTATCGTAGATTGGCCTACTCCAACGAACCTTACACAGTTGCGAGGATTCCTTGGGTTATGCGGTTTCTATCGCAGATTTGTTCATGGTTATTCACGCCATGCAGCACCTATGACGGATTTGTTGAAAAAAGGTGCATTTTGTTGGACTCCTGAGGCACAGGAGTGTTTTGTGAGGTTCAAGGAGCTGATGACTACGTGTCTAGTGTTGGCACTGCCAGATTTTACGAAGCCTTTTGAGCTTCAGTGTGATGCTTCTGGTGAGGGCATTGGAGTGGTGCTTATGCAGGACAAGCACCTGATTGTTTATGAGAGCAGAAAACTCAGAGGACCAGAGAGGCTTTACAGTATTTATGATAAGGAGATGCTGGCCATAATGCATGCTTTGGCCAAATTCAGGGAATATCTCGTGGGCAGTAAGTTTTGTATTAAAACTGATCACAATAGCTTGAGGCATTTCCTGGGGCAGCGAGATTTAAATGACCGTCAACAGAAGTGGGTGAGTAAGTTACAAGCATATGACTTTGATATCACCTACATCAAAGGTACCCAAAATGTTGTGGCTGACGCTCTCTCACGCCGGCCTTATTTGAGTTCTATGGTACATATTGCAGAGGACTGGAGGCATTTGATTGTGGCAGAGTATGCTAAGGATACTTGGGCATCTGGTATTGTTGAGGGATCTATGGTAGACACCAGGTACACACTTGTGAATGACTTGATCATTTACAAGAACAGGATTTTCTTGATCCCAGGATCTGAGATGGAGGACACCATTATGCGAGCCTTTCATGATGTACCCACAGCAGGGCATCCCGGGTACTTCAAAACATACAGATAGGTTTGGGAAAGGTTTACATGGAAGGGTCTTAAGGCAGATGTTCTTCAGTATGTGCATGAGTGCCCTGTTTGCCAGCAGAACAAGGAGGAGAACACGTATCCGACAGGATTGTTGCAGCCACTTCCGATTCCTGATAGGAAGTGGGAATTCCTGTCGATGGATTTTATTATGGGTTTGCCCAAAGCCTAGGGACGTGATTGCATATATGTAGTTGTGGATCGGCTGACGAAGTATGCCCACTTCTTCCCGATCACCACCACTTACACAGCTACACAAGTAGCAGAGGTCTTCTTCCGTGAGGTTTTCAGATTACATGGGTTGCCTCGAAGCATAGTTAGCGACAAGGATAGTCGGTTCCTGAGTCACTTCTGGCAGGAGGTGTTCAGACTTTGTGGGACCGAGCTTACACCGAGCACCAGTTACCACTCGCAGACCGATGGTCAGACGAAAATAGTGAACAAATGGGTGGAAGGCTACCTCAGGAATTACATTGCAGGGCAGCAAAAGTCGTGGGTCAAGTGGATATATTTGTGCGAGTATTGCTACAATACTACTTTTCACATGACCATTTAGATGTCCCCCTTCATGGCGTTGTACGATTATGAGGCGCCTAGTTTTCTGGATTTGCTATTGAGTGATAGTAGAGTGCCGAGTGTTGGAGATTTATTGCAGGAGAGTCAGGACACTATGAGGGCTCTCAAGGAAAATATTGCTAAGGCACAGAATCAGCAGAAGCAGTACGCAGATCAGAAAAGGACAGATAGATCTTTTGAGGTGGGAGACATGGTATATCTCATGCTACAGCCCTACCGTCAGTCTACTCTTAGGAAGAGTGGTTCGGAGAAGATTAAGCCGCGGTATTACAGTCCTTTCAGGATTCTGAGGCGTGTTGGAGAGGTGGCTTATGAGCTAGAGCTTCCGGCGGATAGTAAGGTCCACAATGTTTTTTATGTGTCACGTCTCAAGAAGGCGTTAGGACATCGTGTGGTACCTTCAGCAGTATTAACTCCCTTAGATGATGAGGGAAAGTTGATCTTAGTTCCTGAGTCAATCCTGGAATACAGAGAGAGACAGTTGCGCAGGAGGACTATCAGGGAATATTTGGTGAAATGGAGAGATTTACCAGTGGAGGGTGCTATGTGGGAGAGTGAGGAGATTTTGCAACATCCGGAGTTGAGATTGCTTGAGGACAAGCAATTTCAGGAGGGGCGGACTGTAATGTCCCCTTCCAGTTGACATCTCTCAATGCTTAAGATTAGCCTATTTGTGACCCTTGTAGGCTGATGGGATGGATAGAGGGTCTTGTTGGAGCTTGGATTGGCTTCAATTGTCAGAATCTACCGGTTTGGCTTTTGTTCGGGGTCGTTCGGACATCATTTGCTTGACTTACTATTTTTAGTAAGTGGAGACACTCAGCAGAGCACCCCTACTATTTTTAGCAGTATGGTTTGGTCGTATGCGGAGTCAGTCACTTATCATCTGGCTTTAGACGGTTCGTCATTTGGACCTGTTTTGAGAGAGAGATTAATATTTGTTTGCTAAAATGAATATTAATTAATTAAAGGCCTATATTATAAAGTTATAATATAATTAAATATTATAACTTAAGTGACTTAAAGGAAGGGGTCGACCAACATGAAGAAGGGGCCTTTTTTCAATTATATTTTATAATTAAAAGTGCGTTCGAGACTTTGGAAAAATTAAAAGAAGAATTCAAACTTTATTTAAATGATGCTTTTTTGAGAAAAGTCGACCCTCTTGAGAATATAAGGTTTTTCATTGTGAAGAAAGAGGATTATGTTATGAAATCAAAATTTTGCCAAGTGCTTCTTTAGAGAACAGAGCCTAGGGTTCCAGTTTTCATTATGCATTGGAGAACGAACCATCTTCAATGTCTGCAGTTTAGAGGCTGTGAAATATCAGCTGATCTATTGCTTGTCAGAGAGATAGCTTCATCCAAAGGTTATCACAAAGCTTCACTCTTTGAGTTATCATTAGGGTTTTGGTTTGGAATTCATTCGGGAAGGGTTCTTCATTTTTTTGGCATCCATTTTGCAAGCTCCGGACACATCTTTTAAGAGCCATATAGATTTATCATTGCTATGCTGAGGCGTACTTGTTGTTGCTAAGCCGTACTTTTCAAGTACCAGGCCGTACCTTTTATATTGGGCAAAGCACCTTTCTTTTGGGCATTCTGACTTCATCAACAGGGGCGCATATTCTTCTGGTTTCATTTGCAAACATTAGGCTGAGGCAGAAGTAGTAATTAAGTTCAGAATACACCACCATATTAATAGTCTAATAACATAGCAAAAATACATCACCATGGTAAAGAAACTAAGATACATTTTTCGAAAACTTTGATATTCTATCAAATTCATTTTGTAGTTTTGAAAAACACTACAGAAGGAATCACTTTCACGCTGTTAGAGAAATTGAGATACAATTGGTCAAGGAATTCAAAATTTAGTCAGTGCTAGAATCTTAATCCATGTGAATTATGTAGGAAGTGCAACCATAACAGTTCTGCATATTGGCTTGTTGGCATTTGTAATCAAAAAACTTCACAATTGGTCATCCTGAATTTGAATGGATTACTCACTTAAGTGGAAGAGAATCACCTAGTTCAGTGCTGAGCTCTTATGTTTATCAGATGACATAAAGTAAAACTAGAAGCGATGGGGCCGTTTTCTTTCTACAAGGGATGATTGATCCAGCCAGAAGTTCAGGGCGTCTTCCCATATGACACAATCACATTACTAGGATTCATCAGAAAGTTCAGAGTTTTCTGTAAGTAATTCCTCACCATTTCAGGATGTTAGATTTTTTGAGAGACTTTCTGAAGCGCCTTAAAAATTAAAAATGCAAACTTTATCAAAAATGATGAAAATTTTAGAAACTGAAATATTGGGTTTTGATGAATTCCATATTGTGTTGGATCATTTTCATTTCATGTGGAACAACTGTCACACAGCTCTTTAAATTATCAGTTACTTTTTTCATTTTCTATTTTATAACTTTTCGTTTCCTGCTTATATCAAGTGTAAAAATTAGACTGTTGTGGCTTCACATCTCTCATAGGAGATTGCTACCTTTTTTCTCAATTACTCATGTTAATAAATCTTTAATACATTGCAGTATCATATTTGTTTATTGGGTTCATACTTTTTCTTTAGTTCATTGTTTTCAAAACACATTAAGTTTTTGAAAGTCAGTTTGTAGTCCTCTGTGTTGCCGTTTGAATCTATATCAACTTCGCGGATTCCGTTTTTAATAATAAAAAATGATTAAAAAAACACATTTTTTATGCGGACTGGGCGTTTTGACGTGAAAAAACTTCGCGGATTCTGCTCAAATTCGTCGTGCCGTATCCTGGACGAATCCGCAGTGAAGCCACAAATCTGAAACGTATCCACAGTGCCATTTTCGAATCCTGGCCGAATTTTGGGCATACCGAATCCGAATCGCGAATCCGAATCGTATCGTACCATATCCGGAGGCTTATACTGACGAATCGGTAACTTAGCATGCAGATGAACATGAAACAATTCAAATGATGCTAATCTGTTATTTTTTTAATAGTTAGTGATGTGTGTTCTAGTTTTGCCGTAAAGTGAGATAAAATTATGGTGTCATGTTTACAGTTAATAGTTGAATTAATTTTATGGGCATTAAGAAGTTAATGAAAATGAGATGTACAGATATTGAGGATTCAAAAGCAAATAGACTGAACTCTTTTAGGCAATAAAAACTTACATCAAGTCCTAAAGTTATATTATGTGTCTTGAAAAACAAGCATGTTATTTGTAATTTTGTAGAAAATATAAAGGACATGGTTAGGCATTTGTTTATTATAAATTTTACAAGGTTGTAAATCTGATTGTTTCCGACCTAGGACTTGAGGATGGGGATAAAACATCTCCTTGCCACCCTTTGTTACCACCTATAGGTGGGGAAATCCCTGCAAAAGTAGGGAACATTAGGGAGATTCCTTGACATCCTTGGGATAGCCAGGGGATGCCTTGATGTCCCTTGATTGTTTCAAGGACATTGAGTCCTCCCTATGCTGGCCAAAATTTCTCTGTGTCATGATAATGAATTTGATTTGTGTCAAAGCCTTGAACAAACAAATGATAGGATGACATGTACAAATGGAAAGAATATCTATAGGGTATTGGAAGCAAAATAGACTATTAAAACAACTGTTATTGTTTTTGTTTACTCATATGCACACTTGCTTATCTTAACTTTAGGAAGTTGGTGATCATATATTTCTTAATTCATACATCATGAACACTTTGGGCTTAGTAGAGATAGTGATATCAAAAGTTTGGGGACATTTTGGGCAAGATATAAGTCGAACAAAGATTAGGACATCAAGGTGAGCAAACCCTATAAATTTGAGAGGCAAAGGACTAGAAGATAGGAGTGCCCCAACAACATACACAAAACTATTAGTTGGGAGCACCCCGACAACACAAGTGCTAGGCAGGAGTGCCTATCTTCTTGGATATTGGTGCCCTTGTTGAGGGCAAAGAGTTGAGAGTTTCCAAAATTCATCTCCCAGTCTACCTCAATTCATTACATAGTCAGATCTAGGTTCCAGTCACTTCTAGGAATGCATTTCTTAATCTTTACTTTTCATTTGCTAGTTCCTACTATAGCTCCCATTTTTTTTAAGCAAATTACCCCCAGAGTGGGTGGCTCCCTTTCATTAAACATAAAGAAAAATTGCATAGCTATCCTCTCAACCCAGGGTAAAGATCATGATATGAATGACATCAATGAAGAAAGCCTGGGCTAGGGAGAAATTTTTTTCTACATGGCTTATGAAGAAAGCATAAGTTTGCATATTGTTCCTACTCAATCCTTCTCTCATGAGTGTGATGGCCTGCTTCATATCTTCGTTTTCTTTTAGCTAGTGGGATACATATTGCATCCCCAACTAGGCCTTCTTTTAGATCATGGCTCAATTTGGATAGTTCCTTTGCTCCATTCGCCCTGTATTCTAGTACTACAAACTTATTGATGACTTGCTTGTCTCACTCGAAGTTACTAGAGGTGCATATGATGTTGTAGAGAAGTCGCTCCATGATCACTGCATTGTGTATGTGGGTGTGTGCTAGATGCTTCTCCCCTATAATGGCTCTAATCATGGTCTCTGCAACCTCTGATTGAATGTTGAACACCTCCTTTAGCTGCTCTGATAGATTCTACTGATTGCATTTGCATTTGCAGCCATGGATCTTGATGAATTCGTACATTGTTTGGGATCTTGGCTAGTCTATCGCCTGTTACAAACTGCTTCTCCTTTGAATATCCAATATGCATCCAAGCAACAATATTTATAAACCGTTTGTGTTTCCTCGATGAATGTTGGTGCATGTGATGTCTTGTTATTGCTTAGTATTCAAGTCCTTGCTTGCACATCAAGATCATGATTCAATCCTCCAACATTCCTATTTGTCTGCGTTTCATGTGTTTGCTGCATCCTTACTTGCATATCCATGGAAATGAATTTTTGTAGATCAGGCCAATCTTCAACAACCTATGAAATGATTGCTTCCTCCTATTGGTCAATCGCAATTTTTGAAAGGTAGTCTGCAACATTGTTTTCCTCTCTATAAACGTGCCTCAATGTGTAGCCATTGATTTTTCCCAAGTACCAACTGATCTTCTCTATCCACATTGTGTTCTTCAAGTTTGGAGCTTTCTATTTTATGATCATATTTATCACAATAGCCAAGTCGCCCTCGATGTCAATGTGATTCATTTTGTTATTCTTACATAACTTTAGGCCTTGGAATAAAGCAAAAAATTCTGCATTGTTGTTTGTTCCTTCAGGAAGCCTAACAAACCCCTAAACAACATTGCTAGTTTCATTCCTCACTATGAATCTGGTCCTTGATGCTTCGGGATTGCCCCTCGAGGCCTCGTCAAAATTTAACTTTAATTTGCCACTTGGGGGGAGTGTCCACCTTACACCAACACAGTTGGGCAATGACATATTGGAACATTCAACCGACATACATAGACCTGTCCATCGACTTTGAGTCCTGTGATCCCAAGTTGAGAAATATTTATGTGTTATCTTTTTGACTTTCATGTTTTGATGTTCACAGATGTCCATCTCATGTTTATGATCACCGAGCACGGGGATTTCGTTTCTTTGAAGATCCTTGTGTTCCATTCTTTCCATAACTGCCACATAATCATTAGGGGTGCCTCAATCCATAGCCCAGCCCATAGGGATCCCTTGATATATCTTGGCCATCCTTCAAAAAGATCTTCGATTGTATTGGGTAATGGACTAATCCATTTGAGCTTGTTGATAAAGGTGTGCTAGCACTCTTGGGGCATTTCGCACTGCAGGAGAGATGATTTGTTGTCTCTTTGCTATTTTTGCAATTTGGACATCAGTGGGGGCTTGCTATGCCTATTTTTTGTAGCTTGTCCCCAATTAAGATACGTTTGTGGATTGCTGTCCAGGCAAAGGCACTAGCCTTAGGGAGGACATTGGTACTCCAGTAGAGGTCCTTGGGCCATGGTGCAACATTAATATCCCTGTCAATTATTTCATATCCCCACAGTGTTGAATAATTCCCTGACTTGGTAACACACCATATAATTTCATCTTACCTATCCTTGAGAAGAATTTGGTGCTTAGCTAATCCTTTGTTTAAAACCACTCTTAGAGGATTGTTAAGAAAGTTGAAATCCTTCCATCTCACTTCCATGTTGTCTTTGATGTAATCGATCACCTTTACTCCATAATTGTTTTTCGTAGGGTGTATGGCATCTTCTATCCTTGGAATGGTTGCAAGCGGAACATAACTGTTCCATGAATCATACTAGAATGATGCTTACCTCCCGTTGTTTATCTTCCACGTGAGATGCTTGATGACCATTGTTCTACATTTCAATATAAAGTTCCATATTTGTGATCCTTTGGGAGGGTTGGCAAATATTATTAGTCTTTGGTGATACCACAATTGAGATATTTTTCTCTAAGTATTTTAGACCATTGTGCATTGGGATTTTGGTATAGCCTCCATGATAGTTATGCTCCCAAGACCATGTTTTGCTTTGTGGTATCCCAATACCCACACCTTTCGTGGTTTTGTTCTTTTTGACATTGTCCTGTTGTGACCTTTTCACACATCGCCCCATTTCAAAATGGGGACCCCCTAATTTTTGCTCCATTCTGGTCTTTTGGCTTGGGTTTTTCTCTCTCTCGCTCTGTCTCTTTTCTGTCCGCCTTTCGAGGATTGTGCCCGTCATTGAGCTTAAACATGAAGATTTGGCCAAGTCTGAAAATTAGGGTTTCATCTTTCCTGGTCGTCCGAGGTCGAATAGGTTGAATAAATTGAAAATTGAGCTTAACATTGTTGTCGCATGTTTCCAGGCGCTCTCAGCAAATTTTCATCAGATTCGAGGTACTTACTATTTTTAGTAAGTGTGAAATTACAGGCAGTTCGTCAGCATTTTTGAGATTCCGACATCACACTGCATTTAGATTGCATCAGACTACTGTATGCAAAATTTGAGCGAAAACAGACAACTTACTATTTTTAGCAGTCCTAGCTTCCAGACAAATTTCAGGGCTCAGATGCAGAGTTTTTCTTTGCATGTTGGCATATTCCTTCTGGGTTTTTCGAGACCTTCGCAATGATATAACATGCAAAACGAGATGACAACTTTAGAATTCAGGTCTTAGAGGCTATTTTAGGGTTTGCATGTCGGGTTTCTTTTGCATGTCGGGTGATTCCTGATGGGTTTTCGAGAGCTTCGCGATGGTGTGACATGCAAATTAAGATAACCACTCAGTAAGGAACTTACTATTTCTAGCAGGTGCGTCCCGACAGCCACTTCCCAGCAATTCAGAATCATGAGATGATCGCAATGCCACAGGAACGAAGAGAAACGAAAATCATTTGATATGCATGCAGAGCAAATTAGGGTTTCTTCAGAGCCTGAAAAGAGGTAAAAAGTCAGAATTTTCGAAAACCGGTGTAAACCACCACGATCAGCGTTCTTCAGCTATCTGCTGGTAAAATTTCAAGTCGAACGAAGCACTTACTATTTATAGTAAGTCAATTTGGAAACTGGCTAAAAATAGTAAATTGAGTGCATGCATCAATGTCGCAGTGAAGGTCACGTGGTGAGGAACATGCCATTCAAATTTCAAGTTAATCGGAGCATTGGAGCTATCAGAAGCAAGCAGTTACTATTTATAGTAAATCATCTTCAGAAATGGGCTAAAAATAGCAGGCTGACTAAAAATGGCAGCGTCGACAGGACAACAAGGTCATGAGGATGCAGTGTTCAAAATTTCAAGTCGTTCTGAACTTCAGAAATGCAAGATCAGAGGGCTTACTATAAATAGCAGGGCATGAAAATTGGCGAAAACGAGGAAAAATCCTAAGTCTGGAACTTCATCCTGCAGCCATGGCAAAATGCGCTCAAGTTGATAAAGAAGCATGGAAGAATTTCTGAGTGTTGAACTCGTCCACACCTCACATGCCAAAATGCGCCCGTCTAGCTAGAAAGTCAAAGGAAGTCAACACTTTTCATCCTCTTGCCTAGCTCAAATGCGCCCACCTTGAAGAAGGAAAGTTGAAAATTTTCTAAGTGTGAGGATATCCGCCACCACCCTCCAAATGCACCCATCCTTCTCAGGGGGTGAAATGCGCCAATTCTAGAAGAAGGTCAAAGGAGTCAATGACTTTCATCCTCCTACATAGGCAAAATGCGCCCAAAGACATGCATGTGAAGACAAAAAGAGGGAGGTGAAAGGTCACAAAGGACGTGGTAAGAGTTTCATCCACCAGCTATACCAAAATGCGCCCAAGAAGGAGATAAGTCAAAGGAGTCAAAGAAATATCCTCCTCACCCTTCTAAATGCCCCCAAAACAAGCCATGTCAAGACAAAAATGAGAAGTCGAAGGGTCATCCTCTTGCCTAGCTCAAATGCGCCCAAGTTGAGGTGGTAAAAGTGAATGTAAGGTGGTAAATGGGGTAAAAGATACTTCAAGGCGTGGTCAATACAAGGGTAAATGCTAGGCGTGATTTTTGAATTTCCTCTTCAAGTCTCAAATGCGCCCAAGGTGGTAAGTGTTGGAAATATTTCTCAAGGCATGGTGAAGTTAAACATTCTTCTTGAAGTGTCATATGTGCCCAAAGTAATATGTATTAGAAAATTTTTCTAAGGCGCATGAGGTGGTGAAACAAAATGCTAGGCATAGTTTTAATTTTCTCCAAGTATGCTATGTACCTGGGGTGTAGAATGAAATATAAGACAAGGTGATGAAGATTTTTCATAAGACGTTGAAATTTTCAAAATGAATAAATTTTTCCTAAGGCATTGAAGATGTTGAAGGATGAAATATGCTAAGCGCTCTCACGAAGATTTTTCAAACAGAGTTGATGTTTTTCTCCCAGGCAAGGATGAGCAAGATCGAATAACATTTTCTAAGGCAAATTTTCTAAGTGCAAGATGATTTAAAATTTTCTAAGGATGAATTCAAGTTCCTCAAGTGAGAGCAACACAGGATGATCACAGGCGAAGAATGGATTTAATTTGATAAATAATATTTTCTAAGGTTCAAAATTTAAAAATTAAATGAACCCGTTTGTTGGGTACCCATGGATTCGAAGCATTCTAAAGAAAATTCTCTTCTGGGTATTGAACATTTGCAATGATAGATGGATTTCCATGCCTTCCGCACTTCGCCAACACTTTTTCAGTGAAGAATTTGATCAGTGCTCAAATTGTGAATTTTCCTAAGGGAAATTTTAAAATCTTCTAAGGCAAATTTGAATAAAACGACTCTTGACAAGAAAGTGATTCGAATGATGAATTCGAGATGAGTTGCCTAGATGATTTTGATTGAATTCTTCGATGATGAATTTTCCAGAGCTGAGGAGGAGTTAAATTTGAATTCAAGTGACAGAGCTCCGACTGGTGAATAAAAAAGATGAACTTAAATTAAATTTTTTGAAAATAAATTCAAAGATGCCAGTCAAAGTCGAGCTTCTAGAAGAGCAAGATTCCTGACGTCGAGAGACAAGTGTCAGGAATACCAGAGAGGGAAATTCGAATTCTGGAAGTGGAGTAGTGGAAGTTTAATGCACTGCCTATACTTAGCTCCTTCTAGAATTCGACTTTTGCTATAAGATTGCGAGATTTCTCACTTCTTGTTCACAGTTGAGAAGAATTCGAATTTGCTCTAAGTGAAGATTGTTGCTAAGAATTGTTGAAGCTTGAAGAGTACGAATTTTTGCTAAGGCTGAAGTGTTGCTGAAAAGAGGCTGAGAGGGACGACTTGACTTGAGTTGGTTTCCAAAATCTGAAGTGGAGAAATTAGAATTTCAAAGGGGAGTTTGCTGGAGTTCGAAGTTATTGCTGAGAGTTGCAACTTTTGGAAGGGCGCACTTGCTGATTGTTGGAGCTCGATTTGTTGTTGAGAGTTGAAGTTGCCAGTGATAAGGACGCCTTGAGGTGAGAAGAGTTTAAGAGGTGCGAACTTGTGTGAATTCAAAGTTGCTTGTGAAGTGCGCACTTGCCAAGTAAGAAGTACGAATTTACCAAAGTGTGAGCCTGCTGATTTAAGAAAGTGCGAACTTGCTGATTGCTGATTGGAGTTGCTGAAGAAGAGTGAAGTCACTGAAGTTTACTTAGAAGTCTTTTCTAAGTGTTGAAGTTCGAAATCTTGTGAAGGAGAAGCTGAGGTTTGCAGGAGAATTGAATGTTGCAACTTCTCAAATTTTAAAAGTCGACTGGCAGCCCTGCAAGGTATTTTATTTATTTTATTAATTTGCTGATGAATGTTTATTGTCCTGCAGATGGCTGAGGCAAGGGCGACTGGCAAAGATAACAACGGTGCATCTAGACAGGCAGTGATCAAGAAGCTGAGTAAGACATTCATGCCAGAATCAAAGTTCATCTCGAAGTTGGGCAAGCTGACCGATACCGACTTGGGCTCCGTCAACCTGGAGACCTTTAAGAACAGAATGTTGGGGATTGGAAGTCATCGGCCTTCGACCACTTCGCACAATATTGTTCGAAGCGGGTTATATGCAGCTGCTGGTTTCCCACCAGCCATTCAATGCTCGGAGTTGATGATGGAGTGCGCCAATTATTATGAGAAGGATCACAGATCAATCATGTCACCAGATGGCCAAGTACTAGCCAATCTTACTCCTGCTGCCATTGGTGAGGCTTTCGGGATCCTGGTGCACAGAAATATGGTTTACAAATCCAGAGAGCGAGTTGAGTGGATGTATGCTTCTGCATTCGAGAGATGCACGGAGACAATTAACACTCACTGGATGAGCACTCCCAAGCCTTCTCGTACAAAGCTGCCGAAGCAAATCATAGCGGATGACTTGAAGCAAGAATATTGTGACCTCATTATGATGTTGAGCAGAGTTGGTGGTTGTGCACAATCATTCATTTTTGAGCCTTGGATGTTTTACTACATCAACCTCGTGCTAGAAGGGAAAGATTATGTCAATTGGGCCGAGATGATCAGTGATAATTTGCATGAGCAGCTCCTGAGCCTGAGAAGAACGAAGACATTTTACATGAGCTCTTACATCATCTATATGTTGGCACGCATGACGAAGTATAGGGGGATCTCTTACAAGGAGCCCTTTCGGTTGTGGCTCTCACCAGTTCAAGATCCATGAGGCTTGTCCACAGTTGCACCTCTCTAGCACTACTCACTACAAACGTGTCAACGATGCCTTCACCATGTACATTACGAGGTTGCTTCAGGAGTGGTTGCATCACAAAATCTCGAGGGAGGCCCAGGAGTTGATTGAAAGGTATGGGTGCTAGTTTATTCAGTTTCCGAAATTTTCTTACATAAGGCTGCAAGGTTTTTCATCGTATCCATATAGGCTGCCTAAGTACCCAACAGATAGAATTTTAATGCTAGAGATATCTAGGCAATTGCTCGCCTATGATAAGATTCAAAAGAAAAAGAAGAAGGGAGGAGTAGAATTCCCAATTGTCATGGGCAACTTGGATGAAGTGTGTCCCTCAATACAGGCAGCTAGAGAAGCTGAGAGTGAACTTCAATTTTATCACTTTTCATATCACACCAGCCGACAACACTATGATCCACATCATAACATCAAATGGGTACTGTCAGAGGAGTTTAAGCACAAGGCAAATATTGAGGACTATTGGGCTGATGCAGCTGATGAAATTGAAGTCAGGAAAAGAATGTTCTCTCGGTTGCCAATTACTTTGATCAGGGAGTGCGAAGTTGTGCTTGTTCCAAACCAGGTGAATGAGGACATGGATGTCCATCTGGACTATGCAGTAGTGAGAGATACCCCGCTTCCGCTCCCAGATTGGTCAGAACCAGAGGTTGCAGATTTGGATACACTTTCTATTCTGGTCCTGACTTTCACTAGAGCATGGGTTGATAGGCGTGTGAACAGGTTGAAGAGTAGGTCAATTGCTTTGACTTACAATTTGATGGGAGATCACAGGACACCCACCACAGGCAAAAAGAAACAGATCACACAAGGTCCAGAATCCAGAAGGAAAGAGCCAGTTCGATAGGAGCCCGTTCAGCCAAAACCTCCACGAGTTGCAGTTGAAACACCCACACCATTGGAGACACATTCTCCAAGTATACAGGAGGTTTCTTTGTTTGCTGATCAGAGGAATGCACTGGATCAGGTGCAAGTAGTGCAAGAAGATAATTAGCCTCCACGGAGAGAATCGGTTGGCCAAAGTGTCAACGCACCTGGTAGGGTTGGTCAGTAGGATGATGATGGGACTATTACTGACCCTCAGTTTCAGCAGGAGTTAGAGGCGGCTATGAATGATGATGATGATATAGTTTCAGGAGACACTCAGCCACTTGAGGACGATGAGCCTCGCCAGAATGATATAGAGGTTGAGCAAGTTCAAGAAGTAGAGGCACAGGAACAACAGCCCTTTGATATACAGTACGATGTGCCTGATTGGCTCAAGGATAGAATGAGGAGAAGCCCTAGCGAGGAGCTTGATCCAGCAGTTGAGATGGAAGAATTTTTGAACAGGATCAGTGCACCTCCACAGAAGAAGAAAGCAAGAAAGTTTTCGAAGATATCCACTGAAGAAGATGGCTCTCGCACCCTTCATGTAGCTGTGCCACAGGTTGATTGTGACCGAAATGAAGCAGTGCCTGAGAATTATGTGGTCACGACTTTGGAGTTGGGATGCCCCACTGGTGCGCAGATTGTAGAGGAGTGTGATAACTCCTATCTTGCCCTCAAAGATAGGTTATTCAAGAAAGAAGGGAAGTACAAGAAGTTGAAAAGAGAACACAAGGTCTTGATTGGATATGTACAACAGTTGTCTCGTTCTCGAGGGCAGGGGATCCCAGTAATAGAGCCTCTAGCAGAGGTACCTAGAGAATCAATCAGTGGCTTGATGGAGCTAGGGAAGATGGCATAGGAAGCAGACAAGTGGGTCACGGGAGTTCGTGCTGAGACAGAGAAGTTTATGGAGGACCTTGCTTCTGCTTTTCAGCAGGCCTCTGGTATTTTGGCACGGATGGAGGCAATTGATCATGCTTGGGGTGATGCTTCTATCTATCAGAATAAAGTAATCCAGCGTCTTGAGGCATTAAGGCATGTTCCATTGCGATCGCTGATTGATGGAGGGGTCATTCAGGAGAATGACAGGTACGACTTTTCCAGATGGTATTCTTCAGTGATCACAGGGCGTGGTTTCTTCGACGCGGCACAGGCGGATTCAGCCAGGATACATAAGGCTATGGCCAATATCATTGATGGAGTTCAGAATACTTTTGAGGCCATATTTGCTAGGCGGCTGAATCCAGATGAGGTTAATGTTGATAATTTGAGGGGTAGGCTGGTACCTTTCTTTTCAGAGGTGAAGACCTTCACACAGGATGACTTTGAGAACACCTCCACTTTCTCCGCCTTGATCCAGAGCACGCAGGATTCCTTAGCTGCTTGGAGGAAGTCATGTGCACGGCATGAGACATCAGTCACGGTGCTAGAGTTTCAGCTAGATTGTGTTCCACCCATTTCAGTTCAGGAGGTTGAGGCTGTGCTTAGCAGGTTTGTTGAGTTTGTAGCTAGAGAGGAGAACGGGAACGCACTGTTGGATGAGAATCTTCTAGAAGACTGATTGTGGGCATTAATTGCCTTTTCTATTTTGGGAGTGAGTGGGAATCTTTGATTCATTTAATGTACCACTCCCTATTCTGGCAGTTTTTAGGGTTAGGGCTGAGGTGGCACGATTCTAGCCACTCTATTGATTGTAACCCTAGCCGTCTTTTGGACTGGGCTAGCTATATAAAGGGGAGTCCCCCTCATTTGTAATTCATTAGAGATTAGATTAGACATTAGAACAGGAGATTAGAATCAGAATTGAGTTAGAGCTTAGAGGCTAGAGAGTAGAGCATTGTAGACATTTTGCATAGTGTGGAGAAGAAAGAAAGTTTTCCCTTTGAAAACTTTTGTGGAGATTGTTGTGTAACACTTTCATGATAATAGATCTTTTCATTGATGGTGGAATTAGTCTTTGTCATGAATAGCTAGCATGGTCTCTTCTTCCTTTCGGATCCAAGTAGCTTAATTTTCATCTCATGCAAGTAGTTTACTTTGATGTGTGGTGTTTTTGTTGAGGTAGCTTCTTTCATTCCATACCACTAGCGGCTTGTTGATGATAAGTCCGCCTTGCGTGGTCCACTGGAAATTATCTTGAGTTTAACTTCGATTGTGATTTGTATACTTATATGCGTCGTTCTGATGGTGTATGTATGCTAAATTATGATTTGAACATCTTTTGCTATCCCTTTGAAGATTGCACTGATTTCGCTGAAGCTGTCCGACGTGAGGCTAGGTGAAATTTGGTTGAAGTCTGCCAAAACTGAGTTCCACATATCTTGCATTTAGAATAGAACATAAGCTTCTTAGGCCCTACACTCTTTTACTTTCCGTACATTTCTGATTAGTTTTAGGAAAACGAACTATATTGCCAAATCATACACGCAAGAATCCCCTTCAAATCATATACCGGCTGTTAACTGCAAGAAGTCTGAACAATTGTGTAAGTCCCCTCGTAAGAACACAACAACACACATCAACCAACTGAGGGTATTCTAAGTATTCAGAACCTTGGAGTTGAACGTGCGAACTTTCTCGCAATCTTAGCGCACGGAATACTTTGATCAAGAGAGAACGGAGTAGCCTTCAAACTATTTTGTTCTTCGGCTGATTGGTGAGGTCACAAAAATCGCATCGACATGTCCCATGTGATCATGGGAATTCTTTTAATGTCATTTAACCCTTCCCATAGGAATCTTCTTTGTATGCTATCTATTTCTTTGGATGCTTCTTTCGGTAGCTCAATGTAGGATAGCATATATATAGGTATGGCGGCAATTACCACTTTTAACATGGTGATTCTATTTGCTAGTGTAAGCTAGCGTCCCTTCCAACATTCAATCTTCCTTATGCATTTATTTACTGTGCTCTCCCATAAGCTAGTTTTGATCGCCCCTCCCAATAGTAGAATACCAAGATAGGTGGTTGGTAGTTCAACGATTGTGAATCCCAATTTGTTTGCGATCCGTCGTTGTGTTGCTCTGTTTGTGTTGAACGTAAAGATTTGTGACTTTTCAATATTTATTAGTTGTCCAAAGCATTCGACATATTCTGTCAATGTATGCTTGATCACTTCTGCTTGAACCATTGATGGTCAACCATATAGGAGAGTGTCATTAGCATAGTTGATGTGATATTGTAGGGATTGTGTGTGATATTTTGGTTCCATTCCATTGGCTTGCTGCAACTTTGTGTGTTATCTTCCGGCTGAGATCATCTACCATAATGACGAAGAGGAATGGAGACAAACGGTCTCCTTGCCTTATTCCTTAACTCCCTTGAAGAATACACAAGCCAAGCCGTTGATTACAATTGAACCTATGTTCCACGGTGTTTTGGGGACGGGGGCAGGGGGACGACAGGGACGCATTTTGAGGACGTCCCCTAGGGGGCCATTTTTAGGGGATGACAGGGGACGACAATATATATATGAATTTTTCAAAATTTATTAATATATTATATAGAGAGAGAGGGAAAAAAAGAGAGATATGTCAATAATTGATAACAACAATATCAAGTAAATCAATCATGAGAGTAGTAGTATAACAACATAATAAATGTCAATAAAGCATTATAAATTTATAACAATAGCCTCAAACATCAATAAAACCATCTATCAATATCCAAATGTCTCAAACATGTATCCAAAAGTCTGAAAGTTCAAATAGCAAAAAATAAAATTAAAAAAAAGTAGTTTTTTATGTTTTTTTGGCTGTTGAAACTTCCTAGTTTGTGGGGGATAGCTAGCTGTCCTCGGGACGACGAGGGATGTTTCTTGCGTCCCCCAGCTGTCCTAGGGACGGCTAGCTGTCCCCAAATGGACATGGACGTTTCTTGCTATTTAGCTTGTTTTGGGGACGGCAAGGGGATGTCCCCTTTGCGTCCCTCCATCTTGGGGACGGCTGGGGACAGGGACAGTCTATTTTGGGATAGGGGACGCATCCCTGTGTAACATAGAATTGAACATCTTGGTGCAGATATGCAATCATATACCCAGTTTATCCACCTTGCACCAAACCCAAATCTCTCCATAATTTTTAATAGGAATCTCCATCTCACTCTACATATGGTTTACTAATGTCCAATTTCAAGATCATGCTTTTGAGATTGAGTTTTTTGAGAGAATGAATCACCTCGTGGGCTATTATGATGTTGTCTATGAAATTTTTTTCTGGAATGAAGCCACTTTGTTCCCGAGAGACAATTTTTGGTGGTAGCCTTTTTAGCCTATTTGCCATTACCTTGGATATGATTCTGTAAATAGTGTTGCAAAGAGAGATGGGTTGGTAATCAACAAATGATTTACATTCTTACTTCCTCGGTATTAAAACAATATTGGTGTTGTTTGTATCCTTGAGAATTTTGTTGTTTTTCATGGACTCTTCCACCACTTTCCATATATCCAAGCCCATAAATGTAATGGCCCTGCTTAAATCTGACCTCAAAGTGCTGATTGAAGACTCAAGGAATTTCGTCAAACAATTCACATGCAGACTTCTAACTTGCTGGTCTGAGTTATCAGACTGATTGTATGCTTGATAAATGTTGAAAGGAGACTTCAAATGATTACAATTCAACACTTTAATGTCTAAACTATCATCTAAATGCATATACAACCTTCCTTTATCATTTACAATGTTCATATATGAATTCTACGTGTGAAACATCCACCTACAGCCAACTGGTAATTTTGACAATCAATTGGCATGCATGCTAATGCACTACTCTAAATGACTATTTAAGTAACTATGTGACTCCAACTAGCTGCTCTCTTATTCGATTCATATACAATGTAACATGAATTAGCCAAGACTCTTGGCAAATTTGAAGATGTAACAACTAATGCCAAATCTGAGTTTAATGACAGAGTCTGAGAACAAAGCAGTACTGAAATTATATCAATAACTATTCAAATACAAGTATACATGCAAGGAACCTGGTCTAGGTTAAGTGCCGTAGGGAGTTGGTGAAGAAGCAACCAATATTCATTGAAATACATCACAGCCAAGCCCAAATCTAATCACAGTTGCAGCCGCCCCTGTTCTGATGAAGAATATTTGTATGAAATAACTCCCAGCTCCCAAGCCTCCAAATAAGTATCAGAAATAATCACAGGCCCTTCACCAAATGAGCGCTCCAGCTAGTGTGGAAACAATGGATATATGAACCTTCATGAATGAAAAATCAATGCCCTCAGCATAGCCGACCCTGTTTCTTATGATATCAGATTATAATTAATTGTTATGGCTGCCAATTGTCTTCAATTCTTCATCAACAATCATCCCCAAGACCTCAAAGGAAGTGCGCCCAAAGCTAGAAGATAAGATCGCTGTGTAATGTGACCTCTAGAAATAAAATCGAATTTCTTAATCTGCCGCCCCAGGTCTGAATCTGCAACTAATATAAATTGGAATGCAATCTTCTTAATACCTCCAAGCTTTGAAAAATTGTTGCCATAACCCTAAGGATGAACTGCTACAATACAATGAAGAAATCGTTGCCAAAAAAAAGGAAATGTATGCAAATTCGTGGCTCCCTCAAGCTGATATAGATGACTGTAATATTATATCAGAACTAATAAGATGCAGATTGATCCTTGAATAGCAAACTTAATGAAGTCTCAACACACCAAAATGACTCCAACAATGCACCAAATTGAACTCTTCAAATCGATACCACCAAATTTTGGCCAAAGGCCATAAAATTTCGCTTTGAAGTACAAGTAGAAAGTCTGAAGCAACTTCCTCAACTTTGCAATAATTCAAGTGATATTTCACACCCTCAAAATTGCTCACCAATTGAGAGTTTTCGTTCTCAATGGCCAAAGACAACTGCAGAAACCCTAGGCTCCACAACTGTAGAAACCCCTGTTTCCCCCTGACATTGAATCTGACTGTAGTTTTGAGTTTTTCTGACGTTTTTGAGTTTTTTGTGTTTTTTTGGTTTTTGATGCAATTAATGAACAGTACGGCTTTTGCAGAAAATTGAATAAATTCAATAAAAATTGCTAGATGACTATTAAGCAGGGAAAATACAACTAAGATTGAAGGCGTTTCATCTTCCATTCATTTTAGCTCAATTCAATATAGTTCTACTGACATGCAAGAAGAAACAATGATTTTTATTTGGTAAAAACCTGGTAAATCTGATTGCTGATGATGCACAAATTTGTACGGCTGTATAGATTCCTTGCTCTCTCCCTCCGTCTGGCAAGCACAGAATGACCCAGTGATCTAGGCGCCTCCTTTGATGCAAACTGGAACCCTCTGATAAAGGCGTTTATTTTATTCTGATGAGTACGGCCAAAGGACAGTGGTACGGCCCTGACAGCAGGTACGGCCTGTCAGAATCTGCAATAAATGTTGTACGGCTCCTTCCAAAATCACTGTTTGAAGCTCAGAATATGGTGCGCCAAGTTGTATGATGATCTCTGGATGAAAACAACTGAATAACGCTGAAGGATATGATTCCTCTGAAGCTCTATGATCTTCTCTGAATGAGAAAACCTCTGTAGGCAATAGATCAAGTGATATTGCACACTCTCTGAATTGCTTTCCGTTGGAGATGGCTCGTTCCCCAAGGCAATCGAACGCGAAACCCTAAAGTCTCAGGCTCAGATCAAAGTTGATCAGTTTCAATTCTCAATCATCTCATAATGCACAATTTCCAATGCAAAACCCTTTATCTTTCTCAAAAGTGTGATTTCCACCATAATAGGGTTTCATTAAAATATTCATGTTTTAATATTTTAATATTTCAATAGTCCTCAGCTGAATATTTTAAATTAAATAAAATGTCAAACTGGCCCCCTTTTAATGATGGCGCACCCCTCAAGGCAATCACTTAAGTTATAATTAAAAATTATAACTTTATATTATAAACGTTAATTAATTAATATTTAATCAATACGATCAAATATTAATATCTTCCTCGTTTCTAACCCGATGACTGATCCGTCTGATGCTGACGAACTCTGAAGTGATTCCTGATGCCGCCACAGCCATACTGCTAAAAATAGCAGTGGTCCCACACTGCCTGCCAGGAACTGCTAAAAATAGCAATTCTGCAAAACGTCTCCGATCGAGCCAGAACGAAATACAACTGATCAAACTTCGCTGACTGAAGCTGAGCCAAGCTCCGAAGTGACCCTCTATCCAGTCTATCGGCCTACGAGGGTCGTGTGATAGGCCAATCCTGTCCTCCGAGAGATGTCACTGAGAAGGGGACATGACAGCCATCAAACATCAACATCAACAACAACAAATCTGGCTGATAAGAATGAAGCCCATGATGTTTATTTATACTTTTTCCTTAAGAGGTCGGCCTCCTTCTAGAACTTTCCCAAGTCACCTTCTAGAAGGAATATTATTTTATTATTTTATTATTTTGCACTTTATAATAAAATAATTATTCATAACATAAAATGCAAACATAACATCACTTTATAACATGAGGTTTCTAAAAATAGAAACATATCAAGAAATCATTAGAACACCTCCATATGTAGACTGAATCATGGAACGAGCCAACCAATCAACTGGGTATTTGCCAAACGATCCTCTGATCAAGTCCCATTAGCCTATGAGGATCAGGAATAGGCTAATTCCTCAAAACTCCATTGCTCATGAAAAAGGGGACATTACAATAAACTCCCAACATATTTGGAACACAAGTGCCGAGAAACCATTTGGACTCAGTGCCTTATCCGGTTGTAGCTAATAAGTTGCAATTTTAACTTCTTCGAACGTGATCAGGGCTTCCAGATATGCATTGTCTTCATTAGTTACTAACTGTGGGATTACTTCTAGAAAATCGTTTCTTATTAGCTTTGCTTCACTGTTCCCAGTCAAAAGGTTTGCGAAGAAGGCAACTTCCTCTTCTTGTATTTCAATTTCTTTTGTGAGTTGTTGCCCATCCGGACATAGTACATGTGAACTTCTGTTCAAGCTTGACTTCATCTTTGTTGTGTTGTGGAAGTACTTTGTGTTAAGGTCGCCCTCTTCTAGCCATGTCTCACGTGACTTTGATCGCCAATAACACTCCTCTTGGCTAAGATCTCATTGTACTCTATTAGCAACTGTTTCTCTCTTTGGTATTCCTTTTGTGTCATCCCAACTTTTATAACTGTCTCATTAAGATCCTCCATCTCAGCTTCAAACCTCTCTTTCTCTTGAAATACATTTTTAAATGTCTCTTTGTTCCATTTCTTCAGTTTCTCTTTTAGGTGCTGCAATCTTTTATGGAACGTGAACATTCTTGTGCTTGTTACGAGTATTGGTGCTTCCCACCATTGGCGAAGATAGTCCTTCAATTCTGTGTTTTTGAACATCTTCTCAAGCTGAGATTGGCATTTAGGCATGGGATGATCCTTTAAAATGTGTAAGTCTACCAAAAAATGATTTGAGATGGGAATTTTCTGAATTTGGGAAGTTGCTAGTATTGCTAGTTGCATCCATGATGGGGATAATATGAACCAATCCAACCTCTCCGCTATGTTTGTAAAGCCACTTCTTCTGTTGTTCCATGTAAATGCTCTGTTGTCTAGTTCTATATCAATTATACCATTGTTTAACACAAAGTTTTTGAAATATGTTTGTGTCTGTGTCACTCTCCCAGCCTTGCCTAGTTTTTCTTTTGGATCGAAGATAGTGTTAAAATCATCCTTGATTATAAAATTCATGTGTCCCTTGGAAATCTATAGCTAAATTTTCCCACAT
This sequence comes from Sequoia sempervirens, assembly GCA_007258455.2. Classification (NCBI taxonomy): domain Eukaryota; kingdom Viridiplantae; phylum Streptophyta; class Pinopsida; order Cupressales; family Cupressaceae; genus Sequoia; species Sequoia sempervirens. Next base: position 36,512,794 of record VDFB02000002.1, read on the forward strand.
TTCTCTCTTCTCTTTTGTTTTGATTGGACCATATACATTATAAACAAATAATTCAAGATTTGTATTCAAGCTTCGTACCTTGGACTTCATCCAATTGGCGTTTGTTGTGAGTGGTTCTAAAGTTACCTTGTTCACTTTCCACATTATTCCTATTCCACTTGAGGCTTTGTTGGCTTCGACGAATGATCCGTCCCATCCTTTACAATGCTTGAGAAAGATGTTTGCATCTTTTTGATTTAATTTCTTACAACTGTACCAGTTGGACTACTTAACACTCCAATTGGCGCTTTATCATGCGCCTCTTGTTAGGGGCATTTAAGCCCCTAACGTTCCATGTGAGGATCATCATTACCCTCCAAGGGAGGAGGCACCTCCCTTGGACCTTAGCATGTAAGACTTGATTGATGCTTGGTCTTTGTTCAAGGCTTCCTCTTCTCTTTTTTATTATTAGATTTGTGCCTGACTTTGGGATTTGTTGATCTTGCGCTTAACAGTTTTGCTGTTGTTTGATTAATGTATCTCGGGTCTATGATGTCCAAGGTATCTTTTGTATCCTCACCTTCGGTTTGGCAGTCCTCATCGTTTGGCACTTTTTTGTTTTCTTCAATTTTTCCTTCCACCTTTCTGTCTTCAGCCTTGGATTATGTTTCTTTCTCGGGTTTGCTATCTACTCTATTTGAGATAGGTGTTGGGTGAGCCATTGGATTATCATTGTTTTCTTTTTCCATTTCCGTTCTTGGGGGATCCATTTGCTCGCTATCGTCCACAGTATTAATTTTTGGTCTCCATACATTTTGGAACTTTGGGGGCTAGCATAGACAAGCAGATTCTGTATGCTTTCTGCTCTTGCATTTTAGGCAAAAATATTTTGACTCTTCTATCTTCACTTTTTGTTCCCAACTTCTCCCATTTTCCATTAATTTGATTACCTTCTGAATGCTTGATATTGCTACAATTCTTATGTGTGCATAAATTAGGGTTTCCCCATTGTAGCTCCCATTTTAGTATAGTTTAAAACTTTAAGTTGATTAATTTGAGTGCATTTGTGTTTATTGTTGCAATACATTTCAGATTGTTTGCTAAATAATTGATACAGTGAAATAAAAATCTAGGTTGATGATTTTCCTTTTTTGTGCACACTATTTATGGTTTCGAAAATTGCAAGGTAAAGAATTGCCTAATTTGCAATCTCCACCTTATATTTCCACATTTACTTTAGTGTCCTTTCTTGTAGGTGCATTATAGGACTCGCTTGTTTTTTGGCCTTTTACCCATCATTGGATTGATTTGAAACCACCCCTAGGCTTCACCAAACCCCTAAAACCTACCCTGAAAATTTCAGATCCAAATTCCAAAAAGGACACCAAAGCAAAAATACTAGTGTGTTGGACAGCTTTGTAGTCCAAATGCTAGTGTCTACATTGGCAATTGAAATTTGAAATTTGAAATTTTACACGTGGACAAAACCCTAGTTTCTAAGATGCCCTAACACATTTTCTAACGTATATCTTGATTAGGGCCCAAATAAAACATCAAATTTACATTCTACTTTCTATCTATCTATCTATCTATATATTCTAAGTTTTCTTGTTTCAGGATTATCAAGGCCTAATAATTAAGATTGTTGCAGAAGATTATCCTTAGCATACCCCAACACCTTCTCCATTGCCGATTTCTCCAAATCTCCCTTCTCCATAGTCAAAACCTTTGCTATTACTCTCCTCTCCCTTTTTCCTTGTCATTTCTCTATCTTTGATTTAAGTTCCCTTCCCTTGGCTTCCAAAATTCCCTAAACCTTGAGATTTCTGTTTCTCATTGATCCCTCTTTGAAATCCCATCTTTAGATTTTGGGTCCTTTGCCCAATTTTCCATTGACATCCATTTGCCTTTGCCCACCATCACTTGTTCACATCCCGATAGTTAGAATTCCTTTTTAGCTGCAAACTTTGCACACACCACTCTAGCTAGGATTCCTTTTTAGGTGCAAAACTTTGCATACACCACTACCGCTATCATATAGGGTCACACACTCCCAAAATTTTTGAAGGTTACAATTGAGGTTGGAATATACCACCTTGGGGATCGACTAAGGCAATCTCCTAAATAGCCAAACCCATTTTTCCTTTCCTTTTTAGCTCCAAATATTGGTGTTAGAAGATCAAAGACATTTATGGGCCAAATATAGGTGGAACAAGATCAATACATTAAGGCAATCAAACCCTATAAATTTTAGAGCCACAACACTAGAGGACAAAATAATAACACAGGTGACCTATAGGAGCATTTGCAAAATTGTTGGTTGGGAGTGCTCCATAAGCACAAGTGTTAGGTAAGGGCACCCATCTTTGGACACTAGCGTCCTTGTTGAGGGTAGAGAGCTGAAGGTTTCTAGAATCCATCTCCTAGTCAGCTTTAGTTCATTCCTATAATTAGTTCTAGGTTCCAATCACTTCTAGGGATGCAATTCATAACCTTTACTTTTCATTTGCTTGTTCTTGCCCCAGCTGCAGTATTAGTTTAATTTGAGTTGATTAATCTCAGTGCATCTATGTTTAGTGTTGCAACATTAAAGTACATTTCAGATTATTTGTCAAATTGAACTAATACATTGAAAGAAAAACCTATGTTGATAGTTTGCTTTGTTTGTGCATACTATTTTCATCTAGGTTCCCAAAATTGATCTTTCAGGTAATGATTTTGATTTGTGTCAAAGCTTTGAATAAACATACAGCATGATGGCATGTACAAATGTTTGACCTTGGAAGAAGGAATATTTACAGGTATTGGAGGTAAAATAGACTATTAAAACAGGTGTTATTATCTTTATTTACTTGGGTGCACACTCTCTTAGCTTAACTTTAGGAAGTTGGTGATCAAATATTTCTTAACTCATATGTCATGGACACCTCAGGCTTAGTAGAGAGTGGAGAATGCAGTGGGGGTGGGGGAGTGCTGGACATTATCAAGTTTTTGTAAATGTTTGCAAGTTTTTGCTGACTGCTCTAAGGAGTTTCTAAAAATAGAGAATAAAATAAATAAAAAGATTCAAGAATGATTATGTTCCTGTCTTCGACTGTGCAACTCTCATCATTTAGACTGGTCAGATTCGCTGACTTCACTATAGTTCTCAGAAGAATGAAGATTTGGTAAAAAATAATCAGTATTTGGTGTTGGAGAAATCATATAAATCATGGGGAAGACTTATATTTATAATAATAAAATATATTTATTATTAATTAGTTTAATTAATAAATATATATATTAATATTATTAAGATTTTGTAGGGGGTGTGTGCATCCGACAATTAATAATATTTAATATGTATTTATATGTGTGTGTATGTGTATTTTTGTCTGTCTGTGTCTCTGTATGTTTGTCTGGCTGTCTTTATGTGCGTGTCTGTGTATGCCTTGTCTGTCTGTATGTCAGCACATCTGTGTATGTATGGCTACTCTGCCCTTGCCATCCATAAATTTTGGTCCATAGTTCCCTCCTTCCCAAAAGCCGTTCCCCCATTCCAAAACTCTGGAACATAGGTTTATAGTGCTCTAGTATCAAGCTACTAGTGTGGTGTACAATTTGCATGCTTGAAGTAGCTAAGCGACAAATAAGTATATCAAGTTTTTGATCATGAGATAGATGAAAGAAAACAATATATTAAATGCTGTGGTGAGGTTAGAGTTATGGTCTCTTGAGTGCTGTTTGATGAATTGTTTTGTCAATGGAAGGGTCTTTTGGAATTTTTTGTGAAATTGTCATACGCCATTTGAGCCAAGTCTGTTTGCTGATTGTCAAATACAGTGAGTTTGTTGGAATCAAGCTGTTAAGCATTTAAGCTGTGTTTGCTACACATTGAAGTCAATTGAAAAGAACACGCCCTACAGTTGCAAGATTGAGTATTGTTGCACTTACAGTTCTTTGGATTTTAAAGTTACAAGGTATAGAAGATTTTATTTTGGTGAATTGAGAATTTTGTTATAGTGGTAAAGTTAATAATTAAAATCTCATTTGAAATGTCCTAAGCAGTCAGGGTCAGAATGCTTCTGTCAACTCAAAGATTACACTTAATGCACTCAAAAGAGTTAGGTTGAAGATTTACCTTGACGAGTGCAGATAAGTTCCATCATCTTGATCTAAAAAGTGCGACTGGAGTAGCTGGTCAACCATTCAGTCTGGGTATAGCCAGAGCATTTGAGAACCAAAAAGACTGTCAGCCTATTATAATATTGACACATTGCTACATATTAAAACCTTGGAAAGGAAGATGCAAAACTGTTTGTTCAAAGAAATGAATTGTGCAATACCAACAAATATAGGGTGTCATTGTCCTCGTCAGAATAGTTTGGGTTCTTGGAAAGTGGTTAGAGGGACACAAGAGAATTAGCACAACTTCATAGTTCAAGTTGACGGGATGAGATCTTTAGAGTTGTACAAAATAAAACTTAAGGGGTGAAATATTCCGAGCCAATTTTTTTCAATTTTTCAATAACAGTTTACAAACAAAATGCACCCGTTAAGGTTAGATCTAAACCAAAACGATGCTGAAGCAACTCTAACCAGAATGTACACTAGGATCCCGATGTGGGCAAGGTGTGAGCATTGGTCAGAGGATCTGAATGCAGAACAGAACTGGAAGGAACTCTAACCAAGAATGGCGCCGATGATGGCGAGCATATGGTCAGAGGATCTTCTACACTATAAGTACTGAAAGAAAACTCAACACCAAGTATGTGCTACCCAATCCAGTATGGAGTTGAGGCGACCATATGGCGGAGTGCTAAGAATTACAATGCTTTGAAGGGAAATAAGCTAGAGTGCTGAAAGTAACTCGACACCCAGAATGTGCTTTCTAACCCGGAGTGGGAAAGGAGCTACCATAGGGCGGAGATAAAGAAATTAAAGAAATTACAATTGCAATTACAGAATGTAAAGATTGAGCATTACAAATTGATAAAGCAAGATTATGAACTGCTGTCAGTACTACTGCCAGCTTACAAAATGTTAGACAATGCCTTGCTATCAATGTGCATCGAAATGTAAATAGAGCTGCAACAATATATATAGAATTCCCTTCAATGAATAAGAAACTTTAACTAGAAACTGTACTAATAAGGCCAACCTGATAATCTGATTTATGACAGTCCGGATCTCAGCATGCACGAACAGCAGCCCTGTATCTCACAGATTCATTCACAACTCTCTCCAAACTCAATCAAATTTCACGAGATGAAGTGCAAAATGATCCCAAGGAGATGGCGCCCAAGATTGACACCAAAAACTGACTCAAAATGCAAATATTAATTATTACACGATTCTCAAGACAATGCAAATGGTACGGCCCAGCAAAAGGGGCGATTTTGCTATATAAAATCAGATTCCCCTCTAAAAATTCTACAACTTAGCACAAAGGGTCGCCCTGCCTAGACAAGAAGGAATATGCAATACCTAGAACAATATTTTTTGTTGTTATTGATTTATGAATGAAAATACAATCTGCTGTAAGGAAAAATGCAATTCTAAAATCTGTCTAATATGCATAAATCTGATTTCAAACCCTCACAAGACTAACATGCAGAATTCTCACACTAAAACAATCAATCTATCACTATCTCACCACTAGTCGCTATCTTTCAAGCGAGAAGCAATGCCTAGCTAGGAGGCTTACATTCCTCGAAGCAATCCCAGAGCCAAACCGGCAGCATAACATTCCTGTAGACGAAAGATACTAAAAAGAGAACCCAAGGCGTCCTTTTATAATTTGCCGTTGACCTTCTCGAAACCCTAATCTTTTTTTTAGAGTCAAACCCTAATTCTTCCAAAAGATGGCGTCCCTTTCTTCAAAGCTCAATTTTGACTTTTTAAATAAATTCATCACTTAATAATGGCGTCCAAACTCAAGGCTTTAATCCCACCTTAATAATTATAAAATTATTTCAATGATGGTGCCACCCTTAAAGTCCACCTTTTAAAACAACATTAAGTCAAGAGACTAGGCCAAGGGGTAATATAACATTAAAATATAATGTTATTTAAGTGAAATGAACTTATCTCTCCGAAACTGCATCCCGAGGCCAGAAATTGAATAAACCAATTGAGTCAACTGAAGAGGAAAGTCAACTGTGCCAAGACCGAAAAGATCATTGCCAGAAATAGAATTTACTAAAAATAGTAAATTCCAGAAAGTGCTCAGAATGCCAAGAGAAACATATCACTGCGAAGCCCACAAAAAACCCAGAAGGAATCCGCAGTTCAATCACCAAAACGCGAGCAATCACAACCTCCACACAAGAAACCCTAATCAAACCGTTAGAGTAGCCTACGGGTCTCCAGAATAGGCCAACGGTCATCTAAGAAGATCATGCTCGAGAAGGGGACATTACAAGGGGGAATGTAAGGTGTTAATGTTTGTTTAGGATCTGTGTAAATTAATGTTTACAATAAAGACAAAAAAGGAAGCCAATGCAAAACAGAAAACTTAGATGAATTAGAGTCTCATAGGAGGTCAAAGGTTTTGCAATTTTTAATTATACAAATGTACGTTATCTTTGTACTTTGAGAGGAGAATGCCACTGTGAAAGCTTTTTTTTATTTTCTCATTGATGATAGATTATTTTGTAGATTCCGTCTTTGTTCTAACTCATCCTTGTTCATGTGGCTGTGGTGATTGATTAATTGATTGTGTATATTGATTTAGAAAGGGAAGGAGGGTGTCTATTCTTCCCTACCAGGACTTGTATCTGGCTCCAAATTGTATATGTGCCATCAGGAAGGGATCCCCAAGATCCGAGCCTTGGTAAAAGGTTTGATATGACATGGAACTGATCAATGTGCCAAAATGCTGTTAGCATCCTGCCATTTTTTGACAGCTTAAGTTCTTTTTTCTTGTATTGTGGATATTTGACATTCCAAAATTGTACTCTACAGAGCATTATTTGTCATAATCGTTTATAGAATATTTTATCAAAATGTTTTATAATTTTGTTCATCTGAATTTCACATTTTATATGTGGTAATGTAATCTAATATTCAACTGGTAATTTGCTTGATGCAAGTGAATATTGTTGCTTGTGTTGGTATAAACTATAAAGCACTTTGGTTTATGCAAACTTTTCCAAAAGGGGTTTGAGCTCAATTGGTTAAATCATTCGGTTCTTGTTGTGGAGACCCAAGTTCAAAATCTCCAAATTGAAAGTGACATCTTATATGGGAATCTAAGCTGTGACTTTTGGACTTCCATAGTTGGCTTCTAGTGTTGATAGCTTTGTTGTTATCTAATATTATTAATTAATGCTCTATAGGAGCAATTCTTGGTCTAATGCACTCAGCTGCTCATAATGACCCGTATTTGTAAATGTTCCCCGATATAAAAAAATTCTTCCAATCTAATCTATTCTTTGCGTGTGTTTTTGTAAATTTAAATTTTTTAACTATGACTAAGGTTTGTTATATACATTCATGATTCATTAACAGTGACGTTTTATCTTCTTCCACTTCTTTAAGAAGGTATTCTAATTCTTTTCTGTAAACTTTATTTACAATTAGTTGAACATATTTGAATTTGTTTTGTAGGTATTGTGATTTCAAGACTACAGTTCTCAATGAAAGATTGTACTCTATCGGGCGTCAGCACTCAAAGTATGTAATCAATCTATGCATCAGCTGTGTGAATTTTTAATCTTAATTCTTATCTATCTATACAGTTCCGTAATTGACCTTCTATAGTTGAGGATGATTACACATTATATTTGATTCACCAATTATGTTTGAATGCAATTTTTTTTCTTTTAATATCTTTTTGTAATCTAGTCTTCTGCTCTTCACAGGTTTCTACAACTCTGGTTTACAATGGGCATTGGAGTTAGTTTTTTGGCAATGCTTGGGGTTATTTTGGTTAGAAGCTTACTTTATGTTTGTTGCTTCTACTTCTCAGTTCTTGGTTGTTACTGACATAGGAGTTTCTCTTCTCTCACTTACCTCTTTATTATGATAGTTTTTGATGCTTATTTAAATCTTTAACCATGTTAAATATTTTCAAAGTATTCTGATGTGAATAAGTTGTCTGCATTAGGTTTCTTGAATTTATGGCATTAAATGTATTTGGCAATGGGCAACCTATCTACAAGCCTACAACTTATGATAAAAACAAAGAACATTTGCATATGTTTTATAAAGTTTAAGGTTCAAGTCCCATGGTTTTTACTTTCGGTTGTCAGTTGTGGCAGGGGAGGTAAGAAAGAATCACATAAATTTTAAAATTTCTAATTCTTTTTCTTCTTGAGCTTCATTATTTAGCACATCCTCACATCATAATGTGAAAGGGACTTGGTAGTTACTAGTATGAAGAGCACAAAAGATTTACTGAGGGGAGGGGGGGGGGGGTGAATCAGTAAATCAATCTCAAACTTTTATTTTTAAAACTTTTCAATCTTTATTACAATCAACCTTTTGATATGATCCAATTTTCACAAGTTGACACAATTTTATTGAAGTAATTTCTTTTTCAAGTAGGCACCAACCTACAAATTTACAATGAGATGATTTAGTAGAATAATTTCCACAAGGAACACCTAGACCTCTTCAGAATTTAGTAGACACCTGCCTACAAGGAGCACCAACCCCTAATGCAAGGCACCAAACCTTGACTTGATGGAAGTGAGACTGCCCTCAATCTGATCTGCACAAGCCCAACTCTCCAATCTGCTCTATGTGATCCAAGATATCACCTTCAGCCCACACAAGGAGGTAGGAATCTGACTGATCTGCAAGTCTTTAATTTACACAACCACAAAGCAAACTGAATTTGAAAGATGCATATATACTTTGCTCAAAGATTACATCATTTTGATGAAACATTGTGACTGCTTTTTCATCCCTTTTCATCTTGTGTTTTGTCTTGAAAGATTTCTTAACACAGATTACAATCTGTTAGACACAGATTGTAATAATACATCATTTCAGTTACCAAAGAATGCATCTCTTCAGATTTGACTCAAGGCCTTAATGATCTTTGATTTAATTATTTCGACTTTCCTCATATAATGATCAGTTTGACATATTCTCAGCTACGTTTCTCTTTTTAGTAAATATGATCTTAGAAATCTGTTGGGAAATCACTTAAGAGACGTGTAGTATTTGGAGTTTACGTCTTTTTGATAGACTTTTTAACAAATATCTTTTGTTTAGAGGGAATACGTCTTTTCAACAAAAAAACACGACTTCTAGAAAAGAACGCAGCCATTCAAATCTGTATCCATTGAGATTTAAGAATACGTCTGTTCAAAATCGTACTCTCTCAATTGTTGGCATGTTGAACAACACGACTTTTAGAAAAGAACATACCCATTCATATTTGCATCCATTTAAGAATACGTCTGTTCAAAATCGCACTCTTTCAATTTTTATGCATGTCGCGCCTTTTCATCTTATACGCATACTCGAATCTGATTATTCCTAACCACTTGTTAAATAATTTAATCAGTTTTGATTTATAATCTGTAACTCTTCATTTTTTTTTTTTTATTTGAACTTTGTATTTTATTTTTAATTCGGGCCTGATTTTTATGGTTCTGATCTGCACTTGAGATTTTATCTACTGCCTCTTCCAGATTCTTTCCTATCACTGTCTTGTCTTTATCGATTCTTTAAATATTAATTCTTTTGTTTAATTGTAGTTGAATACTCCAGCAGCAATATCATCGACTCTCCTTTGAGGCATTGGCCACTACTCCTCCATTATACTCATCTTTTGTAAATTCCACAGGGAAGTCATTACATTGGGTAGTGCCTCTAACATTGCTTTCGACTTTCAATCTCTATGATCCTTGCCACACAAAAGGAAGTATGCAATGCCTTACGCAGGCAGTGACTAAGCTTAGACAAAGCTCAGTATGGAATTATCATTTGTTTCCTACTTCGAACAGCCAGTGTTTGATCACTCACAACTCTTTATACAGATACCTGATCATCTCTTTCACATTGACTCTAGTTTGGTATTATAACATCTAAGCCAAAGTAATATGCTCCAATCTGAGTGATCTGATTAAGATCTTTAAACTGAATATACATCATACCATGAACTCTATTTGACATCAATGATAATACGTTCAACAAACTTATCCATTGCCTTTGACATCAATGACAACATTTCCAACATAGTATTCATTAGTTACTTTGGTTATGTGATTTTGGGTGGTGTTAGTGTCCAATTGTCATGCTACCGCCATGAAGGCATGCTCTCACCCATTCAGAGCACTCAGCCTGGGCAAATGAAATAAAATGCAGTGATACTTTTTTTAATATGCAGCAATACCAATTATTAATGAGCAGCGATTCTACCAAGGATACCAATTATTTAAATGTAGCGATTCTCCCAGCTTTAAATAATTAATAATTAATAAATTTTGGGGCAGCAATGGGAATAAAAGAAAATAAATTAAGTGGAAACAAAAAGACATACTCTTTGGAAAGGAGATGTAAATCCCAAAGGATGCATCATTTCATGAGGACACGAGGGTATATAAGGGAGGTCAAATCATTTGTGAAAGGCATCAATTGGGATCAATGGAATGTGATTTGGAAAAAGAAAATAAGAAAGTAAAATATGAGATATCTATTGAAAAGTATTGTTTGCAGCAAGAATATTATTAGGAAGTAACATGTAGAATATAAATTAAGGAATAACTATATATGTGTGTGTGTGTATGTATTATAATTTGCCAATCAATCAAGCATCAAAGGAGATCAGAAAATAAATGAACATCTGCATTCAGAAAGGCAGCAGCCATTGAATATAATAAGTGATCGGTATGCATTATGATGGAATATAATGCTTATATATATATAATCTCTTATGTATCTTTAACCTATTTATTAATGGGAATTGCTAATCTATTTAAGGCTCTTATAATGATGGATCTAATCTATTAGTTTCCCTATAAGCAATCAGGCATGGATTTGCAAGGGAACACGATTGGGAGAGGCAGCAGACCAGTTCCACAATGTAAGTAGACCACCCCATGTTGGATGGTAATGAGAGTTCCTGCCACTCGGGGCCAAGGGGTGATTGCCATGCTCTTGGGCTTAATTGTGACGAACAGTCCTTGGGTTCCACAATGTAAGTAGACCACCCCATGTTGGATGGTAACAAGAGTTACTACCACTTGGGGCCAAGGGGTGATTGCCACGCTCTTGGGCTTAATTGTGGTGAACAAACTCTAGGCGCCCTACTGTGCTTTCCTTTCCAATCCTTTCTATGATTGGTCATTGGAAATGAAACTCTAGATTAGACCCAATTAGGCAATGTTATTTATATTAATTGTTCATTTACTCTAAGTTCAATACTTTTATATGATTTAATTTTAGAATACTATTTGTAAAACAAATTATATTGTTGGAATTGTTACTTTGGGCAAATTCAGGCATACCCCAACTAGGAGACATTACACCAATATGGCTAAAATTTAAACAAGCAACAATTCAAGCCTTTTATAGTGGAGGTAAAGTCATTGTAAATAGCATTTGAACATGCTTTGAGTTCCCAGATTTTTCAAATGAACTAGTTGAATATATCCTAAAACCTATATTCTTGGCTTGTTTTCTAGATAGATTTTGTGAAGAATCTTGTATCTCATGCTTTATTATGTCAATTTGTTGGTTGATCATCACTAGAGTTTGTGGTCTTGAATTATTGGATGTTTGGAGACTTGTAGATGGAGAATCAATTCCATTAGGGGCCTTGCTAGATGGGTTTTACAACATTTGAATCCTTTCATTTCAAGAATGTGGAAAGCAATGTTGTAATGCCCCTCTTCGCGTAGTGTCCCTTTTGGAGAAATTTTTCTAATCCTTTATTTCCCGAGATTAGAAATAAGTCATATTGCAAGGGAATGGAGAATAATTAAATCGGAACTTTGAAAGCTATAGTTCAAAAGTTTATTTAATTATTCATTTCTTAAGAATGGTGGAGGCCACTCAAATTGTAACGTCTTTACTGGGCATTTATTACTGGCATTTGATTAATTAAAGGTTGCCAAGGTCGATTAAATTTTTATTGTAGAGTTTTGGCGGAAGGAGATAAGATCGTTGATTTTATTTCAAATGGAAAGAAATTGTTCATTGGAAGATTGATGACTTTTTAGAAACTAAGGTTGGCAACTTCTGAGTTACTAAAGGCTTGACTTGGAAGGAAGACGACATGAAGAAACTTACTTCGATTTTTATTCCTCTATCGAGCTGTGAAAGAAAGCTTAACAAGGATGCAACCCCTGGAGCTGTGTTGGTTGGGACAAAAACCCCATACCAAGGAGTACTTTGTCTGAGGCATAGAAGATAACTGCACTAGTGTCGAGCATATGCAGAATCACTGTTAAAGGAGCACATCACAACTATTCTCTAGATGACTATAATCGTATTGGAGATCAGCGTCAGTGCCAAGGAATTCAATTTGTAGTTGGATATTGAACCATACAGATTAGACAAGTCAACACAAAAGACAAAGATCGACATAAAACAAAGTTGGGAGTATTCATTCAGCCACCAAGTAATATCTTGACCTGTCGGGAGCTTCTTGCTGGGTTGCTACATACATGAAGGCTTCGATAAGACAAAGGGTGGACACCAGGTAGTCATATAGGACAAATAGTGGATGGTAGCAGGCCTTCGTGCTTTGGTTTTCAAGCTTCCTTGAAGAGACGCGAGACTCTCCTATTTGGGTGTATCTTCAGTAATTGTTCAACGTATCTCTAGGTTCTTGGTTACTTTGAGCTAATGTTAAATTCTGCAATTCTGATTTTAATTTTTGGGTAAGTCACAAGACTTTGAATTGTATTGGAAATCCTGAAATAAAACTTTGGAATGCATGCAATTATATTTTTATGAGATGTTTACTGTTTAAGAAAATATTTTGTGTGCAACTTGTTGAAACAAAACAAATCTATGAAACAAAAACTTTTCTGCATAAACTCTTCAAACTACTGAGAAAGAATATTTCAGTGGTATCAAAGCCTAGATACTTGCCAGCCTGTCGGGAATTCATAATTGCATGTCACATAGATATTTCACCCGAAGTAGGTTTGGGCAATAGGGAGAAGGAGTTGATAATAACACAATTGAAGCTGAGATGGGTGAAAGAGGAGGTGCACCAAGAAATTTGAATGCACAATTGGATAATTTCCTAATCACATTTGCCTAGTAGCAACAACAAATGCTACAAAAGTTTCAGGATCGTATGATCACAACCATGGGTCAAATGAGATTGGATCGTGCTAGATCGAGCAGATCAAGCATTGGCCATAGCAAAAGTGATGTTGGTCATGGGAATCATGAAAGAGCAGCCACTAATGCCGTTAGGACAGCAAGCACAAGGTCTAATTGGCCTTTACGTCCCACATTTGTGACAAGACAACTAGAAGTGGAAACCATTCCGGAGTTGGAGGAAGACATAGATATCACTATTGATGTTATGGTGGCCCACGATGAATACAAAACTCTTCCACCTGATGTGAGGCAAACAATTAATCTAAATCAGTTTATGAATTAGCAGAGGGATAAAGCCAGAGCTAGGCTGGAAAGACAAGAAAGGGGTCTCCGAAGGCAAACCGGTCAAGGAACCAAGGCGTATAAGGAAGCATTGAATAAGGTCCCTTTACCAACCTTTGATGGGAGCAGAAAAATGAGTGCCAGGTCGTGGGTCCATAAGCTTGACACCTTTCTTTCCTTGAAACCTATGGAGGAAGATAAGGCTATTCAATTTGCCACAATGCATCTGGAGGGAGTAGCATATGACAGGTGGTACCATGGGTTGGTTTCGCAGGACCATGCCATGATACATTCATATGAGGAGTTTGTTGGTAAATTGATTCCACGCTTTGACCGAAAGGATATTTTGGTTTACTATAGGGACTTGGCTTAGTTGAAGCAGAGTGGACATGTTGAGACTTATATTAATGAATTCCAAAAGATAGCAGTCATGGTTCCTGATATGTCTGAGAGGCGAGTTAATATGCTGTTTGTTGAGGGTCTAAGTGACAAATTGAGGGGTTTAGTGAAGGCTCATAAGCCTAGTACATTACATGACACCATTGGCCTAGCCCTAGATTTGGAGACTACCCCGCCCCTCTAGCCTTAGAAAAAGACTTTCAGGGGATTTCAGCCAAAACAAAAAAACTTCAATCAAAAAAAGAACACCTCACCAAAGTTTGATCAGGAATCTAGAAATGAGCTACATAGGAAACAATTATGTTTCTACTGTAAGGAGCCATGGAACTATGACCACCGTTGCCTTGGGAAAGGCAAAGTGCATTTGATTGAGGTCATTTAAGATGATGAGGAGTAGGATGTTCATGGGACCAGTGCTGAAGATGACAGTGGACAAGAGGAACAACCTCCACAGTTAGAGTTGATTGATTCAGGAGCCAAGGAGACTTCCCAGAGCAACATTGCCTCACTATCCGGGGTCCCTAGACTTCATCTATTTCTTTTGAAGGGTCTCATTAAGGGGCAACACATGGTTTGCTTGGTGGATAGTGGAGCCACCCACAATTTCATCGATGAGGGTCTTGCCTCACTATCCAGGGTCCCTAGACTTCATCTATATCTTTTGAAGGGTCTCATTAAGGGGCAACACATGGTTTGCTTGGTGGATAGTGGAGCCACCCACAATTTCATCGATGAGGGTCTAGTGGTGAAGCGTGGACTACAGGTTGAGGAGTTCTCAGGATTCAATGTGATTGTAGCAGATGGGTTTCAGTTGAATTGCACCAGGATGGTTCCCCAACTTAGCATCCAGATGGGAGACTACACTTTGACCGATAACTTCTATGTGCAGAGTCTTGGTAATATTGATATAGTGTTGGGTTTGCAGTCCCTTGGGAGATATATTTAGGACTTCCATAGAATGGAGTTTGCATTTATGGTTGATGATAAGAAGATTGTGCTGAAGGCTATGTTTGATGGTGGTCCTCGTGTAGTGTCACCCAAGAGGATGGAGGCTTTACTTAGACATGGGGAGGTGGATTGGGCAGTACAGTGTTTTGTTTGTACCAAGCCTACCTCAAACAGTAAACCACAACTCCATTTTGACATCCAGACAGTGTTGGATAAGCATGGAGTAGTATTTGGAGACATCCCTCCAGGCCGACCACCAGATCGTGGGTTCGAGCACATCATTGAACTTGAGGGGGTTAAACCAGTCATAACCATGCCCTATCTACACCCATGCCATTTCAAGGAGGAGATTGAGAAGACAATCAAGGAGCTATTGAGCATGGGACACATTCGGCCTAGTTCGAGTCCATTTTCCTTATCAGTTGTTCTGGTTAAAAAGAAGGATGGAACTATCTGCATGTGCATAGATTACAGGGCCTTGAATAAGAAAACCAGAAAGAACAAATATCCTATTCCTAGGATCGATGAACTACTTGATGAGTTACACGGGGCCGTGTTCTTTTCCAAAATTGATCTTCGTTCAGGCTATCATCAGATACAGATCCAAGAAGATGTTCACAAAACTACTTTCCATTGTCACTACGGGCATTTTGAATTCTTGGTCATGCCATTTGGGCTCACGAATGCACCAACCAGATTCCAGTTGTGCATGAACTACACTTTTCATGAGCAGTTGTGGAAGTTTGTTTTGGTCTTCTTTGATGACATTCTAATATATAGCAAAACTTGGGAGGATCACCTACATCATTTGGATGTAGTGTTGAGTATCATGGAGACTCAATTGCTTTATGTGAAGGCTTCTAAGTGTGAGTTCGGGATGACTAAGATACTTTATCTCAGACATGTGATTGGGGCTGATGGTGTGAAGGTACACCAAAAGAAAATACAACCAATTCTGGATTGGCCGCCATTGAATAACATATCAAAGTTGAGAGGCTTCTTGGGTTTGTGCTCTTACTACAGGAGATTTGTGAGGGGTTTCTCACAGTTGGCATCATCCTTGACAAACCTTACTAAGAAAGGTGCGTTTCTTTGGTCTGAGGAGGCATAGGTGACATTTGACAAACTCAAGGAGGTCATGAGCTCATGTCCAGTTTTAGCATTGACGGATTTTACACGGCCATTTGTCTTAGAATGTGATGCATCGGGTCAGGGACTTGGTGTAGTTCTAATGCAGAATCGACATCCAATTGCATTCGAGAGCAGAAAGTTGAGAGACAATGAGAGGTTGTACTCTACTTATGATAAGGAGATGCTAGCGATTATGCATGTGCTAGCTAAGTTTAGGCAGTACATAGTGGGGACTAAATTTGTGGTCAGGATTGATCACAACAGTCTCAAATATTTTCTTGAGCAGAAGGATCTGAATGAACGGTAACAAAAGTGGGTGAGCAAGATTCAAGCATATGACTTTGATGTGGAATACATTAAGGGGAAGAACATCGTTGTTGATGCTCTTTCCAGGAAAACCAACACTTTGCTCTCAATGATTGCTCTCTCATTGAGATTTCAGCTGATTGGAAATCTCAATTAGTGGCTGAATATACCAAAAACACTTTTGCCTGTGATTTGATTGATGGCCGGGTACAGGATGATAGATATTCAGTAGTCAACAACATTATTTATTATAAGAACATAATTTATCTTGTACCAGAATCAAAGCTAAAGGTTGGGATTTTGAGGGCTATGCATGATACCCCTCTATCAGGGCATCTAGGGTTCTTCAAGACTTATCGCCAAATTCGTTAGAGGTTCAACTGGAAGGGTTTGAAAGATGATGTGCTGCAACATGTTAGAGAATGCCTAGCTTGTCAACAAAACAAGGCAGATCACACATTCCTTGTGGGACTTCTACAACCTTTGTTGATACCTGAGCAGAAATGGGAAGGAATATCCATGGACTTTATAACAGGATTGCCACGTGTCCAAGGGAAAATTGCATATATGCGGTTGTGGATAGATTGGCTAAATATGCATATTTCTTCGCTATATCTACTGATTACACCGCAGTTAAGGTGGCAGAAGTATTCTTCAAGGAAGTGTTCAGATTGTATGGAATCCCCAAAACAATCGTTAGTGACCGAGACAGCCGATTCTTAAGTATGTTTTGGTAGGTAGAGAGTTGACACCAAGCACGAGTTACCATCCTCAAACTGATGGCCAAATAGAGATAGTAAACAAGTGGATTGAGGGATACCTACAAAATTATGTGTTAGGGCAGCAGCATGCTTGGATCAGATGGTTGCATTTAGGTGAGTATTGCTACAATACTTCCTACCACATGTCGATTGGCATGTCTCCCTTCAGAGCCTTATACAGGTATGATGCCCTATCATTTGTAGATTTGGCCTTTGATGATAGCAGGGTCCCACAAGTCAAGGAGACAATGCAAAACTATTAGGATATTCTCAAGGCATTGAAGGATAATCTGCAACATGCTTAGAACCAGCAGAAAATGTATGTAGATAGGCACAGAGTCGAGAGATCATTTGAGGTTGGAGATTTAGTTTTTCTGCATTTGCAACCATACAGACAATCCTCATTGAAGAAAAGTGGTGCAAAAAAATTTAAACCACGATTTTATGGACCTTACAGGATAGTGAGAATTGAGAAGAATTGGTGAAGTTGCATATGAGTTGAAACTTCCTGAGGCCAGTAAGATTCATAACGTTTTCCATGTTTCTTGCCTCAAGAAGGCATTGGGTCAACAGGTTGTGGCATCTTCTGAGCTTCCACCACTTGATGAAGAAGGGAATTTGGTGTTAGTTCCTGAAGGTATTTCAGATTGGAGAGAAAGGAAGTTGAGGAATAAGATGATTCAAGAATATCTGATCAAATGGAAAAACCTTCCTGTTGAGGATGCAACGTGGGAAGGGAAAGAGATTCTTCAACACCCCAATTTGAGATTGCTGGAGGACCAACAATCCCGGGAAGGGAGGACTGTAATGTCCCTCTTCGCCTAGCGTCCCTTTTGGAGAAATTTTTCTAATCCTTTATTTCCTGGGATTATAAATAAGTCATATTGCAAGGGAATGGAGAATAATTAAATCAAGACTTTGAAAGCTATAGTTCAAAAGTTTATTTAATTATTCATTTCTTAAGTATGGTGGGGGCCACTCAAATTATAACGTCTTTACTAGGTGTTTATTACTGGCATTTGATTAATTAAAGGTTCCCAAGGTCGATTAAATTTTTATAATAGAGTTTTGTGGAAGGAGATAAGATCGTTGATTTTATTTGAAATAGAAAGAAATCGTTCATTGGAAGACCGACGACTTTTTAGAAGCTAAGGTTGGCAACTTCTAAGTTACTAAAGACTCGACTTGGAAGGAAGACGGCATGAAGAAACTTACTTCGATTTTTATTCCTCTATTGAGCTGTGAAAGAAAGCTTAACTAGGACGTGACCCCTGGGGTTGTGTTGGTTGGGATGAAAACCCCATACCAAGGAGTACTTTGTCTGAGGCATAGAAGATAACTGCACTAGTGTCGGGCATATGTAGAATCGCTGTTAAAGGAGCACGTCACAACTATTCTCTAGCTGCCTGTAATTGTATTGGAGATCAATGTCAGTGATAAGGAATTCAATCTATAGTTTGATATTAAACCATACAGATTAGACAAGTCAACACAAAAGACAAATATCGACATAAAACGAAGTCGGGAGTATTCATTCAGCCACCAAGTAATATCTTGATCTATCAAGAGCTTCTTGCTAGGTTGCTGCATACATGAAGGCTTTGATAAGACAAAGGAGGGACGTCAGGACAAACAGTGGATGTTAGTGGGCCTTCGTGCTTTGGTTTTCAAGCTTCCTTGAAGAGACGCGAGACTCTCCTAGTTCTGGGTGTATCTTGAGTAATTGTTTAACATACCTCTAGGTTCTTGGTTACTTTGAGCTAATGTTAAATTCTGCAATTCTGATTTTAATTTCTGGGTAATTCACAAGACTTTGAATTGTATTGGAAATCCTGAAATAAAACTCTGGAATGCATGCAATTATATTTTTATGAGATGTTTACTGTTCAAGAAAATATTTTGTTACATCCCTCACATTGAGACTATATGTTTGGTTATGTATTTCGAATGCAATGTTAGTTGCAAGTAATTGCTTTTATGTGATTATGACATTGAGAATGCAATAGTTGCTCTTTTTATCGTAATTGTAATGTTAACGAACTTTTTATTTTGCAAGTGAATTTATTGTTCATGTGAAGTTGAATGAGATCATGAGATTAAATTTAAATGCATATTATATAGCCGTTGAGAACAATCTAACCATAATCCTTGTCAGCGGATGCAGGATTGCCGACACCATGAGAGAAAGGGAAATATCATCAGGGAGAGGACATGGTTAACAATGGATCAATTTTATTGTCTACCTCAAGTCGGTGTATGACAAAGTATTTAAGTCATAACTTGGCCATAAACAATTCAATTTAATTATTTATTCTCTAAGTCAATATATATATATATATCTTTTATAATTTTAAAGGAGTACGCAATTGATTAATAAATGATATAATTAAATATTGGAATCCTTGGAGAGGAGCAAATCAATAATGAATATCAATTTAATTTTTGTAAATATTAAACATTGGCATCGAATGTTTCTTTGCTTCAAAATTTAAATGAAAATTGATTGGCGTCGAGCCTTGTGGCGGGGCTTCTGGAAGCTCGCCACCCGCATTGTAGAACACCCAAGAATGGGCAGAAGAAAGGATTCTTGATAACGTCTAGGAGGTTTGAGCTTTCGAAAAAAGAAAAAAACTTTCATTCTTATCAATCTCTCAATTTTTGCCTCTCCCGTCTTTTCTCTCTCAGTCAATTGCTCGAGCAAATCTTGAATCTTCATTCTTGATCTTTGTTTGTCATTTATTCTGTTCCATCCTCAAATTTGTCTTTGGGGAACTCAGTACTTAAAATTCATTCTTGCGTTTGGAATCTCTCTTTCCTCTGTAAGCATTGGCTTGTTCGAGCTCATTCATTCTCATCTTCTTCTTTGTTGTTTGCTTCTTCTCGAGATTTTCTTCCCATTCGAGCTTTGTTGAGGCCATAGCTTTTCTCATTTGCAATCCAAAGGAGTGGAGTTGATATCTTGTCTCACACCTTGGGATTCCTTTCTTGTTTAAAAGTGTCAGTGTTTGTCCCAGCTCATTGAGGTTACGAAGTGAAGATCATTGTTTCCAAGTTTCAATGTAATTGCCCAGGCAAGTAACGAGTATAACCCTGTAATGTCCCCAATTTAGCCCTACGCTCTTCATTTGGATTTAGCCTATTTTTGGAAACTCATAGGCTAAGCAGAAGCTCGAATCAGGGTTTCCAAACTTCTTGGAGGATGTTTTCGTCTTTTTGCGGAGTCTTCTTTTGGAATTGTTGAACTTGGATTGTGGATTCCTTCTGGGTTTTCTGAGAGCTTCGCATTGGTGGTTTCAGTTCGACATTTTGAGCAATTACATGAATTTACTATTTTTAGTAAATTCTATTTTTAGCGGTTGACTTGTTGACTCCTAATCAGTTGGCTCCACTTTGGTAGTCAGTTCAGACGGTATGGTTGAATTTGGCTTCTGATGCGTTTCCATGGTGATATAAAATATTTTATATTATAATGTTATAATTTAACATTATAATTCCTTGTTCTAGCATCATGAATTAATATTCTTTTAAAAGGGGGACATTGAAGGGTATTTTCATATGGAGGAAATATTTTAATATTTCTAAAAGCCAAATATTGCTCAAGAGGAAAAGGGACGCCAACTTTTGGAGAAATGATAATTTTAAATTAAAGAAAAATTGCCTTCATGAAAAAGGACGCCATTTTGAAGGAAGAATGGGTCAAGTCAAAAACCCTAAAAACATCTTGAAGTTAGGGCGCACCTTCTGGAAGCTTCTGGAGGGTCCTCTCAAAATTATAAAAGGGAGCTTTGGGTCCTCATTTTGGCATCTGATGAATTTGCAAAGTTATGCTGCCGGATTGGCTTTGGGATTGCTTCGAGGAATGAATGCCTCCTAGCCTTGGCTCGACTTCTTGCTTGAAAGACAACTAGTTGAGAGGTTTAGTTGTAGTTGGTTTCCTTTCATTGTAGTTGGTTCTTCTCACATTCCGTAGTTGAGTTATTGTATTTTCTGTCAATTTTAGAGTTGCTGATTTGTATGGCTGTAGGTTGTTTTTACTCACAACTCAAGAAACAGAAATAATATTGTTCTGGGTACTGTTCCAATCTATTTTCCTATGTAGGGCGACCATATGTGCAAGTTTCCAGAATTTTATTTGAAGTCTATGAATTATCTAAAGTAAATCGCCCTTGCTTGCAGGCAATTTCACTTTGTAAGTGCTTTGGAAGTCGTGCAAAATAAATAGGGGTCTTTGTGAGAAGTTTTTGTGATCCATCTTCATTGTCATCATCATTAGAATGTTTTGCAACTGATTTCAAGTTAAATGAGTGAGTATTGAGAGAGATATGAGCATTTAAGTGAGTTCTGGAGTTGCTGATTTCACCATTTTAACTGCAGATCTGTCATATCAGACTTAGTAAAATTATTAATAGGGCTGGGATTGTTTGTCTTAGTCATATTAATCATTCTGGAGTAGCTCTACATTTCAGCAGTTTGATTATCACTATAATCCATCGTGCTTGCAGGAGATATATTATATTGTAAGGCTGTTAGTAGTACTAACCAGCCAATATTCACATTTGTAAGCTCTTTATTATATTTCCCACATTTCGTGGAAGAGACTGATCCTTGCTCAGTCTATTGTATTTACTTTTTAGTTGCTCCGTCATATGATAGC
This sequence comes from Sequoia sempervirens, assembly GCA_007258455.2. Taxonomy (NCBI): domain Eukaryota; kingdom Viridiplantae; phylum Streptophyta; class Pinopsida; order Cupressales; family Cupressaceae; genus Sequoia; species Sequoia sempervirens. The sequence goes on from VDFB02000002.1 coordinate 36,534,529, forward strand.
GCCTATTCATCTTGGATAGGAGTGCACATACTTGGCGTTGAGCTCCATTTCCAGTATTGTATTTCATGTAATTGCTCCGCCATATGGTCGTCTCATTTCCATTCTGGAATTGGGTAGCACATACTTGGTGTTGAGTTTGCTTTCAGTATATTAGATGGTAGGGATCCTCTGACCACATGCTCGTCGTTCGTCGGCACATTCTTGGTTAGAGTTTTTGTAGAAGCATTTCAATTAAGACCCTCTGACCATATGCTCGCCATCACTTGGCGCCATTCTTGGTTAGAGTTACTTCCAGTTGCAGTTCTGATTAATGTACTGATGATCCTCTTGCCATATGACAACCTCTCTCTTGTTGAGATTGAGTGCGCATTCTTGGCAGAGTTATATTGTAACTGCTGGTTTGATTTATCTAACCCTAACGGGTGTGTTGCATTTCTGATTGTAATTTGAAAATTGAAAAAAATTGGCTCGGAATATTTCAAACCCCTCATTGTTTTTGGTATTGATTAATTAGTCTGGAGATTATATCGGTGTTGCAATAATCGGGTTAGTGATACCAACTTGAAATCGTATTTTTCTTTTGTGGTTAGAGTAACTCAAAATACTTTTCTTGCTATTAAATGATATTAAATGAATTGTAGTTGCTTATGTGTTGTAATCCGAACTGGGTTTCCTTGTTGGCATGGCCGGTTTGTTCTAAGTCTCTTGTGCTCAAACTTTATCCCTCGTTGGGTTTGGGTAATGCCGACCTTGAAGTCAATCTTTCAATCAATTATATTTATGTTTCCTTTGTCGGTTGTGGGCTTAAATTGAAAACTTGATCCTCTGTAATGGAACCCGAAATGGTTTTGGATTTCTTGTTCTTTTCCTTGCTGTGATCAAACCTTGTTTGAGTATTTGAAGATTTTGCTGGGTTATAATTTGAAATAACTCTGAATTAGTGGGATTTGAGGGAAACAAACTGAAATTTCCAGTCAATCTCAATCTAATCAGCAAACTGAATCTTGACCTAGTTTTCATTCTTCCTGTTGTTCGAAGTTCTTTTGAATAAATATAAAGTGTAATTATTGAGATCTTGAAATCCTCTCATATTCAAATGCATTCACTTGATGGTTAAGATATAACCTCAAACTAAAAGGAATTGACAAACAAACTTGCTAATGTAAAATTTGACCTTGAACTAAGTATTATCATGTTGAGCAAGGGTGAGAGTGCTGACTGCATAGGAGTGTTAGAAATATCAGCACATGAGTGCTAGTATTATTAAAATCCTTGGCCAAGGTACGATGCTAGATTCAACATCTGTCAGCTTTCAAGTACCAGATATACCATTGATCAGAGTGACCTTTCTAGTTGGGAGGTACCCTTAGTAAGCTCGATCAAGAGGTATAGGTCCTTGACACCAGGCTCAGAGGCATGATGATAATTTGATCCATGTTGATTATCCTCGTGAAGGGTCGGGTTCTTTAGTTGAAAAAACTTGGGGGACTAGTAGGTCTTGGTTGGGCGGAAAGGCCCTTGATGATGTTTCTCTTTCTCTCAATGATAAAGTTGTTCAAGTAATCGATCATGATGGTGATGTCAAATTGTAATTCCAAGTACATGCATTCGTCAATTTAAGATTACTATTAATGCTGCAATAAATGTTATTTTCTTTAAGTTAATTATTTGTATTAAAAGACTGCAATTGATTAGTTAGACAGTTATTTGATTTGTTCAGTTGAAATGAAAGATCTCAAATTAGTTAATGAACATAAAGAAGTTATTTCTTTCTTTCAGTTCGTTAATTGGTTAAATGAGAATCCTAGATGGATTAGTTAGTTAGTAGTTGCCGGATGAAATTTGGCAGTTAGTTTTCCATTTCTTAAACCATAGAATGACAGCTGTTACATTTGTTTCATAGCTGTAGTAATTGTTCATTATTTTCTAGAAGCAAAGAAAAGTAGTTATTATCCTTCTATAATTTTCTGTTATATGTTTACAATTAATAGTTTTTCTTTCAGCTGAAAATGAAAGTTAAAAAGTTAGTTGATGAATTGTATGAAGTAACGACATCATAATTTATTTTCTTTTCCGTCTAACTACAATGGAAACCCTAGTTTGACAGTTATTTAATTATTGATCTTTCGTGAAACGGTTGGTGAAACAGTTAGTTGTTTCAATTCAACTAAAACTGGAAACTTAGAAGTTAGTTGAAAATTTAAATTGATTCACTTGAAATCGAGTTGGAAACTCTTGAATGAAAACAAGTTAGTTATATTCAGCAGAAGATTGGTAGTTATAACAGAAGATGAGGTTGAGTTACATATTTTGTGTGCAACTTGTTGAAACAAAACAAATCTACCGAACAAAAAAAATTTCTGCATAAACTCTTCAAACTACCGAGAAAGAATATTTCAAATGTTCATGTATTTACATGAGATCATTAATTGTGATACTAAGGAGTATAGTTTCTATCTATTGAATGGAAGATTTTTTGATGAAAAATTTAATCCCCCACATTTGTGCATGCATTACTCAATTTGTAAGTCATCCCAAACTATCATGCCTCTTCATGACTTATTCATTTCCTTACAAGAGACTATAAGATGTGATGTAGGATCCTAGTTTTTTCTAGTTGATGGATGAAAGACCCTTGTTGGGAAATTGAAAACACATGCATTGCTTGTTTGTGACAATTTAATGTCCACTTATTCAACATAAGGCTGGTTAATAATTTAAATTTTATTAAAATTATTTAAATAATATGGCATCTCCAAGTATCTCTCCTTTTTAAAAAAAAATTGGCATACTGATATAGTGCCTGTCTCTCATACCAATACTAGTACCAATCTCTATTCTCCTATCAACCTTGGTTAGAAGTTCAAAACTTAGAAAAATTAAAACTTAAAATTAGTAATCCAAAATTAACTTAAATTTAATGTAGATTCATATGTTTTAACTTTTTAATTTAAATTATAAGTTTTACTTTTTTTTTAATATTTTAATATTTTTTTCTTTTTTGTTGATACACTTAATTGGACTATGAGCCAAAGAATGTAATGTCCCCATTTTTAGCACTACACTTCCCAGTGATTGTTGGCCTATTCCCGGATGCCCGTAGGCCAGTTAGATGCAAAATTAGGGTTTCCAGTTGTTTGGAGGCCTCTTTGGTGGATTCAGGGGTTTGCATGTTGGAGTTTTGCAGTTTAGTTTATGTATTCCTTCTGGGTTTTCAGAGAGCTTTAGAGGGATGTGACATGCATTTTAGGGATGTGACTTGCATTTTAATTAGGGGTTTCCATATAGGATTGGTTTCTGGATTATTTCTGGGTTTTCAGAGAGCTTCGCAGTGGTATGACATGCATCTACATCTCACAACTTTTCCGGACTTACTATTTTTAGTAAATTGCAACGACTGCCTAGTTTGTGCCCAAAATGCATTTGGAGCCACTATTTTTAGCAGTATGCTATTTATAGTAAGTGCTATTTTTAGCAGTTTAGTTTGAGGGTTTCCGGACGGGTTTCTATTTATAGCAGTGATCGGTTTATGATGTTGCTATCTTTAGTTGGTCATAGTTTTCCTCATTGGTCTTCAATTTTGCTCAGTTTGGGTGTTTGGCATATACTTACTATTTATAGTGGTGTTATTTATAGTAAGTCACCTTTGGGGGAGTTGGTCCCAGGCCAGTGTTCTTACAGCAGCATTATCACTTAGTTTATTGTTGGAGAGCCTAAGGTTGTAGTTGATATTTCTTTTATTCGACCACTTAAGTATTTTATAAAGTTAAATTATAAACTTTATTTAAAGGGGAAAAGTGGTCATTGAAGTGTACCTTGCGCCTAGTGAAACGACTTTAAGTTGTTTTTAAAAAGCTTATTTAATATTTTATTTCCTCCTTAAGTTGGGACGCCTAAAGGAGAGGAGATATAATATTTTAAATGTTAAATATTTCAAAAGGGAGAATGGCGTTGGGTTTTGTGATGGAATTAAGTGTTTTTTGAAATCCATCGCCCTAAGTGTTTTATATTTTGAAGTTTGGCTCTCATTTCATTATCTCTGCTTTGACAACATAACAATATGCTACCGGATTGCTTCCTGGTTGCTTGGGCTACGAATTGAGGACGGAGACCCTCTTCGTATGGGCTGGTTTCGGTGGTGAAATATCCACCCTAGTCAGATTGTGAGTGGTTCTACTTGAGGGATCACATTCTGCTTCATAGAGTTTGATTTTAGTGTTTGGAAAATGAAGATTCATCAGTACTTTGAAGAGTTTTTGGTGTGAATTGATTGCTTTCAGTTTTAGTTCAATATATGAAGGTTTGGAGTGATTTTATTCAGTTTCTAGGTGTTTTGAATTCTGGACCTGAACCTGGTTATTGGCTCATAGCTCAGTTTTGATGGGTGATATGGTTTTGGGTAGTGATTCATATTGAAGCTTATTCCAAGGCGATTCCATTGTGTACCTGTTTGCATTTTTTGGTGGTGTCTATGATTTTATGGAGCAGGTCGAACCTTTAAGGAGGGACATCCTTTGCTGACAGAAAACCCTGTCTAGGCCTGCACATGTGGGGTTCTCAATAGCTGGGTGTTGGGGTTGGACAAGAGGAGTCTAGGCGTTGGTCATTGAGGCGACTTGAATACTAGAGCTTGGGTTTTGATTGTTGCCATTCAGGAGGATCATTGCTGCATTTGAAAGGGCCTTGACTTGACTGTAGCTTCTAATTCCAGGTTTGAACAATTATTGTAATAATCTGATATAACTGAAAATGAATGCTTTTCGGTTTATGATAATTCTCTATTGTGGAAATGAATGCTATTGGTGTTTATGGTAGTCTCTATTGAAAAGATATTACAGTATTGTATTTCATGTTCATTGCAAACTCCTGTTTATGATATATACTCTTGCATACGCATCCAAACACATTCACAAAACATCATTGAACAAGCAATCAGGAAATAGGGGTTTCAAAAAATAAGAAATTGGCAACAAACCTTAGATGCTGGTGTCATTACAATGACCAGGTCCACAAACATTAACCAGTCTAAAACCACAAAACCATTGGCCAAACCAATGAGAGGTTGATTATAATAGCCAAGAGTAGTTTGCTACATCATAGAAGAAAACCATCCTCACCCCATAGCATTTATGCATTGTAACATCTTGACTACATACTAAACTATAAACAAAAAAAAACTAAGCAAACCTAGCCCATATCATTATATCACTGTAGCATCTTGAATTCATACTATAACATAAACATCCCACCCACAAAAACAAAACATAGAACACATGTTTTTCAAGTATTAGAAGCGTGTTTGGGGCAAATTTTGCAGGCCCCAATCACCCCTCCATAACTCCTTTACAATTATAACAAGAAACCACTTTACTAGGCAGAGCCAACACCACCACATCATCTGAATCTTCATTATCACAACATTGAGAAAGTCCAGATTGCATCCATGGGTAGAAACACCTTCAAACCTTTTGCTATCTCCTCCACAACACGCTTCAAATGCTGTTGCCTCTCCTTAGAAGCATGTAAGTGATCAAGAAGGAAGTTAAAGTGTACCTTAGATTGATGAACCACGCTTCTATATCATCATGTACTGGGTATGAATTGGCTGCATTTGACAGCAACAGAGCACAACTTAATGTTTGAGCAGCATCAAATAACAATCCTTTGCTCCCTTGTGTGCCCAGTATTGAGAAAAAAGATTCACGATAGCTGAAGGAATCCCTATACATGAGGCCTCGTCCATAGCCTTAGCAGGATCCTAGATCTTTACCACCCAATGACGAAGCTCTGTTTTTTTTTTCTTTCTCTACAAACACCACAAAATCAACTTCCATTCCCTCACCAAAAACACGCCTCTTCCCCCACTTCATATTCTTCTCCAAAATGAGTTCCTTCTCTTTACTCCTCTCAAATTTTCTTACTTTCCTTGATCTATTATTTACTAAGGATGCCATATTTCACCAAATTTTAGTCATAAAACTCCACTTATCTTTTCATTGATCTTGTATCCTTGTCTTTTTAACTCCCATTGCTACCTTTGCAATAAATTTAGTGTAATGTCCCTACTTGGAAAATTCCTAATTTTAAGCCTACAAAACAATATAATCACTAAAAACTGATATTAGTAGTAACAAGTATCAACTTCATGATAATATTCAAATCCATACATAAAACATTATAATATTGAGATCAATAAATCATAGCTAAAACATCATAATTTTTAGATCATAGTTCATAACAACATTAATATTTGAATCAACACATCATAGCATATTCCTTATAGAAAATCACCTCATGAATTTATTGTAAATGCTTGCAAACAGAAATCTCAAGGCTGGTCGTCCTTGTATTGCAAGAGTATGGAAGGTGGGCCGCCCTTCCATCCCTCAATCCACCTTGGAGGCTAGCTGTCCTCCTTGATCAAGCCCAAGAGCATGGAAGGCCGATCTTCCATTCCACCTTCTGGCCCAACGAGCATGGAAGGCTGTCTGTCCATTCCATCTCGGGGTGGCATACTTGATAAGAGTATGAAGGCTGGTCTTTTTTCACTTCTTGTGAACTTGAAAGACTGAACAGACTTCCTATTTGCAAGACACTTCACAAATTCAAGATATGATTCCTCAAGGAATTTGCTAGAATACTTCTAAATAAATACCTCTTAATGAAATGACAAATTTGCTCTTAAATGGCTACCACCAATTATATTTCAGAACATTACCAATGGCTGTTCTCAATCTCTATTCCAAAGAGATGTCTTATATTTCTTATTCTTATTTTTCCTTTTCCATCTTGATATCCTTTCCACAAGGAAATGGCCTCCCTTTTATATCTTATTATTGAGAGAGTCACAACCTTTCATATTTGGAGTCACAACCTTTCATAGTAGGAGTCACATAATATTTATTCTTAATCAATTCCTTGAATGATGTTGTGGATGTCTTTCTCAAATGAAATGCTCTCCCTTTTATATCTCAAGTTTGAGGGAATCACACCTCTTCACCTCAATAGTTGCAACTCTTCATCGCTGCATTTGGAGAATAATAGTTTAATTTTAAATAAGTTGATTTGCTAGTGCTGTTATCTATTACATGTAATCAGTCATAATGATTCTTCCCCCTTCCCTTTCCTTCTAGATCAACCTTCCTTATATACCTTATCTTGCTCAAGGGACACAACTCTTCATATGCTGGTTGACCATTTTTAACAATTTAATCTTTATTTAATGCCAGTTTGGTGTAATATTAACTATCTTTATTGATTTCTTTTGAAACATAGGCTGCAGACATTTAGGAATAAAATGGGACATTATATGTAGGCTAATTGCCCTCCCCCATCTGTCCTTTCCATAATTTCATCTAACATCACTCACTGCTGTTCTACCCGTTATCAGGTTGTTATATGTTGATATCCTCATGGATAGGTTTCAAGGCCTTTATTGGGAACTCTTTCCACCATTGCTTGCTTGACCTACTTCTCTTTCAAGCCCACTCCAATATCTGCAGCCCAATCTGCAATTGTATTTTCTTTCCTGCCTATATGACTGAAAATTACTTCGTTGAAAGATGTTGCCACCATCCTTGCTTCCGAAATGATGGTATCCAACAACCATTTATTATTGGCCCCACATCAAAATCAAAATATGAGATGCCAAGTGGCTAACGCTTATCATCTTTTAAAACATACCCACATCTTGTTGTGCCAAGATTACCTTTGGCTGCCTTGTCAAAATTGAACTTAACCCATCGAGCATTTGGACAACTCCATTTGCTGCTCTTTTCCTATTTGGACTTGCTCTTGGGCACCCTGTCCAATCGAATAAACCTTGGGTAGGCCTCAATCCATCCCTTCTCTTCTGCCTTGATATCCTAGTCCTCAACCTTACCACAATCACCTAATTCCTTCACAATTGATTCAACATTGTCTGATATCCTTTCCATAGACAATTCTCTTTCTTGGAAGATCCTTCTATTCCTTTCCAACCAGATGTTCCAAATTACTAACACTAAAAGCAATCCTAGATCATCTTCAATCCCTTACTCTTGGTCCTCACATGCCAACTAGATAAAGGCTAGAAACATTGGTTGGTTGTAATGTCCCCTTTTCCCAGGCGGTGATCTATTGCAAAGGTTAGTACATCACTTGGTTCTTGTGGACTAACAGGGTGGTTAGGGGGCCCCTTAAGGGCGTTTGCGGACTTGTTCAGTCTTCCGTCAAGCTTAATTGGTGTTTCTCAGCTTAGGTCATTTTAGGGTTTTTACTGTGCATCTCCTAGAGCATTATTTGGACACTTTGTCCATACTTACTATTTATAGTAAGTCAAAGGGGGTCATTGGTATGGTCAGCTGGCATAATTACTATATTGGGCATGATGGTGTATTTATATCTTGGTTTATTCATGGTTCAATGTGTTAAGTTATAATAACACTAATAATAAAGTTAAATTATAAAGTTGAGTGCCCAATTTGAAAAGGATTAAAGGTGGGAATTTAAATAAAATAAAATATATTTCAAAAAGCCAAATAGGCCATGGGAGTTGGGAAAATATAAAAGCCCTTTGAGAGCTCATTTGCAATTCATCTTGGAAGAAGAAGATTGTTAAGGGTTTGCAGGTAGATTGGAGAGTTTGAAAATCTTAGCTTCATCGAGGACAAAAACCCTCATGAAAAACAACACGCTACAAGAGTGAAAGATCTCCCAAGGTTGCTCGCAGACAACTCCATTTCAGGGGTTGTGCTTGTGCTTCAATTGATTGCTTGTGCTCCAATTTAGGGTTAGAAGTATTTATCAGGAAATTTCGCAGGAAGATTGTTCATCTTTCAAAGTGAAGGATTTACAGAGAATACTGGAGAGTTATTGGAGTAGTTGTTTGCAAAGTTGCTAGGAGAACTTGGACGCCATACTCAGGGGAATCCAAGGTTGGATGTGGCATCTTCTTGTTCTCAGTTTGTGCCCTTCATACCTCAAGCTGGGTGTAGGGTTTGAGGAACCTTTTTGCTGCTGGTCGAGGGTATTGAGACATTTGAATTGCTATTGATAAACACTAATCACTAAAGGTTTTTGGCGTGAGATTCCAAGGGTGGCCTGGACGTGGGAGTCTCTTGCAAAGTTTGGTTCAAGTAAGAAGTAGGGGATTAATCATTGCCTAAGGGAAGCAAAATTTGAAATAGGACCTATGAAGACACATGTTGATTTACTTGTCATTTGGTTGCGTTCCTATGATATGATACTTGGTTTGGATTAGTTTGGGCATCACAAGGTGCATTTTGATTGATTTGTAAAGAGCATAGAATGCTTGGATGATGCAGTGAACCTTGTGGTTTTCCAAGGAATTCATAGACACATAATTTTGAGAACTCTTTTGGCCATGCAAGTTAAGAAGACAGTTCATAAGGGTTGCAAAGCATTCATGGTGAAATTTTAGAGAAGGAAGAGGAAAAGAAACTTGAACTTAATGATTTATCTAATCTTGCACAAGTTCAGTGATTTATTTCCTAATGACTTGCTAGGTGTACTATCAAGAGAAATTTTGATTTCTCGATTGATCTTGTTCCAAGAACAAGTCCTATATGTAAGGTTCTCTACAACTGCAAAATTGTAGGAGTTGAAGACACAATTAGAGGATTTGTTGGCAAAGGCGCTTATTCAACATTGTGTATCTCTTGGGGGTGCATTGGTTTTGTTTGTTTAGAAGAAAGATAGAACCCTTTGATTGGGCATTGATGTCAAAATGATAAATAAGGTAACAACCATCAATATTGTTTTCCTTGCCTTGCATTGACAATTTGTTTGATTAAATGAAAGGGGCAGTGCTGTTCTTGAAAATTGACTTGAGATCCATTTTTTATCAATTGAAGATTAAGGATAAGGACATTCAAAAGATTGCCTTTAGAGCATGATGTGACCATTAAAAGTTGTGGTATAATGTTTTTGGTCAACCAATGCTCCATCAACTTTCAAGCGTTTAATGAATCATGTGTTCCATGATATGCTTGATCATTACATCCTATTGTTTCTTCATAACATCTTGATTTAGTCATGGAATAAGGAGGAACATGAAGAGCATCTTTGATTGGTCTTGTAGAGAGTAAGAGAGCACAACCTTTATGGTAAGATGAGTAAGCGCTCATTCTTTCAATCTAAGATACAATACCTTGGGCATGTGATTTCAGAAGAGTTTATTGCAGTGGATCTGACAATGATTCGAACAATTAGAGAGTGGTCAATGCCAAAGAATGTTGAAGATGGCTGTAGTTTCATGGGTCTAGCAGGTTTGTGGAAGATTTCTCTAGAGTGGTTTGGGCATTTGATTTTTGAAGTGGGCAACTTACATTCAACAGTTTGATTTGGTGATAAAATATAAGAGGGTGTCACCAATAAAGTGGTAGAAGTTCTCCTCCTTGGGTACGTAGCATTTTGGATACTCAATGCATAACATATGATTAGTGGAAATACTCCATGAACACTCAATTAGGCTTCATAGTTCAAGCTTTACAACATCTGTCAACTGAGAACCAAACATCTTTCCTTGACTACTGTTTTGGGATCAGTTGTAGTATTCTTCATTAACTCAAGCTAAATTTAAGGTACTTCTTGAAGGACATAAGGTTCCTGCTTCCTTTCAAGTTGGCGATCTGTTCTGCTTCATTTAGATAATTAAAGGTTCATCAAAAAACAATATCGCAAGTTGAAGCCTATTGCCTACGGACCTTACACCATTCTCTAAGCAAATTGGATTCCTTGATTGTCCAACTCAGCTTGGTTTCCATGATGTTGTAGATGTGAGCAAGCTCAGATTGTATGAATCATCTCACTTGGAGGCGGTTTCTATTATATTCCTGATTTTCAACAACTGTTGGCTGAAGATGCTTTGCTTGATGTTCATACCCACACCAATTGCAAAGGGAAATCCACTACATATCTCTTTGGCCCTAAAAGAACTCTACTGATGCAAGCCAAATGGTTTTTTGAGTCATCTTTTCCACACAAGTTCCCAAATCTCATGTTAAAATTGGGGATAATTTCCCCTAACCAAGAAGGAAATGATGAAGGCATCCCATGCAGTTAGAAAGATAACTATATATACAAGTGGGTTGATTGAAATAAAGTAGAAGCAAATGGAACGGCTGTAAAGGTAGCTAGAAATAAAGTAGTTGCAGCTGGAACAACTGTAAAGGGAAGATGGAAATAAATCATAAAGTAAGTGAACAATTGGAGCACCAATGAATTAAACATAGATGGGTGGCTAGAACAACTATAAAGGGTAGATAGAAATTAATAAAAGTAAGTAGATTACTTGGAACATAAAATGTCACTATAAGTTTTTTAGCTTATAGACACTGCTCTTTTATGTAAATAATCACTAAGAAATACATTCAGCAACATAAGCATATAAAAGAGTGATCTTCTCAATACATGAAAAACGTGGGTCATGTCCACCACCTGATAATGTCAATGTTTTTCACATAGAACCAAATAAGGTTCATAACTGTTCCTTTCCTAAGTTACCGATTCGTCAGTATTTGCCCCTGGATACGATACGATTCGGGTTTGATTCGAAATTCGGATTCGATTCGTCAGAAATTCGCACAGGATACGGAATTCGGCCTGCAGATTCGTCAGAAATTCGTCGCCCTCTGTGGATTCGAAACAGGATTTGGCTTGGCGTATCCAATGCGAATCCGCGACGAATTTTCATGGAAAAATGCCCAGGCGGAAATAGAAAAGCATTTTTAGACGTTTTTAAATATTTTTTGACCGAATGTTGACTTCTTATATGATTTAATATTCATTGTAAACCTAATTTCGACCTCCAAAGACACTAAATAGGTAAAAACACTCTCATTTCACAATTTGTGAATGAAAAACGTGTTTTCTTGCCTCCATTGCTGAACTTTCGTTTTTGCTTGCACAAGCTTGAATAGATTCGAAGGTTGATCATTGGTTTGTCAAAGTTGATTGTTGTGCTATTCCTAAGCACGTGCAAGCCTCCGTTCGTTGCCAAGAAGATTATAGAGCAAGATTTGTTCAAAGAATCAAAAGAGGTAGGTTTCTTTGAAGTTTTTTTTATTTTTTTCCTACATTTTTTTTAACAAATAAACTATTTTGTTTTGTTGATTGTTGATTGTTCTACTTCTCATTCTTTAAATTTAAGTTTTTAAGTTTCAAATTTGAAATTTCAATACCAAAATTATTTCAATATGTTGTGCCTTAGGTATTACAATGGCATCCGCTTCTAACACCACAGCCCAATCTCGTTTCAAAATAAATGCAACCTCTCCCCTTTGGAAATATGTAGCAATGGTTCAACAATGTCCAGGTGGTGGAGTATTTATTTGGATTTGTAGTCATTGCAAAATTCAATATACAAGCTCATACAGTCGAGTGAAATCCCACTTGTGTAGAATCTCTGATAATGGCATTAGACCTTGTCTAGGACCTCTAGAAGGTGATGGCAAAGGCCTTCCGGATGACATAGTGTTGAAATATATTGCTGAGCAAGAAAAATCAGAGAAAAAAGTTAGTAGTCTTAAAACAAGCCATCCTTTGAAGAAAGGATCTTGAGCCATGAACCCCCCTACACCACCTACAGCTACTTATATTCGACCTGCAGATAGCCATCCATTTATGAACATTCCTCAAGAGCAAACCGTGCCCACATCAAATAAAAGATCCAAGGGACCGTTGGAAGCTTCATTTCAAAATGAGGCAAGAGAGATTGCTAATCAAGACATAGCAAGATGTCTCTATGCCAATGGATTGGCATTCAACGTTGTTCGTTCACCATATTGGCAAAAAATGGTGAAATCTATTAATGAGGCTCCAAAGGGGTATAAGGCCCCAGGTTTTGAGAAGGTGCGTTGCACCTTATTGGAGAAAGAGGTGAAACATGTAGCAGACTCTTTGAAGCCCATAAGGGATTCATGGATCGAAACAGGGGTGAGCATCGTTTCTGATGGATGGAAGGATGCAAAAAATCGCCCATTGATCAATGTTATTGCTATGTCCCCTAAAGGGGCAATGTTTTTGAGAGCAGTGGATTGTGAAGGACAGGTGAAAGATGGTCCATTTATTGCTAACATCCTTTGCCAAGCTATTGAAGAAGTGGGCCATCAAAATGTTGTGCAAGTTATAACCGACAATGCCAAAAATTGTAGGGCTGTTGGGTTATTGGTTGAGGAGAAGTATCCAAACATTTTTTGGACACCTTGTGCTGTCCACTCCCTCAATCTAATGCTACAAAAAATTGGATCCAAAATTGAGTGGATCAAACAGGTGTATGCTGAGGGCGAAGACATCCAAATGTTTATCACCAACCACCATATGACACAAGGAATATTTAGACAATTCTCAAAATTGGAATTGTTGAAGGTAAGTTAATTCTCAATATTTTTTAATTTTTAGTTTTCTTTTAATTTTAAATTTTGATTTTGTAAATTTAAATTACATTTTAATTTTAATTTTGATTTCCAAACAGGTTGCAGAGACCCGTTTTGCCTCCAACACAATTGTGTTGAGACGGCTTATAAAGGTTCGTGAGGCACTTTGTGCCATGGTAATCAGCCCTAATTGGGCCATATGGAGGCAATCTAGCAGTGAAAGGGCAAATAGGGTCAGGCAAAGGATCCTAGATGAGTGTTGGTGGGATCGTGTTGAGTACCTGGTTAGTTTCACTGAGCCTATACTGAGCATGATCCGTTATACAGACATGGATAGACCTTGTTTGGGAGAAGTATATGATGGTATCGACTCAATGATTGAGAAGATGAAAGTCATCATCAATGCAAAAGAGGAAGATCCTGAAGAAAAATTCTTCAAAGAGCTACAGGAAATCATGGTTGATAGATGGAACAAAATGACCACTCCATTGCATCTTCTCGCTTTTGCATTGAGTCCCAAGTATTATAGTCCTGAGGTACTTGCTACATCATCAAGAGTTGCTCCATATAGGGATGGTGAAGTGGCTCATGGGTACAAGGCAGCAATTCGTAGAATCTTTAGTGATCGTGACCAACGCGATCGAGTTAGGGCTGAGTTCATGGCTTTTGCTTGCTCTGGTAGTGTTGATCAAAATATGGATGCTCTTCGAGACAAGTGTGAAGAGCACAAAAGATTTACTGAGAGGGGGGGGTGAATCAGTAAATCAATCACAAAACTTTTTATTTCTTAAAACTTTTTAAACTTTTTACAATCAACCTTTTTGATTTGAATCAATTTCCCCAAGGTGACACAATTTTATTGAAGTAATAATTTTTCAAAAGTAGGCACCAACCTACAGATTTACAACTAGATGATTTAGTAGAATGAACCCTACAAGGAACACCTAGACCTTTATGAATTTAGTAGACACCTGCCTACAAGGAGCACCAACTCCTAATGCAAGGCACCAAACCTTGACTTGATGGATGTAAGATGACTGCCTTCAATCAGATCTGCATTGCCCCTATCCTCCAATCTGCTTTATGTGATGAAAAATATCACTCTAGACCCACACAAGAAGATAGAATTCTGGACTGAACTGTCAATTCTCTACAACCACAAAATAGACTTTGAAAGAAATATCATTCATATATTTCCTTGACATCAATGACAAATATCTAACAATCTCCCCCTTTGTCATTGATGGCAACCTTTTTAACGTATCTTTGATCCTATTCTTATTACTCCCCCTGTGTCCAATTACTCCCCCTGTGTCCAATCTTCTCCCGCTTTGACATCAATGGCAAAGGTTTTTCTAACAATATTCAGCTTCATGAAACTACAAGATTTTGTGTGTAGCTCCCCCTGAATACATGCTCCCATCACTTAATTGATGGCTGTGGAACAACTCTCAATTTGTCCCTTAGATACTCAAAAGTATCTCTTGGAAGTGGTTTAATAAATATATCAGCAGTTTGCTCCTTTGTAGTTATGTATTCTAAACACACTTGTCCTTCTCCTACTTGTTCTCTCAAAAAGTGATATTTGATAGGGATGTGCTTGGTTCTTGAGTGCATCACTGGATTCTTGGAGATATTGATTGCACTAGTATTATCACAAAAGATAGTGCAGGGATGATCATACTCTACCTTGATGTCTTTTAAAGTTTGCTTCATCCATAACAATTGAGTGCAACATGCTGGTGCTGCAATATATTCAGCTTCTGCTGTAGATAGAGAGACTGATTCTTGTTTTTTACTTATCCAAGACACAAGATTTCCTCCAAGAAAAAAAGCTCCTCCACTTGTACTTTTTCTATCATCCACATTGCCAGCCCAATCAACATCTATGAATGCTTCAAGAGTGAAATCATTGTTACTAGGGTACCATAAACCATATTCCATAGTGCCTTTCAAATACTTGAATATACGCTTTACAGCTTGAACATGTGTTTCTTTTGGTGCTGCTTGAAATCTTGCCACAACTCCAACAGCTTGCATTATGTCTGGTCTTGTAGAAGTTAGATATAACAAATTTCCAATCATTGATCTATAAAGTGTTTGATTCACTTCTTGGGATTCATCATCTTTGCTTAGCTTGCAACCCGTAACCATGGGAGTGCTCACAGGTTTGCAATCTTCCATTCTAAACCTCTTTAACACCTCCTTCACATAATTGGTTTGGGAGATGAAAATACCTTTGCTTGATTGTGAAATTTGCAGCCCAAGGAAAAAGGATAATTCTCCCAACATTGACATCTCAAATTCTTTTTGCATACATGATGAAAATTCTTTGCACATTTTGTCCTTGCCTCCACCAAAAATAATGTCATCTACATATACCACCACAATCAATAAATGTCCATCCTCTTCTTTGATGTATAGATTGCTATCTACATCTCCTCTTTTGAAACCTTGCTCTTTGAGATATTTGTCAAGTCTAGAGTACCAAGCTCTTGGAGCTTGTTTAAGCCCATAGAGAGCTTTCTTTAATTTGCACACATAATCCTTGTCTTCTGATAATAGAAAGCCTTCGGGTTGTTCAATAAAAACTTCCTCCTCTAGATCTCCATTAAGAAAAGCAGATTTGATGTCCATTTGATACACTTTAAACTTCTTGTGACTTGCATAGGATAAAAACATTCTAATTGCTTCAATCCTTGCAACTGGTGCGAAGGTTTCCTCAAAATCTACTCCTTCAACTTGTGCATAGCCCTTGCACACTAGCCTTGCTTTGTTCCTTGTGACTTGACCATCTTCATTTAATTTGTTTCTAAAAACCCATTTTGTGCCAATTACATTCTTATCTTTTGGTCTTGGAACAATTTCCCAAGTTTCATTTTTCTCTATTTGATCCAATTCTTCATTCATTGCATCAATCCAACTTTTGTCTTTGCTTGCTTCTTCAAAAGTTTTGGGCTCAACTTGAGATAGGAAAGCTGCATGACAATCTTCATTGTAATTCACCATTCTCCTTGTAGATCTACATCTATCTTGAAGGATCAAATCTTCAGGATGGTTCTTTTGAACAAACTTGGAAGGTGTCTTTGGTGTCTTCATGGGAGTCTTTTGTGAAGATTCTCCTTCTTTTGCCTCTTCCTCCTTTTCTTCCTCTTGGGAGTCCTCATCCTCTTTGTCTTCTCCATTCATAGTTTGAACATGGTGATCACTTTGTCCAACTTCTTTGAATTGCTTCCCTTCATCAATTCTTACATTAGCACTTTCAACAATTTTGTGAGTTCTTTTGTTGTAGCATCTATATGCCTTACTTCTTGATGAGTAGCCAAGAAAGATTCCCTCATCTGCTCTTGTGTCAAATTTGCTCAAGTCTTCTTCATCTCTTCTAATGTAGCAAGTGCTTCCAAAAATCTTGAAGTACTTGACAGTTGCTGGTCTACCTTTCCAAAGTTCATATGGTGTCTTCTCATTGTTCACTCTTATTTGTGCACGATTCAGAATGTAAACAGCTGTATGAATTGCTTCCTTCCAAAAGGAATCTGCTATCTTGGTTTCATTTAGCATTGCCCTTGCCATTTCTTGAACCGTCCTATTTTTCCTTTCTACAACCCCATTTTGTTGAGGGGTTCTAGCTGCAGAAAATTGCCTTTTAATTCCATGTTCTATGCAGAAATTTTCAAATTCTTTTGATGTGAATTCTCCTCCTCGGTCTGATTTAAGGCATTTTATCTTGCAGTTTGCTTCATTTTCAACCAGCTCCTTAAAGGCTTTGAATTTATCAAAAGCTTTAGATTTTTCTTTCAAGAATGCAACCCAAGTCATTCTTGAGAAGTCATCAATCAACAACATAAAATATCTTTCTCCATTCATGCTCTTGGATTTGGTTGGCCCACAAAGATCTGTATGTATGAGTTCTAGTGGCTTTGATGAAGAATGCTCCTTAGACTTAAAGCTTGACTTTGTTTGCTTTCCAAGTTGACACTCTCTACAAATGATATTAGAAGGTTTTGTTATCCTTGGCATATCTCTCACAGCATTTGATTTGCTAACTTTGACAATATTATCAAAGTTTAGATGGCCTAGCCTTTTGTGCCACAACAAACTCTCATCCTCTTGTACTAAGTTGCAACTTTCACAACTTATCTCTTTTAGGACATACAAATTATGTTTCCTTTCAGCTTGCGCAACCAGCTTTCCATCTTTCTTGATATCACATGTATTAGAAAGAAATGTGATACTATGTCTTTGATCACAAAGTTGACTAACACTTAGAAGATTTTCTTTTAGGCCCTTAACATACAAAACATTTTCTGTTTTTGTTTTCCCATTATCTAGACTAAGTGTTCCTTTTCCTTTTATTTGTTTTCTTGTATTATCACCAAATCTTATTGTTCCTTCATCAGTAGGTTCAAGAGAGATGAATTTACTCTTGTCACCTGTCATATGCTTTGAGCACCCACTATCAATGTACCATCTATCCTTTTTACTTTCAGCATGTAAGGCAGTTTGGATGAACATTGATTTCTCCTTTTTCCTCCATACTTTGATAGGTATTTCTTTCCTTTTAATAGACTTATCTACCTTTTTGTTTTGTTTTGGAGAGTCATTGAAAATTGTCCTACAAGCTTGTGTTTTGTGCCCAAGGTTATTACAATTGTAGCATAGACTATTATAGTCCATTAATGGTGTGAAAGGATTATAATCTCTCCTAAGGTAGCTAAAACTATTTTTCATTTTATTTTTACAATTTAAGGCCTTGTGCCCAAATTTGTTACATACAAAACAATAGCCATTAAATGCATAGAAGTGCCTACTATTCAATCTTCTTTTAGAATCAGCACTTATCCAATCTTCTTCTCCCTGCTTTGAGAAAGTCTTGAAATCTTCTTTGGAGTTAGTGACCTTCTTGGATTGTTCTTCAAAACTACTTCCCATTTTGCTTTGAAGAAAATCTTGAGCCTTCATTAGCTCAATCAGCTTGTTGGATTCTTCATCAATCTTTGAGTGTTGATCCTTTGTTTTCTCCAATTCCAACTTTAGCATTGCTATCTCTTGCTCCAGCTTGTCACATTTCATCTCCTTTGTATTGAGTTTGTTTTTCAATTCATCTTCATTTCTTTCAGCTTCCATGATTTGAGCTCTCAAATCTTCAATGGTTTTGTTTGAATTCTCCAAGTCATTTGTCATCTCTTTGATCTTCAACTTGTACTTGGCAGCCTTCTTCTTCAAGTCTTCATTTTTCTTGTAAGCATAGTGCAATTCTTCTTCAAGATCTACTTCCTCTCCTTCATCTTGATCTATTTCTTCTTCTTCTTCACATTCTTGATCAACTTTTTGTTCTTCACATTCAGCCATAAACAATATTTCATCTTCCTCATTGCTTGAGCTATCTTCACTTTGTTCTTCAAAAATGGATTCTAATTATCCCTACAAAATATGTGTTGAAGTTCGTACAAGCTAGAAGGAACTTAAGTTGCCTTTTGTGGATTATTGGGAAGATCAGCTGTCAAACTTATAATACTTGCAAAGATTGATGTACTTTTCTAATCACGAATAGTTGGATATCATGAACTGTAGAATCAAGACATTGCAATTGCAATTTCACATGTAATGTGCTTCTAAGATCCGTGGATGCTAAAATTCAAGTTTGATGTGTGGTATGAGAAGTAAAGTTATGAGTCCCAAGGTGGGTAGGCCTAATTGAGGCCTGGGGACTTGTGACATGGTTACTTGATGAATCTGGTCAGATTGAAGTCCCTGGGTACCTGACAAGTCTTGTTAAACTTGCCAAGTTTGCTAGACTTGTAGGACTTGGCGAGTCTTGTTGAGAAGACTCAACCAAGTCAACGAAAATCAGAAAAGAAAAGAATAAAACAATGAAAACTCTTAAATGTAAAAGCTTGAAAGTCAAACGTTTTTTGAATGGTTTGGAGGACTTTTGGAGGATGGTTAAAAGTGATAAAATTATGAAAAATGGCATGCAACATGAAGGTTTGTGTGATCTCAAAGGCTTTAATTTGGACTTGGTGGTGAGGGCTCCGCCCCTTGACCTCATCTTCTATTGCACTAGGGAGTGTGCTAGGGGTGCTTCTTTCGAACTCCACGAGGGGTGTTGCCCCTTGACCCCACTAGGGGCATTGCCCCTAGATCCTTGCAAGGGTTGTTGTCCCCAAACCCTTGCCCTATTTTTAAAAAGCAAAAAATTAAAATCATTTCTAGGCCATGTTGGATGGAAAAGCAACCATTTTTTATTCTTTCAACTTTTTCCCAATTAAATCCCAAGTAATTGAATTACATTTATACTTTTGGTTTGCAAAGTCAATCCCTATTTATACATTTGATTTGCAAACTTGTTTGAGATACAAGCACATGACTTCACATAGAGCTAGCAATGTTGGTCTGAGTGATACAAGCTTTTCTCTACCACAGTTCATGACTCCATATTGTGATTTTTGTTTTTGATGCCATGGATATTATAATCCATGAGTTTTGTACACCTAAAACTCTTAAGACAATATTTATATGTTTAAAAATGTTGTTTCCTTTAGCTAAAATCCTTGTTTATACTCATGTGATTGATGTATACTCGTGTATATGATCAAAGTAGCTTCTATTTGATTAGTTTGTGCCTTTCAAGTTTATTTATTGAAGGGTGCATGATAAATGTTTTGAATTCTTAAAAATATTTATATTTTATGATTTTTTCAATTTGCTAAGTCTTGGCCAAATTTGAGCTCTGAGTCCAAGTCTGGGTCAAAAATCAGCTTGCTGAGTCTGAGCCAAGTCTGCATCTTGTAACTATGATGAGAAGCATTCCCATATATTGATCATTCCAATCTATAGCTTCAGCACATTTGATTTCCTTTATAAAAAAGTAGAACCTCTATGCATTGGTTTGAGTAAAAAGAAGCTTATGGAGATTTTGATCTTATGCTTAGGTTACAGTCTTCAGAGATATTTGTTGTTAGTAGACACTTCATTATGACATCATTTACCATTATTAACAAATAATTGATAAATGCGTTTCCTTTACATGTTTATATTTGCTTGGCATGCGAAGCATTATTATGTTTGGAGATGATTCCAATTTATAGCTTCAGCACATTTTCTTTCTCCGATAACAAAGTAGAACCTCTGTGCATTGGTTCAACTGAAAATAAGCATCTGGAGATTTTTGATCCTATGCTTAGGATACAACCTTAAGAGATACTAGTTCTTGCTAAACATTTCATCATGACATCCTATACCATTTATAAGAAACAAATGATAAATCCATTTCCTTTAAATGTTTATATTTGTTTGGCATATTTTCATTCTTAGGTTTTCAACTTGTCATGATTTGCAGATTCTTATATGGGAGTCAAGCTGGTTTGTGGTTTCTCATGAAGAAGGAAATTCCTTAATGGAGAAATCAAAGGGGTCATTATATGCAGCTCTTCCTATGGTTAGTAACATGGTTGTAACGTGCCATGAAAATTAATTCCTTCTACTCAATGCTGGAAGGTTAAGGACATCCATTGGACAAGAGCAACTTAAGTCTAATAGTTGATGTTTTGAATTTTCATTTGAATGTTAGGTGCCTGGATTAAGCGTTCCTGTAAGAGACATTGGCTACTTGTGCATTGGGACTGTACTTTCCGTTGGATTTCATGAGTTTGGTCATGCACTTGCAGCTGCAAGGTCCGTTTCCTGATGTTCTTTAATCATTTTCTCATTCATTTTGTTCATAGGAGGGAGGAATCCTGTTGATTGACATTATGGCATACATAACTTACATTGCAGTGAATTTGTATCTTAGTAGTCTTGACGTTTGTAATGACAATTTGTGATTGTGATATAAATTGGGAATGATGTCTGCAAATTTTAGGAATTTTTGAATGCATCACAAACAGCCTAAGGGGGTTTCAAGTATTGTGGGTTTAGGAAGCTTATTGTGTTTCATCACAAATGTTTTCTTAGATGGATAAATAAAATACATCTACACTTTCTAGCTTTTCAGTTTTCATAACTGCTTTATCAACTCTGAAATGTATTAGGACTTAATACCAATTTAGGAAATGCATATTTATGTTTTCTTAGAGAGCTAATAATAGATCAACTCATCAACATATATGAACTAACTGAAGGATGTCTCATCCCCATGTCAGGCCCCTTTGAGCTGGGCATTACATGAATAAAGTATTAATAAATATAAAATAATAAAAGAAATGAATGGACAAGAAAGGGAGAGGACAGGTTGGACGATCTCGTGCAATTCGCATTGACTACAGATGGCATGAGAGAAAAGGGAGGTTGCTGTGCCACTAATAAGGTATGGCATCCCTTCCCCTTGGCTGTCCAGTCTTTCTGTTGGGATTGCATTGAAAAATAAAATGCAATTCTAACATAACAGTGAAGGATACATTCAGAGCAAGTGTAGAAAGGAAGCAAAAACACAGAGAAAAGGGTGTGGAGTTACTCTAACTGCCCTGATAGACATGTATGCAAAAAAAATGGATGCATGAAGAAAGCAAGTTGAGGTTGGATGAAATGCCTAGAAATGTGGCTTTGGGGAATGCAATGATTGTAGGACATGCATAAAATCAATTTGTTGAAAAGGCTTTAGAACTTTCAGCAAATACCATTGGCAGGCATAAAAGCTAGGCTCCGCTACCTTTGCCAACATCCACCTTGCCTATGTTGAAATGAGATCTTCGAACAAGCTAAGGATGCCCACCAAAGCTTAAGTGATGGAGGAATTTTATTAGATATGTGGGCGGAGAAGAGAATTTGAGATTGGAGGTAGGTATGATTTGGTGGAGTGTGTGCAGACAGAGAAGAGAGTAGAGAGAGGTCCTTCATTCTAAGCTTCTATTCTTCCCGTTGCTTCTAAGCTCCCATTCTATTCATGGCCTCACTCTTGCTTGAGCTTGTTGATGTTCATAGCAGCGTTGGCTGAATTCTTCCAGCCACGATAAAATGGATAAATTTGATGGAGCCTAAAACGGCTATCAAATTTATAGGAGACCGATATTATTGAAAAGGCACTTCATTTATTTAAATGATAATTATTTATTATTTAGAGAATCGAATTTTATGAAGAGGCACAATTTGTATCAAATAATATTTAATTATTGAGAAGGCCGACATCTTCCTTGGACACGATCTTCAAGGGACATACTCCTTCATTGGGATGCAATTTATTGAAGGGATACATTCTTCTTTGGTGGCTGACTTGTTATGAAGGGTCACGTCCTCTCCACTCCGCATTGTATATATATTTGATGTCTTTCATTGTTCCATCATCCATTTAATTGATATTCATTATAGTTCGATTATTCTCAAGTGCGAATTAAGAAGAGGAAGAGTAGATCGACATTCTGTAGAAGTGCAGATTGAAGGCTGAGTTTATAATCAGCAAGTTACATCTGTTTGTATCTGTGTTGCATCATATTGTGGTGCCTATATTTGGCCTTCATATCGGCCTCTTGTAAAAGAGACAATTATTGTTGTGACTCAATACATAGGTGATATATTGTTGCTGGGTTTTTCTCCCTCAAGTGGAGGGTTTTCCCTGGGTATCTGCTGTGTCTTGTGTCTGATTTTGAATTAATTTTCTGTGTATTGCATCTGATCATAAAACTAACATGGTATTAGAGCCAAGTTTGAAGAAGATCTTGATCAGATTTAATAGTGCAGCGATACTCTTTATTCTCTTTCTCATCGTTGATAACTTCTATTTCTTCGTAAAGATGGTGAATGGTCTCAAGATTGAGGAGAGACTTGATGGAGCATCAAATTTCACTTCTTGGAGATTCAGAATTATGTTCACCTTGGAAGAAAATGAATTGGCAGAGTTCGTGGAGAGCAAAGTCCCCGAGCCTATGGATGAGGAAGAGAAGGTTCAATGGAAAAAAAAAGATATTAAGGCGAAGAAGATGTTGGTTGATTCTGTGAAGGATCATATTGTTCCTATCGTCTCCAAGTTAAAGACGACAAGAGAGATGTTTAAAACTTTGGAGGACATGTACAAAATCAACAACACAAGCCGAGCACTTGCACTGAAGCAACAACATTAAGATGGCAAAAGGAGAATTTGTTATTGTCTACTTTATGAAGATTTCCGAATTGAGAGATCAGCTCTCTACTATTGGTCATATTGTTGATGACAAGGACTTGACCAAGCTTGCCCTTAATGGTATTCCTTCATCTTGGGAGTCTTACATTCAAGGAATCGGCACAAGATCGAAACTTCCCAAGTTTGATCGTTTGAGGGCGGATTGCATTCAAGAGGAGTCTAGGTTGGCTGCTAGAGGCATTGGTCAAAGCTCTACTAATGAAGACATTCATGTTCTCGCCACTCAATCCTTGAAGAAGAAAGGGAAAGGTGGAAAGAAAGGTTATTTCAAGAGGAATACAGATAAGGAATCTAATGGTGCTCCCGCATTCAAGAAGAAGAGGGACCTCTCCAAAGTTCAATGTTTTAGATGTGACAAGTATGGTCACTATGCAAAGGATTGTCCAATCAAGCCTAACCAGCAGGCTACCACTGCAGATGTTGATGAAGTCTCTCTGCAAAAGGATTCATGTGAATACTTATTCTATTCGGCATTGTCAAGCAATGTACCTACTGACACCAATACTTGGTTGGTTGATTGATAGCGGTGCCTCTCGCCACATAACTAGATTTAGGGAGCATCTAACTAATTTGGTGGAGAGAGATTCTAGTAAACAAGTCATTATTGGAGATGATGCTAGTTACTCTGTGAAAGGAATTGGGACCTCCACTCTTCACTTGGATTCCGACATTTCCCTGCAGTTGAGTAATGTTCTATTTGTTCCAGGCATCGAGCGAAATCTTGTTTCCATTTCAGCCTTGGAAGACAAGGGGACCAAGTTGCATTCTCAAAAGGCAAAGTTCTTGTGTGGACGAAGAACTCAAACTTCAAGACTGCTCGGGTGATTGGAGTTAGACATGAGAGCCTCTATAAGCTATGCACTTGCCCACTTCAGGCTCTAGTGCATGATTCTTCAAGTTTGTGTGAACTTTGGCATCGAAGATTGGCTCACCTTCACTTTCGAGCTCTACCTATCATGGAGAAGATGGTCACGGGCCTTCCGAAGTTCAACTAGGAGTACGAAGGTACTTGCAGAGGCTGTGCTTTGGGTACAAAAGGTCCATTTCATAGTAGAGAAAGTAGATCCAAATGTATTCTAGATCTTATTCATTCCGATTTATGTGGTCCAATGTTTGTTGCTTCTTCGAGTGGTATCTTGTATTACATTATTTTAATTGATGACTACTCTAGAAAAACTTGGATTTATTTCTTGAAATCTAAAGAATCTGAGGAGGTATTAGGAAGGTTTAAGGAATTCAAAGCTCAGGTGGAGAATTCGTCCAAGAAGAGGATCAAAGTTTTGAGATCTGATAACGAAGGAGAGTACACTTCCGACAACTTTCGTAGTTTTTGCATTGAAGCTGGGATTAAGAGGGAGTTTAGTGTCCCTTATAATCCTCAACAGAACGGTGTTGCTGAAAGGAAGAATAGATATATTGTGGAAGCAACCAAAGCCATGATTCATGACCAAGATCTGCAAACCTTCCTTTGGGCGGAAGCATCTAGGACATCAGTCTATGTTCAGATTAGAAGTCCTCACCGCATTTTGGAGAATATGACTCCCGAAGAAGCATTCACAGGAGTGAAACCGAAAGTGAGTCACATGAGGATCTTTGGTTGTCCTGTGTATGTTCATGTACCGGAGGACAAGAGAACAAAGTTGGAGCCCTCTGGTAAGAAGGGGATATTTGTAGGTTACAGTGAAACATCAAAAGGCTACAAAATCTACATCACAGGTCAGAAGTTGATCAAGATCAATAGAGATGTCACATTTGAAGAAGATGTCGCATTCAGAAGATCCAAGGGCACTCATATGGAGATTGATAATGAAGAAGAGTCTCCTCAGGATATGGAAGTTGACCATGCTCTTGAGATTCAGAGGGAGGCTCCAGAACCAAAAGAAGATGATGATCCAGTTGAGCCCTTGGAACCTACTAATGGGCCTACTAATATTGTGATCGGAAGAAAAAGACCTCTTTGGTCTAGGAAAACAATGCAGGAGTCAGAAAGGTTTGCGGCACCTAGAGGAACCTTCAAAGAAAGTAAGAGACCTCATAAGTTTTCCAGTTATGTTGCTTTGATGAGTCAGATTATTGAGTCCGAACCTTCCAGTGTTGAGGAAGCTTCTATTCAACAGGTTTGGAGAGATGCTCTGTCAGAAGAGTATCAGTCCATTCTCAAGAATGATGTTTGGGACATCGTTCCTAGACCCGAAGGCAAATCTGTGGTATCTTCTAAATGGATTTTCAAGATCAAGCATGCGGCTGATGGGAGCATTGAGAAGTACAAGGCTAGATTCATGGCTAGAGGTTTTTCACAAAAAGAGGGAGTTGACTATGAAGAAACATTCGCTCTAGTTGCTCGTTATACTTCTGTCAGGACAATCATTGCTATTGCTGCATCTAGAGGATGGAAGATTCACCAAATGGATGTAAAAACAGCGTTTCTAAATGGTGTAATCGAGGAAGAGGTATATATTGAGCAACCTGATGGATTTGAGGTACATGGGAAGGAGTCTCATGTTTGCATGCTGAAGAAGGCCTTGTATGGTCTTAAGCAGGCTCCTCGTGCTTGGTACGAAAGGATTGAAGGTTACCTGTCAAGCTTGGGCTTCTCTAAGAACGATGCTGATTCTAACCTATATTTCAAGGTAATTGATGGTGAAGCATTGATTTTGGTTTTGTATGTTGATGATCTGATTCATCTTACTGGAGAAGAACACCTCATTTTCAAATGCAAGGAGTTAGCTTCTGAATTTGAAATGAAGGATCTTGGTCTCATGCATTACTTCCTTGGCTTAGAAGTTTGGCAGAAGCCAGATGAGATGATTCTAAGTCAAGGGAAGTCTACTATTGATATTCTGAAGAGATTTGGTATGATGGATTGCAAATCCATGTCTACGCCTATGGAGACCAACTTGCACAAGTTGAAAGAGGCTGCAGCTAGTTTAGATCTGGTGGATCCCACGTTGTATAGGCAATTGATTGGATCATTGATGTATCTAGTCAATACCAGACCAGATATCTGCTATGCAGTGAGTGCACTCAGTTAGTTCATGTGTGAACCAAGGCAGATACATCTAGTTGCAGCGAAACACATCTTGAGGTACTTGTGTGGCACAGTTGGATATGGGCTGAGATATTCTTCAGGTGTGGATTTGAAGTTGCATGGTTATACTGATTCTAATTGGGCAAGGTGTGTCATTGATCGGAAGAGCACCTTTGGATGTTGCTTCAGTTTGGGGTCTACGATGATATCCTGGTGTAGCAGGAAGCAGTCATTTGTAGCATTGAGTATAGTAGAGGCCGAGTATATTGCAGCTTGTGTGGCAGCTCGAGAAGCAGTGTGGCTTCGGAAGCTCCTTGTAGGATTGTTTGGACAATCAATGGAGCCAACTATCGTTCATTGTGATAACCAGAGTTGTGTAAAGCTTTTTGTCAAACCTTGTGTTTCATGACAAAACTAAACATGTTGAGATCAAATACCACTATATCAGAGATATGGTATTGAGGAAAGCAATTTAGTTGAGGTATATCAACATTGATGAGCAGATGACAGACATTCTCACCAAGCCTCTCTCCAGGATAAAGTTTGTGTACTTTTGAGACAAGCTTGGTATGGTGGAGAATCAAGCCCTAGCTAAGAAGGAGTCTCAGTATCAGTGATCCTCTTTAATGCATTTCTCTTTGAGAGAGATTTGAGGTGCAAGCCCTTGTTTCCACCCTCTGGGAGAGCCATGGTGGATGTCATGTGTATGACTCCATGACAACACCATGTGAGAGAGTCCGTGATGATTTTCTTGTACTTGTGTTTCACCCTCTGGGAGAGCTATGGTGAATGTCACGATGAGGTGACAACATCACGTTGAGTGATGTGCACTTGTACATACCATACATGGGTGTAGCCATGATGGTTGATATCACGATGAGGTGATATCTTTCCTTTCCACATATGGGTGTAGCCATTGTGGTTGACATCACAATGAGGTGATATGTCTTATGCAGCTGGAAGTATCCTCCCTAGCTGAGAGGAAGTGTTGTTGTTCATAGCAGCGTTGGGCGAATTCTTCCAGCCACGATAAAATGGATAAATTTGATGGAGCCTAAAACAACTATCAAATTTATAAGAGACCAATATTATTGAAAAGGCACACTTCATTTATTTAAATGATAATTATTTATTATTTAGAGAATCGAATTTTATGAAGAGGCACGATTTGTATCAAATAATATTTAATTATTGAGAAGGCCGACATCTTCCTTGGACACGATCTTTAAGGGACATAATCCTTCATTGGGATGCAATTTATTGAAGGGATACATTCTTCTTTGGTGGCCGACTTGTTACGAAGGGTCATGTCCTCTCCACTCCACATTGTATATATATTTGATGTCTTTCATTGTTCCATCATCCATTTAATTCATATTCATTATAGTTCGATTATTCTCAAGTGTGAATTAAGAAGAGGAAGAGCAGGTCGACATTCTGTAGAAGTGCAGATTGAAGGCTGAGTTTATAATCAGCAAGTTACATCTGTTTGTATCTGTGTTACATCATATTGTGGTGCCTATATTTGGCCTTCATATTGGCCTCTTGTAAAAGAGACAATTATTGTTGTGACTCAATATATAAGTGATATATTGTTGCTGGGTTTTTCTCCCTCAAGTGGAGGGTTTTCCCAGGGTATCTGCTGTGTCTTGTGTGTGATTTTGAATTAATTTTCTGTGTATTGCATCTGATCATAAAACTAACAGAGCTTGTATCCTAAGCCCATAGTGGATTGATTTAGGATATGGATAACAACTTTGATCACATATATAGCCAAGGCCGATGAGAGCATTTGGGCAGAGCATGAAAGGAGTGTTTGGGCATCATGGAGATGCATGGTGGTGTTGTGTTAGCATGAACAGCGATCTGAAAACTTCCTCTCATTGGGCTGTTGCACTTAGTCCAAATTTTCTGTGAGCTTGGTAGGTACACATTTTTTTGTTGGCTTTTAAATGTTGTATCATACCACATTGGAAGTAGGTAAAAATGCATGTTTTATAATCATAAATAAAGTCTTGAATGCATCCTTATATTTATAAAGAAATACATGGGTAAACCTAGTGTTTGGATTTATAACCTTGAATTGTTTTATTGCCAAGATAATACTTTTCTAATTAAAATGTTGTAAGGTATTTTAAAAGGGACACAATAATGATATTTTCTTCCTTTGACTATATTGGTTAGGTTCATTGATAATCTTTTTCTAATTCAGATGTTACCATGTTAATTTCTGAAGAGATATTTGTATATTATGAGTTATGAATAAGATTTACTTAATAGTTAATACGAGTTTTGGCTTATGGTCGTATAATAATATAAGTGATTAGGACTTCATTTAGTGACACTAGAGTCCTAGACACATACTGTATTGAACATATTTTAACATTGCAAGTTGATATTTTTGGTAATCTATTTTGGATTTAGTGTAAAGGATTTATATGTCTGCATGATGTCTATCAACTTCTTAAGTATAAGAACCTCAATAATGGGACTACCATACGAAGTAAGGGAAATGAATTATAGTTGCACCAATCTGTTGTATGATCACATAGTAGATGGAAGGCAACTATCATTCGATTTGATGGTGGTTGAAATTGAGTTGAGATAAACCATTTGTAATCATACTGTATAGCATCTCTTGACATCTTATTGCTTACCAATAAGGTCATATTTAGTTATAAATGGCAAGCGTGAATATTTCATATTTAATGAACTAGTCTATTTTAAAAGTATTGGATTTTACCACAAGGTAAAGGAAATTAGGAGATTAATAATATCTATTGGGTGTGTATCTTCAAATGTTGGTCAAATGGATATAATGTTGCTAACTATCTAGAGTCGACTTGGGTATTGACTCTACTTAGAGGAAGTTTATAACCATCGTGTTGTGTCTTGTTACCTGATTTTTTTGAAAAATGAGAACACAAAAATAAAGGGAAATATTTTTTGTGAAACCAACAAAGCATGCAAAAATAATAAAGGAGTTCACTAACTTCAAGGAAGTTTAAAGGGAAAGGATAAGGATTACAAAATATCTTATCCAAAAAGGATAAGAATTACAAATATCTTATCCACAGAGAATAAGGATGACAACTCATAGGATAAGATTGGCAACTCATGAAGCAAAAAGGTGAATCTTATCCATAGAGGATAAGATTGACAACTCAAAGAAAAAAGGTGAATCTTATACACAAAGGATAAGGATGACAACTCATAGGAAAAATATCTAAAGTCAACATGACTTTCTGAGTTTAGGTTCTCAAAATCTATAAATAAGAGGCTGTCATGTCCCCTTCTGGTTGACATCTCTCAGAGCACAGGATTAGCCTATCATGCGACCCTCGTAGGCTGATAGACTGGATAGGGGGTCATGTTGGAGCTTGGCTCAGCTTCAGTTGGCAGTTCTTGATCAATTGGCTTTCGTTCGGGCTCGTTCGGACACTTCTTGCATAAGTTGCTATTTTTAGCAGTTATTGGCAGTCAGCGTGGGACCCCTGCTATTTTTAGCAGTATGGATGGATTATGTTCAGAGTCACTTCAGTGTTCGTCAGCTTCAGATAGATCGTGCATCGGATGAATAATGAGAGAGATGTTAATATTTAATTGAATTAATTAAATATTAATTGTTTGGAGTTTATAATATAAAGTTATAATATTTTATTATAACTTAAGTGATTTCAGTGAAGGGGTTGCCCATCATCAGAAGGGGCCATTTGACGATTAAATTTATAATTAAATATTTGAGCTGAGACTATTGAAAATGAATTAAAAAGAAGTCGAATTTTAATAATCCCTATTATTGTGGAATTCGCACTTCTCAAGGATATAGTGCATTTGCCTTGGGATTCGAGCCATTATGTGATATTGAGTTATTGAAAATTGATCAAGTTTGGTCTGAGCACAGAAACTTAGGGTTTCAGTCTCGAATGCATTGGGGAGTTAGCCATCTCCAGTGAGAGCAGTTCAGAGGGTGTGAGATATCACCTGATTTATTGCCAGGTAGAGGAATTTCTTCATTCAGGAGAAATTACAGAGCATCACAAATCATCCATCTGCAGAGGTTTTGTTCAGGTTTTCATTCAGTCGGCATATATTCATCTTGGCGCCTATTTCTATTGATATCTGGAGGCTCTTAGGGAAGCCGTACATTTATTTATGTTGCTGCAGCCGTACCATCTACTGACAGGCCGTACCATCATTAATAAGGGCGTATTTTCTCTTTGAAGTAAATCGCTTGCTTTTGGGTTAGTCTGCCTCTGCTATCTTGGGCGCCTATGTTCCTGACATCATTGAGCATCATCAGATAGAGGGAGAAGTGGGATTTCATAACAGTCGTACTCTTTCAACAATATTTCAGCAAGCTGCAAAAACCAGGTTTCCATTAAATATCTTTGCCTTTTTGCTTGCATGTAATCGAATCTTCATTGTAACTCTTCCAGAAGATTTAATATTAGACTGGCATCTCTTTTCGCAATAGAATCTATCATTTCCAGAGATATTATTTTATTTGAATTTATTTCCAATTTCTAGCAAAATCGCATTTTACCATATTTATGCAAAAAACCCAAAAATGTCAAAAAATCAAAAACTTCAGAAAAACAACAAAAACCATCAAATTCAGAGACAGGGGGAAACTAGGGTTTCTACAGTGGTATCAGAGCTAAATCCTGCCATCCTAAGGGTTTAGCAGTCTTATGCAGCCAGAACAGATTGGGTCACATAGGTATTACACACGCAGACGTGCTTTGATTGATAGGCAACAGAGTTCGATCCGGCAGCTGGGAAACATGGCTAACAGGAATGACAGGGCTGACAGAACAGAAGTTCCTAGAAATGATATACCTCATAATAACAGAGATCAGGATGATGCAGAGGTGTTGCATGCACTCAGAGATCTACGTGCAGGGCAATGGCAGTCAAACGATGTGTTACAGCAGCTGGCAGTTGCACTTCAGAGACTGGGTACTCCGAGGAGACAGTCACCTCATCATGACGATGAGAGGAGTGAAGCAGGATCTCGTAGGGCACCTAGGACAGCTTCATGGACAGCAGATAGGCCCACTAGGCCTACTTTTGTGAGACAGGAGCCTGATGAGGCTATAGCAGGTGAGGAGCATGAGGAGTTGTTCGCTGATACGCTTATGGCAGCGAACGAGGAGTGGGAGTTAGTACTACCAGATGTCAGAGAGAGGATCTCCTTTGACAGATTTATTACTCAAAGGCGAGAGCACCATAGAGGTCGACAGGATTGGAGACCTAGACAGCAGAACAATGACCTAAAACATGCAACAAACAGGCTCAACCTAGCGATGTTTGACGGTAGTGGCAAGGTGACAGCCCAGGCATGGATTAGTAAGTTAGATACATTCCTCACATTACGTTCGATGGCTGAGAGAGATGCTATCCGATATGCGACACTGCATTTGGAGGGAGTAGCTTACGACTAGTGGCACCACGGTATGGTGACGTTACAGCATGACAGGATCACTTCATACCAGGAGTTCGTAGACAGATTGGTTGAGCGGTTTGATAGGAAGGATCCAGAATCCTACTTCAGGGACTTAGCTCAGTTGAGACAGAGTGGCAGTTTGGAGTCCTACATTGGTGACTTTCAGAAGTTATCAGTCATGGTTCCGAACATTTCTGAGAGGAGATTGGTAGTACTCTTCATGGAGGGTTTGACAGAGCCACTGAGAGGCTGGATCAAAGCCTTTGATCCTCCTTCATTACAGGAGGCGATGAAGAAAGCACGAAGCATGGAGTTGGCGGCACCGTCTAGTAGATTTAACTCCAGAGGTTCTTCATCTTTTAGGGACAACAAGGGCTTTAACAAAAATAGGGACAAATCTGATTTTAACAAAGAAAAATCAGACTTTAAGAACGATTCAAAGGGTAAATCAGCAGCTCCACCTTTGGATCGAAGGCCCTAAATGATCTACGCAGGAAGAAGCTTTGCTTTTACTGCAAAGGACCCTATGACGCCAATCACGATTGTCCTCTAAGACCTAAGGGCAAGGCAAATCGTGTGATGTGGGCATTACGAGGACTGAGAATCAGAAAATTCCGAACAGCAGGAGAGTTCCGAGGATTCATAGTTAGAGGCTTCAGAGCCTAGAGCAGAGACAGGGCCAGAGCTTCAGTTACAGGAGGCACGCTTATCTAGCATACAGCAGGAGGGCTCTTTCAGGGTTCGTGGTGTGTTGGCAGGACAGAGGGTCATTACCCTACTTGATACAGGAGCCACACATAATTTCATAGATGCTAGATTCGTTGAGAAACGCGGACTCATTACTGAGGAGTTTGAGGGCATTAGGGTCAAGGTGGCCGATGGATACACCTTGAGGTGTGAACGCATGATAAAGGATCTCCCTTTACGCCTGAACAATTATGAGTTCAAGGCTGATTACTATGTGGTTAATATGGGAGATATTGATCTGGTCTTGGGAATGAAGTGGCTTCATTCATTGGAGGAAGTCACTCTTCGTCTCAAGGACATGGAGATCCGTTTTGATGTTGACGGGAAGACGCACATACTAAAAGCAATTCGGGACAGCAACATCAAAACAATTTCTTTTCGCCGGATGGAGAGGCTCATGCGTCACGACATGGTAGAGTGGGCTGCCGAGTGCACTTTAGCACCTATACATGAGGGACAGCAAAAGACAGAATATCATCCGGACATTCAGCAGTTGAGAGTCAAGCATGATAAGGTGTTCAGTGATATTCCGCCAGGGACACCTCCAGACAGGGGCATAGAGCATATTATTGAGCTTGAGGAGGGCGCTAAGCCCGTTATGATTACACCATATAGACATCCTAAACGGCTGAAGGATGAGATCGAGAAAACGATCAAGGAATTACTTGCTATGGGTCACATTCGGTCTAGCAAGTCACCATTTGCTTCTTCGGTTGTCTTGGTAAAGAAGAAGGATGGAACATTACGCATGTGCATTGACTACAGGGTCCTGAATAAGAGGACGATCAAGAATAGGTATCCGATACCACGGATTGACGAGCTTATTGATGAGCTCCATGGTGCCTGTTACTTTACCAAAATTGATTTACGGTCGGGGTATCATCAGATCAGGGTCCGGGAACAGGACATAGAGAAGACCACCTTTCGATGTCATTGTGGGCACTTCGAGTTCGTAGTGATGCCATTTGGGCTCACTAATGCACCAGCTACATTTCAGTCCACGATGAACAGGGTTTTTCATTCACAGCTGAGGAGATTCGTATTGGTCTTCTTCGTTTTCATTCACAGCTGAGGAGATTCGTATTGGTCTTCTTCGATGATATCCTTATATACAGCAGGACTTGGCAGGAGCATCTGGGTCACCTGGAGACCGTGTTGAGTATTCTTGAGGAGTCCTTGTATGCCAAGGAATCCAAGTGTGACTTGGGGATGACCGAATTGCTATATCTAGGTCACATTATCAGTGCAGATGGAGTGCGGATGGATCCTGAAAAGATCCGCGCTATCATTGATTGGCCTACACCGACAAACCTGACACAGTTGAGAGGGTTTCTAGGCTTGTGTGGATTCTACTGTAGATTCGTGAATGGTTATTCACGACATGTAGCCCCTATGACAGATTTACTGAAGAAGGGTGCATTTATTTGGACTCCTGAGGCACAAGAGTGTTTTATGAGATTCAAGGAGTTGATGACTACATGCCCTGTTTTAGCACTACCAGATTTTATGAAGCCTTTTGAGCTTCAGTGCGATGCATCAGGTGAGGGCATTGGTGCGGTGCTTATGCAGGACAAGCACCGGATTGTGTATGAGAGCCGTAACCTCAGAGGGCCAGAACGACTTTACAGCATTTATGATAAGGAGATGCTTGCTATAATGCATGCCTTAGCAAAATTTCGACAATATCTTGTTGGCAGCAAATTTTGCATTAAAACTGATCATAACAGTTTGAGACACTTCTTGGGGCAGCGAGATCTCAATGATCGTCAGTAGAAGTGGGTCAGTAAATTGCAGGCATATGGCTTTGATATTTCGTATATCAAAGGGACACAGAATGTTGTAGCCAATGCACTTTCACGCAGGCCATATTTGAGCTCTATGGTTCATATATCAGAGGATTGGAGGCATATGATAGTGGCAGAGTATGCCAAGGATACTTGGGCCTCCAGCATTGTTGAGGGATCGACGATCGACACCAGGTATACACTTGTGAATGACTTGATCATTTACAAGAACAGGATATATTTGATCCCAGGTTTAGAGGTGAAGAACATAATCATGCGAGCCTTTCATGATGTACCGACTGCAGGACATCCCGGATATTTCAAAACTTACAGACAGATACGGGAGAGATTCACATGGAAAGGACTCAAGGCAGATGTTCTTCAATACGTGCGTGAGTGCCCCGCTTGTCGAGAACAAAAGCGTGGAGAACATGCAAAAAGTTTATTGCAGCCACTTCCGATTCCGACAGGAAGTGGGAATGCCTGTCGATGGACTTTATTACGGGCTTGCCTAAAGCCCAAGGGCGAGATTGCATATACGTAGTTGTGGATCGGCCACGAAGTATGCCCACTTTTTTCGATCACCACAACCTACACAGCTACACAGGTAGCAGAGGTATTCTTCGTGAGGTATTCGGATTACACGGATTGCCTCGGAGCATTGTGAGCCAGAGATAGTCGGTTCTTGAGTCACTCTGGCAGGAGGTGTTCAGACTTTGTGGGACCGAGCTTACACCGAGCACCAGTTACCATCCACAGACAGATGGGCAGATGGAGATAGTGAATAAGTGGGTGGAAGGATACCTCAGAAATTATATTGCAGGGCAGCAGAAGGCGTGGGTCAAATGGATTCATTTGTGTGAGTATTGTTATAACTCGACATTCCATATGACAATTCAGATGTCACCTTTCATGGCGTTGTACGGTTATGAGGTGCCGAGTTTTCTGGATTTGCTACTGAGGGACAGTAGAGTGCCGAGTGCTGGAGGCTGGTTGCAGGAGAGTCAGGATACTATGAGGGCTCTTAAGGAGAATATTGCCAAGGCACAAAATCAGCAGAAGCACTATGCGGATCAGAAGAGAACAGAGAGGCATTTTGAGGTGGGTGACATGGTTTACCTCATGCTGCAGCCCTACCGTCAGTCCACTCTTAGGAAGAGTGGGTCAGAGAAGCTTAAGCCACGGTATTACGGTCCTTTCAGGATTCTGAGGCGTGTTGGAGAGGTGGCTTACGAGCTTGAGCTTCCGGCGGAGAGCAAGGTACACAATGTTTTTTATGTATCACGCCTCAAGAAGGCGTTGGGACATCGTGTGGTACCGTCTGCAGTTCTACCTCCCTTAGATGATGAGGGAAAGTTGGTTTTAGTACCTGAGTCTATCCTGGAGTACAGAGAGAGACAGTTGCGTAGGACTATCAGGGAATATCTAGTGAAGTGGAGAGATTTGCCTGTTGAGGATGCTACATGGGAGAGCGAGGATATACTGCAGCATCCAGAGTTGAGATTGCTTGAGGACAAGCAATTTCAGGAGGGGCGGACTGTCATGTCCCCTTCTGGTTGACATCTCTCAGAGCACAGGATTAGCCTATCATGCGACCCTCGTCGGCTGATAGACTGGATAGGGGGTCATGTTGGAGCTTGGCTCAGCTTTAGTTGGCAGTTCTTGATCAATTGGCTTTCGTTCGGGCTCGTTCGGACACTTCTTGCATAAGTTGCTATTTTTAGCAGTTATTGGCAGTCAGCGTGGGACCCCTGCTATTTTTAGCAGTATGGATGGATTATGTTCAGAGTCACTTCAGTGTTCGTCAGCTTCAGACAGATCGTGCATCGGATGAATAATGAGAGATATTAATATTTAATTGAATTAATTAAATATTAGTTGTTTGGAGTTTATAATATAAAGTTATAATATTTTATTATAACTTAAGTGATTTCAGTGAAGGGGTTGCCCATCATCAGAAGGGGCCATTTGACGATTAAATTTATAATTAAATATTTGAGCTGAGACTATTGAAAATGAATTAAAAAGAAGTCGAATTTTAATAATCCCTATTATTGTGGAATTCACACTTCTCAAGGATATAGTGCATTTGCCTTGGGATTCGAGCCATCATGTGATATTGAGTTATTGAAAATTGATCAAGTTTGGTCTGAACACAGAAACTTAGGGTTTTAGTCTCGAATGCATTGGGGAGCGAGCCATCTCTGGTGAGAGCAGTTCAGAGGGTGTGAGATATCACCTGATTTATTGCCAGGTAGAGGAATTTCTTCATTCAGGAGAAATTACAGAGCATCACAGATCATCCATCTGCAGAGGTTTTGTTCAGGGTTTCATTCAGTCGGCATATATTCATCTTGGCACCTATTTCTATTGATATCTGGAGGCTCTTAGGGAAGCCGTACATTTTATTTATGCTGCTGCAGCCGTACCATCTACTGACAAGCCGTACCATCATTAATAAGGGCGTATTTTCTCTTTGAAGTAAATCGCTTGCTTTTGGGTCAGTCTGCCTCTGCTATCTTGGGCGCCTATGTTCCTGACATCATTGAGCATCATCAGATAGAGGGAGAAGTGGGATTTCATAACAGTCGTACTCTTTCAACAATATTTCAGCAAGCTGCAAAAACCAGGTTTCCATTAAATATCTTTGCCTTTTTGCTTGCATGTAATCGAATCTTCATTGTAACTCTTCCAAAAGATTTAATATTAGACTGGCATCTCTTTTCGCAATAGAATCTATCATTTCTAGAGATATATTATTTTATTTGAATTTATTTCCAATTTCTAGCAAAATCGCATTTTACCATATTTATGCAAAAAACCCAAAAACGTCAAAAAATCAAAAACTTCATAAAAACAACAAAAACCATCAGATTCAGAGACAGGGGGAAACTAGGGTTTCTACAGAGGCCTATGCTTTGTTGCAAAGGACTAGAAAAGTTTATTGTGTCAAAGTGACATTTAGTCCTTGAATTTTTTCAGTCAAAATTAGGTCGTTACTTTTGTAATTTTCTTCATTGATTGCATCTTCAACCTTGTTTCACTTTGAAATAATGGTTGATTCATGATTGTATGGTTGTGATGTAATCTTTTACTGTTTTTCCAGAAAACAGTCATTGTAGCAGCCTTCAGTGAATCAAAGATCAATATTTTTGCCTCTACTTGTTTCAATTTTTTCCGTGTATGAAAGAAAAGCAGGTATTATAGTGAGTTCTATGACTCCTTGATTGCTGCTGTTCTAAGTTTACCTTTGAATTATTGTTGCAAATTACTGTGTAAAGCTTTAGATTGCGATTCATAAGTTGTGTTGCTGAAAGGAAGCAAAAATCTGCTATATTTGGTGTATCACCTTCATTTTCTGTTTTAGATTCAAATAATTAGTTCTTTCTTATCTCTTTTCCTAGCAAATATTTTTAGTTAGAGTTAGTTTTTAGGTGATTTACCAAGGGGAAGCCGCCCCTTAATTGGAGGTTGACCTCGAGTTTTGCGAGCCCCACAACTCGAGAGGTTATCCCATGTTTCACAGGATAACTAGATTCAAGATTTAGTAGGGTGCATATTCCAGGTGATAACATGTCTTTTGAAGCTTAAATAATTTTTGTATGGCCTTATTGTGGCATGACATGTTCTAATTGAGAGTGTTGTCATAATTTAATATGATCATGGTACTTGATCATATTAGTAGAACATCACTTGGAGCTATAATGGGGCTTCACATGATTGTCACATTGTAATGTCCCCTTCTCAATTGTGATCGATTCAGTTGACCACTGGCCTATTCCAGAGATCCGTAGGCTACTCGGAAGGGGAAATTAGGGTTTCTTGTTTTTGAGGAGGTTGTTGCTTGAAGATTGGATATTGGATTGCGGATTCTTTCTGGGTTTTCAAAGGGCTTCGCAGTGGTATTGTTTGCATTGTGATCAGAGCACCTTCATGAATTTACTATTTTTAGTAAATTCTATTTCTAGCAAGTGGTCCTGTTGGCTTCAGTACAGTTGGCTCTCTTCTTCAGCCAGTTCAGTTGGTATTTGGATTTTTGGACTTTGGATGCATTTTCTGGAGAGATGAGTTGATTTAAATAATGATATATTTTAATATTATGTTTTAATGTTAACCCCTTGGCCTAGCCTAATGACTTAAAGGTGTTTTGAAAGGGGGAGGTGGACGCCTCATTTGGAGGTAATTTAATATTTCTAAAGGTCTTAACTCATACTTGAAGTGGGACGCCAACTTTGATGAGATTATTTTAAATAAAGTCTAATGTTGCCTTCTTGTTTTGGATGCCACTTTGGAGGGAATTGAGTCAACTCAAATTTGAATAATGCTTTGACTGGTTTGGGCGCCCTTCTAGATGCTTGTGGAAGATGCTTGGCAAGTCTACATAAGGAGACCTCTTCTCTTCATTTTCTCATCTCATATTTTTAGTAAAGTTATGCTGCCGAAATGGTGACAGAGTTGCTTCGAGGAAAGCACACCTCCTAGCTTGGCTTAGCTTCTTTCTTGAAAGATAGCAACTAGTTGAGAGGTAGATTGTAGTTGAGTTGTTTTAGCATTGTACTTGAGTTTCCTAGCATCTTAGTTCAATTTCCTTGCATTCTAGTTATATTTTTGGAGTTGCTGATTGTAAGTTTCATTCATAGATTCAAAAATAAAAATATTTTTGTTCTGGGTGTTTTACCAATCTGATTCCTTGCTAGGGGCGACCTTGAATGCCAAGTTTCAGATTTTATTTTCATGTATTGGATTTTATGGAGCAAAATCGCCCCTCCTTGATGGCCGTACCTTTATGGAGATGTCTTGAATTCCGTGCAAAATAAATGTGAGTCTTTTGGGTTGGTTTTGTTGTTCCTTCTTGGGTGCCATCATCCTAGGAGTTGTATGCATTTCGTTTCATGTGATTTGGGTGAGTTTTGAGTGAGTTGTGAGCATAATAGTAAGTTGCTGAGTTGCTGGTCTGTGCATTTTCAGCAGTGTTCCACGAGGTTTCGGGGACAGGGACGGGGGGACGGTAGGGGATGCGTTTTGGGGACGCGGGAACAAGGGGTCTAAGTTTGGGGGTGGCAGGGGGACGGCGGCGGGAGGGCGGTAGGGTGCTGAAATACATATAGTACTTGAAAAAATAGTTATAAAAAGATGTATAAGAATTATACATCTTGGAGACAACTAGGAGTCCCCTAGATGTCTTGAGGACACCTTAGCATCCTCAAAGTCCTAGCAGCATCTTGGAGACAGTGACATTGGTGGTGGGATGGTGGCGCTGGTGGTGGGCTGATGGGGGGACATCCCCCCCAAGTCCCAAAGTCCCCAAGTCTCCGAGATGTCCCCCTCTAGGAAATGCGAGGATTTTTGGGGGGGACGCGTCCCCGTGGAACACTGATTTTCAGTCAATAATCAGTTATATTAGATTGGGGAAATTCATTAGTTGAGTGAGAAATTGATTCTAAAAGGTCTTGTGGGCATTGGAGAGTAGCTAAACATTATTGTAGCATTGATAAGCTTCTAATCTTGTGTTCTTGGCAGGCACTCTAATTCATTGTAAGCTGAATAGTAGTATTGTCAGCATTCTCACTTCTCTTTTACTTGTAATTCTCGCTAAATAAGTGGAAGAGGTTGGCTTGCGGCCTATATACTTTCAGTTAGTAGCCTTAGGGACCCTTTTACCATATGCTCACCATCTCTCGATGCCATCTTGGTTAGAGTTATTTTCAGCTCAGCTTGCATAAGATCCTCTGACCATATGCTCGTCTATCCTAGACGCATTCTTGGTTAGAGTTCCTTTCCAATTCTGCATTGCATCTGATCCTTTGACCATATGCTCACACCTTGCCCAATATTGGGATCCTTGTGTACATCCTTGGTTAGAGTTGCTTTCCGCATCGTTTTGGTTTTAGAGCTAACCTTAACGGGTGCGTGTTGCATTGCCTATTGTATTAAAAATAAAATAAAAAAAATGGTCCGGTTCATTACACACATCGTGAATTGATTTTGGTTGTTGCTACCCTTTTTCTATGAGTTGACTGAAATTATTTTGTTTTAACTAGATTGTTATGTAAAAATGCTAGGTGTGGATTCCAATTTGACCATCTATTCTTATAAGACACTAATGTCTTAGGGGTATCCTTAAAATTGGGGATATTTTGATGTTCAACCATGTATAAGGATGATTGCTAATTGGGACAATTGTATATAAAGGTAGTTTGGGAACCTTGTTCCTAGTAATGGCTATATCAATACACTGAACTCATTTTTTCCATTAAGTAAAATCATATATGGTTACATTTTGTATCATCTTAATTATTTTCCTTAGTTAAGCTAGTCCCTAGTTTCTCTAGGGAAACTCTATGCCAAGGTTGGGAATCCTAGAGAACTATGCCTTGTAGATGTGGGTGACAAATGGTTGTGTCTAGTCTCTATCTGGGTTGTCTTAACCTAGGAAAGAGTAAGTTCTCATCCTAATAGTTGAAACCCTAGGAGAACTACATGCAACTTACAATCCCCTTTGGAAGTGGGTATGTAGGCAATCCTTGGGCAAAGGATGCCCCTATGACCCAAGGCTATAGAGTAGGGGTTTAGGAAATAGCTCCAAGGTTTGGGGTTGTTCCTAAATTTGTTGAGCCTTCCTTATTCAGTATGTTTGAGTTATAGGCTGAAATTTGCATTAAATGGTTATTAATAAGTTAGAAAAATTTGACAACTTGTATCTAATAATGATGCAAAATTAGGTTAATAAGATCTAATGGTGTGAACAAAGGGTACTCTTATTAACTATGGATGGTCTACTTGCTCTAGCTATGTGCCTAATTTTTGTGTTGAACTTGGAATGATGTTCCTTAGGTCCATCTATGCTATCTATAAGTAATAGCTGTAAGTATTATTGAATATAATTGGATATTTTGCCTTTGTATCTGTCTTATGAAGAATGTGTTTTTGGAGAGTGTGTTTTGGATAACAACTGAATGAAGTGAATGGAATTTGATTACTTACGAGTAGTATTGTTTATGTTTATGTGTTCATATAAGACCAACTCATGTGGGTTCAATGTGATTCTTATGTGTTTGTAAAATTTAACCCTAGACTTATAGGACTCTATGTACAGACTCATGGATTACTTAATTGTGACATTTATGCCCACTTGCCCAATTTTGTGAACCTCTGTGATGTGTACTTGGCTATAAAACCCCCACAGGTTAGCATTGAGTCTGATACAGGAGTGGTTAGTTGGTTGTCACCAACCATGTAGGTGATAGATGCTTGGAGCTATCCATCGTATCTTGAGGATTAGCCGACTTTCACTAGTAGCATGGAGGTGATAATGTTGTTCTCACTTTCTCTGAAACTGCTTGTTTTTTCTTGTTTTCGGACGTTTTTGGTTTTTTTGTGTTTTTGCATGAACAAATGAAAGTTGCAATTTTTTGAAAGAAATTGCTTTAAAATGTAAATAAAATATTACAATGCCAATAATGATGGAAACTACGGGATCTAATGATGCCAGTCAATTTATTGATCATCTGGATTGATTACATCTAAGATCTGACAACATGCAACGAAAAAAGCAACAACTTTAATGATGAAAAAACCTGGTATTTGCAGTAGGTTGTGAGACTAATGAATTTGCGTGCCCATCATAGAGATCCACTTTTCCCCTGCGCCAGATGATAGCAAATGTATCCAATGAAGTATGCGCCCCTACTGGAGATGGCA
The DNA here is from genome assembly GCA_007258455.2 of Sequoia sempervirens. Taxonomy (NCBI): domain Eukaryota; kingdom Viridiplantae; phylum Streptophyta; class Pinopsida; order Cupressales; family Cupressaceae; genus Sequoia; species Sequoia sempervirens. The sequence continues at coordinate 36,576,728 of VDFB02000002.1, forward strand.
GACTGCCAAAAGAGAAGGCGATTTCCCAAATGCAAGAGGTACGGCCTGGTACCGGAAAAGTAAGGCCCTGCAGCAATAGTATGGCTTTTGTAATAGCAGGAAACAATAAAAAGTACGGCCCTTATTTGTTGTCTCCAGATCTCAGGAAATAGGCGCCTGTAAATAAGACTCTTTTCCAGATGAATTCCACACTGAAAACCCTGAATATATTTTTGACTGTGAAGCTCTGTGATAACTTCTGGATGAAGATATCTCTCTAAAAGCAATAGATCAGCTGATATTTCACAGCCTCTGAATTGCAACACTGAAGATGGCTCGTTCTCCAATGCCAAAACGAAAACTGGAACCCTTGGCTCTGTTCTCAAAAGAAGACTTGATCAAAAATTCAATTTTCAACATAATGAGCTCTGTTTTCAATGAAAACCCTTATATCCTCAAGAGGGTCGACTTTTTCCTCAAAAGGCATCATTTAAATAAAAGTTGAATTTTAACTTTTAATTTTTCAATAGTCTCGACTCACTTTTAATTATAAAATATAATTAAAAAGTGGCCCCCTTCAATGTTGGTCGAACCCTTCAAGAAATCACTTAAGTTATAATATTAAATAATATTATAATTTTATAATATAAGCTTCAATAATTAATATTTAATTTGACAATTAAAATATTAATATCTTTCTCAATTTATGTCCGATTAACGAACCGTCTGAAGCTGGAGAATAAGTGATTGATTTTGCTCATGACCAAACCATACTGCTAAAAATAGCAGGGGTGCTCCGCTGAATGACTAATACTGCTAAAAATAGCAAGTCAGGCAAAAGATGTCCGAATGAGCCCGAACAAAAGCCAACTGGTAAATTCTAATGATCCGAAGCCAAGCCAAGCTCCAACAAGACCCTCTATCCATCCTATCAGCCTACGAGGGTCGCATAATAGGCTAATCATAATCTCTGAGAGATGTCAACTGGAAGGGGACATGACAGTCCGCCCCTCCTGAAATTGCTTGTCCTCAAGCAATCTCAACTCCGGATGCTGCAAAATATCCTCGCTCTCCCACATAGCATCCTCCACTGGCAAATCTCTCCATTTCACCAAATATTCCCTGATAGTCCTACGCAACTGTCTCTCTGTACTCCAGGATAGACTCAGGTACTAAGATCAACTTTCCCTCATCATCTAAGGGAGGTAAAACTGCTGAAGGCACCACACGGTGTCCCAACGCCTTCTTGAGACGTGACACATGAAAAACATTGTGGACCTTGCTATCCGCCAGAAGCTCTAGCTCATAAGCCACCTCTCCAACACGCCTCAGAATCCTGAAAGGACCATAATACCGTGGCTTAAGCTTCTCCGAACCCCTCTTCTTGAGAGTAGACTGACGGTAGGGCTGCAACATAAGATAAACCATGTCTCCCACCTCAAAAGACCTCTCTGTCCTCTTTTGATCTACATACTGCTTCTGCTGATTCTGTGCCTTAACAATATTTTCCTTGAGAGCCCTCATAGTGTCCTGACTCTCCTGCAATAGATCTCCAACACTCGGCACTCTACTGTCACTCAGTAGCAAATCCAGAAAGCTTGGCGCCTCATAACCGTACAACGCCATGAAAGGGGACATCTGAATGGTCATGTGAAACGTAGTATTGTAGCAATACTCGCACAAATAAATCCACTTGACCCAAGCCTTTTGCTGCCCTGCAATGTAATTCCTGAGGCAACCTTCCACCCACTTGTTCACTATCTCCATCTGACCATTAGTCTGCGGGTGGTAACTGGTGCTCGGTGTAAGCTCGGTCCCACAAAGTCTGAACACCTCCTGCTAGAAGTGACTCAAGAACCGACTATCCCTGTCGCTCACTATGCTCTGAGGCAACCCATGTAGTCTGAAAACCTCACAGAAGAAGACCTCTGCTACCTGTGTAGCTGTGTAGGTTGTGGTGATCGGAAAGAAGTGGGCATACTTCGTCAGCCGATCCACAACTACGTATATACAATCTCGTCCTTGGGCTTTAAACAAGCCAGTAATAAAATCCATCGACAGGCATTCCCACTTCCTATCAGGAATTGGAAGTGGCTGCAATAATCCTGCCGGATACGTGTTCTCTTGCTTGTTCTGCTGACAAACAGGGCACTCACGCACATACTGAAGAACATCCGCCTTAAGACCTTTCCATGTAAATCTTTTCCGAATCTGTCTGTACGTTTTGAAGTACCCGGGATGCCCTGCTGTAGGTACATCATGAAAGGCTCGCATGATAGTGTTCTTCATCTCTGATCTTGGGATCAATAAAATCCTGTTATTGTAAATGATCAAGTCATTCACAAGTGTATACCTGGTGTCAATCATAGTTCCCTCTACAATACTAGATGCCCAAGTATCCTTGGCATACTCTGCCACAATCAAATGCCTCCAGTCCTCTGCAATGTGAACCATAGAGCTCAGATAAGGCCTGCGTGAGAGAGCATCAGCCACTACATTCTGGGTGCCCTTGATGTAGGTGATATCAGAGTCATATGCCTGTAACTTACTCACCCACTTCTGCTGACGATCATTCAAGTCTCGCTGCCCCAAGAAATGCCTCAAACTGTTGTGGTCAGTTTTAATGCAAAACTTACTGCCCACGAGATACTGCCTAAATTTGGCCAAGGCATGCATTATGGCCAGCATCTCCTTATCATAAATACTGTAGAGCCTCTCTGGTCCTTTGAGTTTTCGGCTCTCATAAACAATAGGGTGCTTGTCCTGCATAAGCACCGCTCCAATGCCCTCACCAGAAGCATCGCACTGAAGCTCAAAAGGCTTCGAAAAATCTGGTAGTGCCAACACTGGACACGTAGTCATTAGCTCCTTGAACCTCACAAAACACTCCTGTGCCTCAGGAGTCCAACAGAATGCACCCTTTTTTAACAAATCCGTCATAGGTGTTGCATGGCGTGAATAACCATTCACAAATCTGCGATAAAAACCACACAAGCCAAGAAATCCTCGTAGCTGTGTAAGGTTCGCCGGAGTAGGCCAATCTATAATAGCACGGATCTTCTCAGGATCCATCCGCACTCCCTCTGCACTGATGATATGGACCTAAGTAGAGCAACTCAGTCATCCCCAAGTCACATTTGGACTCCTTGGCGTACAAGGACTCCCTTTCCAAAATACTGAGCACTGTCTCCAGATGAGGCAAATGCTCCTGCCAAGTTCTGCTGTAAATCAGAATATCATCGAAGAAGACAAGTACATATCTCCTTAGTAATGAGTGGAAGACCCTGTTCATGGTGGACTGAAAAGTCGCTGGCGCGTTGGTTAGCCCAAATGGCATCACCACAAACTCGAAGTGTCCACAATGACAACGAAATGCAGTCTTCTCAATATCCTGCTCCCGAACTTTGATCTGATGATATCCTGACCTCAAGTCTATCTTCGTGAAATAACATGCACCATGGAGCTCGTCAATAAGCTCATCTATACGAGGTATGGGGTACCTGTTTTTGATAGTGCTCTTATTCAGGACTCTGTAATCTATGCACATGCGAAGGGTACCATCCTTCTTTTTCACTAGGACAACTGAAGAAGCGAATGGTGATTTACTCGGTCGAATGTGACCCATCGCAAGCAGCTTCTTGATAGTCTTCTCTATCTCATCCTTAAGCCGCTTAGGATGCCTGTACGGAGTAATCATGACGGGCTTAGCGCCCTCCTTAAGCTCAATAATGTGCTCAATACCCCTGTCTGGAGGTCTCCCTGGTGGAATATCACTGAAAACCTTCTCATGCTTAACTCTCAACTGCTGAATATCAGGATGATACTCGGCCTTGTGCTGCCCCTCCTGAATAGGTGTTAATGTGCACTCGGCAGTCCACTCTACCATGTCATGTCGCATGAGTCTCTCCATCCGACGGAAGGAAATAGTCTTGACATTACTGTCCCGAATGGCCTTCAGGATATGTGTCTTTCCATCCACATCAAACCGAATCTCCATGTCTTTGAGACGAAGAGTGACTTCCTCAAGGGAATGAAGCCACTTCATGCCCAAGACTAAATCAATATCTCCCATGTTCACCACGTAATAATCAACGTTGAATTCATAGTTATTCAAGCGCAAGGGGAGATCCTTAATCATACGATCACACTTGAGAGTGTAACCATCAGCCACCTTAACCCTAATACCTTCGAACTCCTCAATTATGAGTCCGCGCTTCTCCACAAATCTAGCATCAATAAAATTGTGGGTGGCTCCTGTGTCAAGAAGGGTGATGACCCTCTTTCCTGCCAAAACTCCACGAAGTCTAAATGAACCCTCCTGCTGAATGCTAGACAATCGTGCCTCCTGAATCTGGAGCTCTGTGTCTGCCTCTGCCCTAGGTTCTGAAGCCTCTGATTCTGACTCCTCAGAACTCTCCTGCTGTTCGGAACTCTCAGATTCCAAATCCTCATAATAAGCCCACATCACTCGATTTGCCTTGCCCTTAGGCCGCAACGGACAATCATGATTAGCATCGTAGGGACCTTTGCAGTAGAAGCAAAGCTTCTTCCTGCGTAAATCATTAAGAGCCTCACGATCCAAGGGTGCTGCTGATTTTCCCTTTGAATCACTCTTAAAATCTGATTTCTCTCTGTTAAAATCTGATTTCTCTCTGTTTTTATTGAAGCCCTTATTGTCCCTGAATGAAGAAGTGTTCCTGGAGTTGAATTTGCTGGATGGTGCTGCAAATTCCATGCTGCGTGCCTTCGTCATGGCTTCCTGTAGCGAAGGCGGATCAAATGCTTTGATCCAACCTCTCAATGGTTCCAACAGTTCCTCCATGAAAAGCACTACAAGACGCTTCTTTGATATATTAGGAACAATAACTGATAGTCGCTGGAAGTCACCTATGTAAGACTCCAAACTGCCACTTTGTCGCAACTGAGCCAAATCTCTGAAATAAGATTCTGGATCCTTCCTGTCAAATCGTTCCACCAACCTGTCAACGAACTCCTGGTATGTGGTGATACGATCGTGCTGGAGTGTCACCATCCCGTGATGCCACCAGTCATAAGCTGCTCCCTCAAGATGCAATGTAGCATACCTAATAGCATCCTCCTCAACCATAAGACGCAATGTGAGGAAAGTATCAAGTTTACTGATCCAGGCCTGTGCTGTGACCTTGCCACTACCGTCAAACATAGCTAGAGTAAGTCTGTTTGTGGCATGCTTCAGATCGCTATTATTATTATGTCTAGGCCTCCAATCCTGTCGACTCCTGTGTTGTTCTCTCCTCTGTGTGATGAATCTGTCAAAAGTGATCCTCTCTTTGACCTTTGGTGACAGTAACTCCCACTCATCGTTCGCTGCCATAAGTGTATCAGCGAACATTTCCTCATGCTCCTCACCTGCAATAGCCTCATCGGGCTCCTGTCTCACAAATGTAGGCCTAGTTGGCCTGTCTGCCGTCCGTGAAACAGTCCTAGGTGCTCTCCGTGATCCGGCATCACTCCTATTCTCGTCACGATGTGGTGACGGTCTCCTCGGCATACCTAACCTCTGGATTGCCACTGTCAACTGCTGTAGTACATCGTTGGACTGCCGTTGACTTGCTTGTAAATCTCTAAGAGTGTGTAGAACCTTTGCATCGTCCTGATCCCTAGGGTTTTGAGGAATATCTGTTTTGTCAGTACCCGACTGCCTGTTATAACCCTATTGCTTGTCAATCAAGGCTCTCCTGCAAGTGTAATATCTGTGAGGCCCAACCTCTTGTGGCTGCATAAGATTGCTAAACCCTCAGGATGGCAGGATTTAGCTCTGATACCACTGTAGAAACCCCTGTTCTCACTTTCTCTGAAACTGCTTGTTTTTTCTTATTTTCAGACGTTTTTGGTTTTTTTGTGTTTTTGCATGAACAAATGAAAGTTGCGATTTTTTGAAAGAAATTGCTTTAAAATGTAAATAAAATATTACAATGCCAATAATGATGGAAACTACGGGATCTAATGATGCCAGTCAATTTATTGATCATCTGGATTGATTACATCTAAGATCTGACAACATGCAACGAAAAAAGCAACAACTTTAATGATGAAAAAACCTGGTATTTGCAGCAGGTTGTGAGACTAATGAATTTGCGTGCCCATCATAGAGATCCACTTTTCCCCTGCGCTAGATGATAGCAAATGTATCCAATGAAGTATGCGCCCCTACTGGAGATGGCAGACTGCCAAAAGAGAAGGCGATTTCCCAAATGCAAGAGGTATGGCCTGGTCCTGGAAAAGTATGGCCTTGCAGCAATAGTACGGCTTTTGTAACAGCAGCAAACAATAAAAAGTACGGCCCTTATTTGTTGTCTCCAGATCTCAGGAAATTGGCGCCTGTAAATAAGACTCTTTTCCAGATGAATTCTACACTGAAAACCTTGAATATATTTTCGACTGTGAAGCTCTGTGATAACTTCTAGATGAAGATATCTCTCTAAAAGCAATAGATCAGCTGATATTTCATAGCCTCTGAACTGCAACACTGAAGATGGCTCGTTCTCCAATGCCAAAACAAAAACTGGAACCCTTGGCTTTGTTCTCAGAAGAAGACTTGATCAAAAATTCAATTTTCAACATAATGAGCTCTGTTTTCAATGAAAACCCTTATATCCTCAAGAGGGTCGACTTTTTCCTCAAAAGGCATCATTTAAATAAAAGTTGAATTTTAACTTTTAATTTTTCAATAGTCTTGACTCACTTTTAATTATAAAATATAATTAAAAAGTGGCCCCCTTCAATGTTGGTCGAACCCTTCAAGAAATCACTTAAGTTATAATATTAAATAATATTATAACTTTATAATATAAGCTTCAATAATTAATATTTAATTTGACAATTAAAATATTAATATCTTTCTCAATTTACGTCCGATTAACGAACCGTCTGAAGCTGGAGAATAAGTGATTGATTTTGCTCATGACCAAACCATACTGCTAAAAATAGCAGGGGTGCTCCGCTGAATGACTAATATTGCTAAAAATAGCAAGTCAGGCAAAAGACGTCCGAATGAGCCCGAATGAAAGCCAACTGGTAAATTCTGACGATCCGAAGCCAAGCCAAGCTCCAACAAGACCCTCTATCCATCCTATCAGCCTACGAGGGTCGCATAATAGGCTAATCATAATCTCTGAGAGATGTCAACTAGAAGGGGACATGACATGTTAGGAGCTATCCATGTGATGATACAGGTGTGGTTAGTGGGTTGTCACTAGTACCGTGCAAGTGACAAATGCTTGGAGCTATTTGTCATATATTAGGGTCTAGTAGGTTGTCACTAGTAGCATGGAGTGATCAATGCTAGGTGCTACCCATGTTGTGAAGGGGTTAGTTGAGATATCACCAAGGCCACACGGTGTTATATGTTTGTTACTACCCCCTTCTAGGGTGGATAGATTTGTTGCTTGTGGCCTAGGGGCAATGGATTTTGGAATGCACCAACTCAATGGTTCTATGAGCTGTGCGAACCTTATTAATAGCTTTATGTGATGTTGTTTTTACCCTTAATCCTTATCTAGTGATGATTGCAAGTAGTATGGGATGCTTGTCCATCATCGTAACTAGTGCATAGGATTAGGGAAAAGGATGGGACCCATAGTGTAGTATGGGATGCATCGACATTCCTTTTCTAGATAGGACACCCTAAAAAGTTGTGTTAGTGAACCAAGTAATGGGAAGATGCATGCAATAGTGTTGCATTCACTTCCTATTGCTAGTTGGTCACTATGTATGAGTCAATCAATCATTGTGTACCTGTTTAAATGGCCTCAGGTTTTGTGTATGCTATTACACTTGTGCCCTTGCTAGTGATGACATACAATAGTATGGGATGCTTGATTGTCATCATAGATGGCGGTGAACTGGAAAAAAGATGGGACCCACATTGTAGTATGAGATGCATCATCATTCCTTATCTAAATGGGATCTACTTATAGGCTTATGAGATTGTGAACCAAGTAGTGGAATGATGCATGTATTAGGTCACATCCACTTCCACTTTACTAGTTATTTTTAGTGAACACGCGACTTTTAAGTTATTCACATTGTGTTTGTGATGGATGCATGAGCTAGCCACACTTTGTATGTGTGATGTGGACACAAGTCATCATATTGTGTATATGTGATGTATGCCTAACCTAGTCATTGTTGTATTTGTGATGTGTATGAGCTAGTCACCCTATGTATGATGAGGTAAGCTTGAGCCAATCATTGTGTGATCATGGGATGATGGAATAATATGATCCCTATGTGGTTTTGTGTGTGTTTGTACACTAATGATTGTTATGGACCCAACACTTGATTGTAATGGTCTATTATCATTCTATCGTAATTAGATTAATTTGAAAGCATAGACTTAATGAATAGTCATGATTAAAAGTAAGATCAAAGATCTCGTACAAGAGGAGAGGATAAAATTTCTCCATCATTGGTGTACAACTACGGAGCTTTTGATTCCCAAAAGGGATATGTAGGCAGGGTCATTACAAATGAATCCTCAAGGTTTAGGTTTGTGTCTAGAAATGACCCTAACATTGGGAGCTTATCACTTTATAGTGTAAGCATATGAGTGATGGCATGGGGTTGTCACCATGATGGTGGTTGGAGAAGTTATGAAATCAGTACTTATAGATTAGAGGGAAGATGTTTGGTTGATTAAGTTGGTAGTTGTTATTAAAAAAAAATTAGTAACTGAGGGGCAGTCGTTACAAAGGAATTGATAAAGCCTGGTTCTAAGACTCATATAGATTAGCATTCTTAGTGTAGATGGATTGACAAGGTCCAGTTTATAAGTTTATTCTCCAGCTTGGTTCCCATGAGGAGGTTCTCAGATGCCCATTTGGCATGCTGGCTAGGTTGCCACCTAAATAATAGACATTATTCAAATCAAGATCTCAGACTATCCATGAACAGTTGATAGAAAGTGCATTAGTAAATATTGTGGTTAAATGTGATCCTATATTGTAAAAGCATATTGAGAAGAGACTTACAACTCGTCAATTGATTAAAAATATTTACTTATTTCTTGAACTGTAACTATATTTTATAGTTTGGAAATGTTTCACAGAGGACTGGGAACCTACAGGTGCTAAACAGAGTAGTAAAAGAAAGGCCTGGGGATGGATTGTGGTGCAAGAAAAATTAAAAGTAGAAACAGGCAACATGTAAGAAAATATTTTTGAGTGGGGGGATTGTGCAAAGGATGAAATATTGAAATGACCATTAGGTTGATGAATAGTGATGCAACCAAGCTGAAATGTAAGACCATTTTACAAGAAACAGTCCTGAGTTGTTTGGTTACATGACATTCTCTGAGCAATTTGAGTTTTTAAGCTTCATCTAATCACTAATGCTATACAACTATACATGCCGACTTTCATCTTGTTGAATGAAGTATCACAGGCAACGGGTTGCTGATGCTTATGATGTTTTAGTTTACAATAACTAGATTCATAACACTTACGAAAAACATTGAAATTAAGGTTTGTTGACTTACAAAATAATTGTGATCTATTGATAGTACAGATATTCTAATATTTGGTAGTTTGATAAAATTAGGTATTGCTTTTCTGCTAGCTGATGACATTCACTTAACTACTTATTTAATGAACCTGTTTTGTGGTAGAGCCTGAAATCATTGCATGACATTAGTTAAAATAAAAGATAGATATCTGATTAACAGTTTTTCACAAGCTAACTGATAACAGGATAAAGTATCTCCTCTGAAGGTTTTCTTTGTCATTGCATGGGCGCTAATTCCTAATTGGAAGGATATTTGGTCATAAGCACAGGTAAAGGTGAAATCAGTGCTGGCAAAAATTGAATTAGATATTCTTTCAATTGCCTTGCAGTATATTCTTCTCTGCCAATAATGATTATTGGGCCTTGTCACATCTGAAATACTTGTAATAGAGTGCAAAAGCATGCTACACAGTGCATAATATGTTTTTAGAAGCAGAGATCCCCCTGAAGATTGTTCCTTAGAAATTCTAGCTTGCTATAGGTACAAACTTACATGCTGGTCATTAACACCATATGTCATGTAGGTTGCTGTGCAATGAGAAATGTGGGTTGAGGCTCTTTGGATGTACATTGAGTAGCTCAGAGCAGATAAATACAGGGAGACACAGTGCTGCAAATGGAGACATGCTGAGATATGAGATTTTGCATGGTTTTGATGCTGTTAATAAAAATATTCTTTCTCTATCAACTGTTGGTCAATTTTTGTGATGGGCAGTCCTATAATCTTAGTGGTGAAGGTGAGTATTGTACTGAAAATTGGGAAGACAAATTGGTGATAACCCTATCAAATCTTGTTTTGTTAAACCGGCATTGGTGATAACCCTATCAAATCTTGTTTTGTTAAACCGGCATTTAACATGTTAATGAAAGGCTTTGTGTTTTGCCTTCATCTCCAAACACACTTTGGTAGAGTGATTTTTTGCTTTAAAGAGACTTTAACTCAAATATTGTTGTCACAAAGGTGGACAAGAGGATTACAATGATAGTTATGAGTAATGTGTATTACATCACCAAGATAGAGGACGATCTGCAGAATAGTGAGAGCTATAGAAGGTTGGTGTTTAACCCTGTCTACATAATTGTAAAGTGTTTTTAAAGCTATCAAAAAGTCTACCTTGGATAATAGCCTGAAGAAAGATTGACTCTGAACAAAGAGATTACTTCAAGAATTTGTGGAGCAACAAAAATCCACAAGGAGGGGGTTCCATGGAGGCCTGCTGTGAATACCACAGTTTATCTTACTTATAAGCTGGCAGTTTTCTTGGCAAAAAAGCTTGAGCCTTCATTCAGGATTTGGCCCACTTTGTTGAAAGTGTCAAAGACAAAAAATTATTGGCTATGAGGATTTTTGGTGAGCTCTGATGTGGTCTCCATTTTTTCCAAGATTCTAGTTGTTGAGGGCTGAGGCAGGCAATGTGGTCATATTTCAAGCTGATGAGATAACTCTTTTGGTGGAGCTTTGTTTAAGATCTTTCTTTTTTCCAATTTGGAGGCATATTTTAAGAGCAGCTGGAAGGTGTACTGATTGATTGTTCTCTTTCTTTGGTGGTAGCCAACTTTTTATGGAACATTTTGACAAAAGGGTCCTCAACTTTTATCCACTAAAGTCAAAGTGGTGGAAGAGATAGCTTGACAATATTATCTTTAGTTGGCTTTATGGAGAAGAAAAACTAGAGTTCCATGCATACCTCCGTAGTAGATGTGATGGCATACAATTCACTGAAGAGTGCAAGAGTGATTGTTGTTTCCCTTCCAGGATGATATCCTTAAAAGAAAAGTCAACAGTTTCCTTCTTTCTAAGGTGTATAGGGAGGGGAATCTTACCAATGTTACATTCAAACCTCCTTGCATCACTACCCAACACAAAAAGCAAGGGTGGGTTTTTAAGACCCTTGTTATAAGAGCTTTAAGGATTTCAGACAAGGAGCACTTGGAGAAAGAATTTAGGCACTTGGATAAAGCTTTAAAGAAGAGTGGCTTTAGGGTTAAGCAAATAGTGAGTGTTTTTGGGTAGGCAAGGGGGTGGACATGCTAAATGGAAAAGGTTAGGGGGTCAAATGCACCTGCCAAAATCTTTCCCTCTTTACATCAAAAGTGTTTCCAACAAAATATAAAAAAATATGAAGTATCAAAATATTAGGTTCAGAGATTTTTAACATAGAAGAAGCTCTGGAATTTTTTTTAGTCCTCAAAGGATCATTTGGAGCCAAAGAAGAAGATGGTGTCTATAACATCCTGTGTTCTTGTAGCGTTTCTTACATCAAGGAGTTGGGAAGATCCACTCAAACAATGGCCAAGGAACATGGTATAGATTTCTGTCTCAACACGTCAGCCTTGGTAGAGCACTCATTTTCAATGAAGCACCACATGCATATTGAGGATGCTAGGGTCATTGCTATTGAGGATCACTACATTGGATTTTGGATAGCACACACCTAATTTAAATAGGTGAAGGCTTAAGTTGAGCCACTCATGCAGACCCATTATGAACAAATTGGGGAAATGATGCCTACCTTAATGTTTGTGGTACAATTTTTATGAATACAGAATAAGTTTGTGGGTTACAACCAATTATTTTAATTTTTAAGCTCATTTATTTTTTCTTCTTTGCATAGTTCATGGAGTTTCGGAGATGCAGTTTTTATAGCTTTTCTTGAGTGTTTAGGGTGTCAGTGGGGTCCATTAGACTATTAGGATTAGGTTTAGTGGTCCAAATTTCATAAATATACCTTTTAAGTGCCAGCTGTGCAGAATGGCTGCAGGTTCTGGGTTGTTCAAGGCATGTGTCTGAGTTTCTTGAGGGTCTCGGGGATGTCCCAGTGTCCTCTTAATGTCCCCATTAGTGGGGATGCCCTAGGAATGCCTTCTCTTTCAGAGAGATGTCATCTCTTGCTTGGTGGTGGTAGTGGGGGCACAGCAGAGGGACATTTCCCTAGCATCCCAACATCTTGGGGTTGTCTCCAGAAACGGCGTTATTTTTTTGGGGGGGTCGGTGGGTGGGGGGAATGCATCCCCGTGGAGCACTGCTTCTTTGGTGTGCCCCCTTGGCCTCATGTACTTGCACTAGAAATATATGTAAGGAGCTCAAGTCTGCAATCCTAACACATCTTTTCAATCTGATGATGGATCACCTAGTGTGATATGAAATTCAAATATCAATTTCAAGAAAGTTCTACATAGTTTGTTCACAATTTTTTTGTTTCTTGTTATTATGGACTGTGGAAGTCTAAAATATCTGCCATTGCACTTGTTAAAAATATTTAAGGCCAAGCTGATCTCTTTTGTTTTGGTTGCAACTTAGTTCTCTTACTGCTATCTACATTTCCTTTCAATTTGCATCACTTGACATTGTTTGTTGTTTATGTATGTATCGGTGAAGTTTCTTCGGCTTTTGAAAAGCCATTTGACATTTATATGCATAGACCTTCCTTATTGTGAGGCAAAGATGTTTGTTCATAGTGGAGCTGCATTTAGGGCCACACCTGATGTATCCACATACAAAGTAGAACCATGTGCCCGTGTGTCTTCCAGTTGCTAATCATATGATAACATTGCTTTTATGCAAAAGAAGTATTTATTGATAGAATGTTAAAGCGGGACAGTGAGAGTTACTTGGGCAATTGGAGTTGGAGTCACTGCCACCTCTTGTTAGCGTTTGAATACATTTGAATGCCAAATGCATTTTAGGATAGGTGAAAATCATCAGAAGTTGCACAGAATTTTCTTTATTTGTTAAGCACAGGTTTATTTATTGATTCAAACTCAGAACACAATCAAATGGTAAGTAGTCACCAAAAATAATTGAGATTAATGAGAATCTGGAAATTGAAGTTTATTTTGATTTGGTATGTACAAGTTTGTTGTTCCTAGCAGCATTTGTTTTGAGTCTGGTTTCTATTTGGCTCTTACCGGTATTACACTAGGTGTGCTCTTGAAAAGTAAGCAGTGAAGGTGTGCATGTTGAGTACATTGCTGTATTTTTGGCAATCTTGTTTCCTGGAGCCTTTGTTGCTATCAACTATGATAGGCTGGAGATTTTGTCACATTCTCGGGTGCTCCGCATATACTGTGCAGGGGTTTGGCATAATGCTGTGGTAAGTGGATGATGGTGTCCTCCACATTATATTCTTCATAATAGTAATTGTTATGGCAGTGAAGTGTAATTGTAATTTCAATATTCATCTATTTTTTATAGGATCACAAGCAAAACTGGATAACCTGATTTATTTATTCCTTTGCCCAAGTTTATATCCTGATATATTTTGCTTTTGGCTTCATAGTCATTCAGTTCTTCAATATGGTAGCAACGCGAACATAGTGTGTAAGCTCAACATGATAATCCTGTCTTTTGTTGTTCCTAGTGTTGTGCAGTATGTTGGTTAACATTGGCATTACTTCCTGTGCTTTTGCACCTTGTGTACAGGCATGGCGAAAATCCAGTGGTATTACATCTCTGTACTTACAAGTGTATTCCATATTTTACTAGAGAGTACATTATATTTTTCCTTTAACTAAACATACCGAATAAAGCAAATTATGTCATATGTTTGGCTTCTGCCGAACTGATGCCAGTTATTTTATGTATGATCCTTTTTTGGGAATTGTGCTTCTTTTAAAATTAAGGACACTGGGCTTTTCATTGTCCTCTTCAGGTGTTGAGTGTTCCTCCTACATCATCTTTGGCTGGATATTTGTCTCCAGGAGAAATAATACTGGAAATAGACAATATTAAAGTTTCTAACCCAAAGGAATGGTTAGAGAAGCTTCATTTGATGCATCTCCATGCATTAGACGAGAACAGCTTGTTGGATGATTCTCATGTCACTAGTGAAGTGAAAAAGAAACAGATCATACATTTGAGTCACTTTGAGAGAGGATTTTGTGTGCCAAACCATTGGCTGCCTGGAAGCCAGCAAATTGAAGCAACTAATAGGAGTCTGTCTTGTTTGGATGGCTATATACCTTTTATAGAGATTTCATGCTCCAATGGCTCTTATTTTAATGCAGCAGGAAGCACAATTTCCTCTGAAATACTTGCCCAAAAAAGCTTTTGCTTGAGAGCTAAGGATGTTGTTCAGCTTTCCAAATGTGGCAGTGGATGGTCTGAGTCATTGACAACTGACATTTGCCCATGTTCAGAGGTTGATGATGTACCCTGCCTTATATTTTCAATTTGTTGAAATGTTTCTGTTTAGGTCAGTTATCTTGTTAGTCTCTTTTTCTTGTTTTAAGCTTCTATCTTGTTCATATGCATGGGCTATTATGGAGCTGAATCATTCTGTATTATGTTTTTACAGAGCGAATTATGTATGAAGCCACTGCTTTCGCCTGGGTCAATGTTGATTGAGATTACATATTCAAAGGCAAATATACCAGACTGCTTATCAGGACAGGCGAATGCGCGCGGCCTGAACTTACCAATTGGTTCTGAAGTTCAGAAGGATCAAATGAGTTTTACCTGCCAATCCAGTTTGCTTTTTGTGGGAGACGCGCTTTCTCTTGCATACTCTTTAGAGTTGACTGCTTATAAACCTCGAAGACTGACTTTATATAACTGTTCTTTTCCATATTGGCTCCCAAGTATGCTGGAAAAGACACTCATGTACACTTTCCATGTCTCAGCAGGACTTGGCCTTCTCAACAGTGCTCCAGTACTTTCTCTTTCCTCAGTCCATGTACAGAGAGAATGTCCACTGCTAGCATACTCATACATACTTTCAGAAATCCTTGCAGCAATATCCTTTTGATGTTTTCTAACGTTTTTAACATTTTGCAGGTATACTATCTCGATGGTGAATCTATGCTGGAGACCATTATATTCATTGTGGTTTCAGTACATCCAAGGAAGAAGAGGCGCATTCTCTCTCTTTTTCTTATGAGTGGGACGCTCCTTTTGCTACTTAGCATCTTATCCGGGATAAGAACATTAATTTTTGGACCTTTTTAGAATCTTCGTTGTTTAATCAGAAATTGCACAGACCGCCTTCTCAAAAGAGAACGATCATTTCAACCCAGCATCAGAGTGAAGAAAGAGAGACTTGACCCACCTTCACGCTTTTTGTTTACAATGTTTGAGCCATGGAAAGGCTCTTAACGGTTTATTTATTTTTCATTAAGAGTAAAATCATGCTTGCTCTGGGGATTATTTTGCTTTCAGAAAAGCTCTACATTATAATCACAGTGCTATTTACCAATTTCGGCTATTATTACGTCATTATGAATGCACCAGAAAATTACATCAGATGCTTATTATTCATTCTAAGTTATGAGATGCACATTCATTTTGTACAAGTTAAAGATTTTTTTTAATGAGATTAAAGTATCTTAACAATGGAATATGTTTTTTCCTCTTGGAAATGCTCAAAATACTCCAGTTACGGCTCTATTATAGAAGGACCTGTGTTGGTGGGGTATAAATTAGATCTAGTACCGTCAAAGGTGCACAAGTGTGCCAATAGAGGGTTAGGGTGGAGTTGAGTTGTAGAAATATTAGTCAAGTAAGATAAAGGTTCACAGCTGGATATTAGCAATACCATATATCGATATTTTATGATTTAAAATATTGAGAAACAAAGTGCTTTTATTATTCAATTATATGTTTAAATATATGAAATTTTAATTATTATTTAATGACATCGAATTTCCAGTGGACAATATTAATAATTATTATAAATTTATAAATGAAATAGAGTATATATATTATTTTAATTAAAAATAATTTATAAATTATTGAAAAAATAGATCTCGGAGCAAACAAAAATGAGAATCAATGTATGCATATACAAGTAAAAATTTATATAATAATTAAGTAGTGAAAGCTACAAATCTAGTAGAGAGAATCTTTGATTATTTGGTGTAGAATCCCAACCATTTTTTGGAAGGTCTTGGTTGTTAAGAATTGAGTCCTATCTAGTGTTAGCATCATTATATGCTGAGCACCTAAAGAGAGGTACTATGACCACGCTAAGACATGAGTTTTCCATCTTGCCTAGTAGGTGGCCCTTATCTATGCCACTAAGAAGATAGCGTGACTCTTAGAATGTTGTGAAATTGTTACTACTTCCTTTTTTGGCACTTTGACAAGGAACAAGCACAAACACTAATAGAAAAGTTAGGAAATCTTACCATAGTCTAAGGTTCATTTAACTTGGGCTACGTTGCTGGTCTAGAATAAATTTTGGAAAAAAACATTGGAAATGATAACAAATTTTGCATATTTCAAAAGTATTAAAAAAATAGAAGAATTTCTAGCTTTTCAAATGAAAAAAAGATTGTCATTTGAAAAGGATGTCAAACATAGATGAATTTTACTAGGAATTTAGACTAATCTCCTAGATGAACATGTCATGACAAGATTCAAGTAAAACCATGAGGGTTTGAATAAGTCATGAATTCAAATCCATGCAAACTAAGCTCTAGGACAACCAAAACAAGTGCTTAAAGGTCTCCCCATGCCTATAGAAACAACATTTGGGGTTTGAAACTTCAAGATGGACTAATTGAGTCCCCAGTGGTAAGCCTTGGTAAAGGATCTAATAGGCAAAATAAGCAAGTTTAGGTTTTAAAATTATTTTTCAAATTGACTCCAAGATTGAGAATTGGATTCGAGAGACCATCCCTCGTTCAATTTTTGAACCATAGGAAAATATGGAAAAAAACTAAGCAAAAACTCTAAG
Organism: Sequoia sempervirens; assembly: GCA_007258455.2. Classification (NCBI taxonomy): domain Eukaryota; kingdom Viridiplantae; phylum Streptophyta; class Pinopsida; order Cupressales; family Cupressaceae; genus Sequoia; species Sequoia sempervirens. The sequence goes on from VDFB02000002.1 coordinate 36,593,926, forward strand.
ATATGCCCAAATACCACTTCCAATTTGTCCACCATAACTACATAGTTTGACTTATAATCTCGTGTTACATTTAAGGAGGAACAACCTTTAAGGAATCCTAATCTTCATTCTTCAATTCGTACATGGCTTTGGAAAGAAATATGAAATAATTTTAATGCTTCTTTTTGAAAGACTTAAAACACCCTGTATAGATTAAAAAGGTAATTTTTAATCGTTACTGTAAGAGCTTAAGATTAGCTCAATACCCAAGACCACTTGCAAAAAACAAAGAAAACCTTCTACAAGAGAGTATGCAAGAAAATGAGCTTGTTTGATATTAAGACCTATCAAATGATGAGGTATGAAGTATATTACATATGAGTACAAAGACCTTCCTTATATAGGCAAGGTTGAAATGTAGTAATAAACATGATGTTGACAAATGTTATAATCCTATGACATGAGACAACTAACAAACTAACTACGTAGGAATCATGCAAAATAGCTATATAAGATAAGTTTTAGAAAAACCAACTAAGACTTCTAGAAAAAATCTTATATCCTAAGTAAACTTAACATGTGAACAAGTCTTCTAATTACTTAGTGAATGAATTAACTAGGTACAAGACTTTAATTCACTCTAACAGTTACAAAATTTTAAAACATATTATATAATACAAAATAATGTATTAAATAAAATTACTAAAATTATTTGATGATTTAGCTACAAATTATCTTTGACTTATTCAATTAAAGGGGACAAAATTATATAATCAATTTTCTTGTAATATATTTTAAGTATATTAAAAAATGTTTGAACTTTTATTAATAACAATTGCTATATAATTTTTTGTATTATGAAATACAATTGTATTAGACTTTTACAAATTTTAGTAATTTTATTTTAAGTTTGGTATTAATATAAGCATGTCTTATCTTTATTCATTGTTTCAATTATGTGTACTTTTCTTTCATAATAATTATAAATTGTTTAAATTAATAACATCCAGATTAAAATTAAGATTTGTTAGATTTGACCTATAAAATTTCAAATATAGATTATTAAAGTCAAACTACCAACCTAATAATTTTTATATAAATAATAATAATTTTTTTCATAAATATTTTTAATTAAATATTTATTTTTATACAATTCTTATAATTTATAATCATCTCAAAATAATTTTAATGAAAATCATTATATACATTAAACATTAAATCTTCTAAATAAGTTAACATTATATGTAACACCCCTCCATTTTGGATCTTTTGATCGGCAGTGTTTTTCTTTGTTATGTGTTTTTGTTATGCTGTGACTATGGTACTTGGTTCTATTTGATCGCAACTGTTAAGCGATGCGTATATGATATTTTGATGTGATGGAATTTTACTTTGATGTTATCATTATGGCATGTTTTGAATTAGCATAGCAGTTATTTAATTTAAAAATGCCTTATGCTTTTATTATATTGTTGATGTTAGACTCATCAGTTAAAAAGTCTGTATTGGTGAAGGGGACGAGATCGCATCACTCGCTTGCGAGTGCACTACGATTCCGCGATTTCCTCTTCACGGTGTGTGTATTATGTTATATATATGCATGTTCGATATGGTCTTTGTTCGTAGGTTGACAGGTACAGGGCATCGACTCCACCTGATTTCACAGGTTTGAATGTCCATTGACCAACGGTAATCGATTGGAAGATAGTAGCTAGGTTTTTCATGCCAAGTCATCACCCTAGTCATAGCGTGTCATCGGGTTGTAGTCGGGTTTAGTTGTTTTAATGTTGTCCCTTTCACCTTAGTTATTTATTTAATTTCATATTATAAAGGTTATTAAATGACGGGTGTAGTTAAAATGATGACTAAATATATCTAGTTGCAATGTTGAAATGTTATTTATTTATTGATTAATTTAATTTAATTAATAAAATAATCTAATCTTGGATTAGATTTAATTATTGATTAATTAAGTTAATGGTGATAAATTAAATTAAATTAGTTGTTTTGGCATTATTGGATATTTAAAGTTAAATTGAAAAAAATGGAAATATGTTTTAAATTGCACTTTTTGAAAATTAATAAGTAAAGGAATTTCTTTTCAAAATTTTGAATTCTTTTTGTAAAAAGAAATTTTTAAATGCATGAAATTTCATTTGGGAAGTAATTTTGTTTTAAATTTCAAAAAATGAAAATATCTCCAAATGGCTATATATTTAATATATATGAGATATTTATTTTAGGGTTTTGACAAATTTGGGGAAAATTCTATTTGAGCAAATAGAATTTCATATAATTTTCAATTTCCAATTTGGGGAGAAAATTTTGCTGTGGCTTTGTTGGATTGAGGAAGAAGGTTGAATTTCTTGGTGGGCTAGAAACAGATTTGGAGGCACCATTTGAATCCTTCTACCTTTGGAGAAAAAAATCAGGTTCTTCTTTGATTTTTGTTTCATTTTGAAAGAGTTTTAAATCTTGTTATGCTGTTGGAAAATTTCTAAATGTTGTTTGAAGATCAATGAAAACCCATGTGAATTTGTTTCAAAACTTGCAAACTTTGTTGAAATTTTGGGAAAGGAAATCAAAACAAGAATCACACAATGAAAAATTGAAAGAAAACCAAAAGAAAATTTCTTTTCAAATGAAAAAACTTAAAACTAGATATGGTGTTGTCAAATTTAATTTTGTTGCAAAATTTTGTTGTGCAATTGCACAGTTTGGCTGGAAATGAGGATTTTAGGTATATATTTATAAATATACCTATATATATATACATACAGGTATATTATATAAATATATAAATATATATATATATATATATATATATATATATATATATATATATATATATATATATATTTTAATTCTCTGGAAAAAAATTTCTGGGTTTCAAAATTTCATAGTAAATGTCATGTTCAAAGAATGCAGGGGAGGGGTTTTATTTTATAAATAAATGTTAAAAAAAATATAAATATTTTTATGTGTTCTGTGGGGCGCAGCCAAGGCTACACACAACTGCGCTCCATGGGGTGCTGTGGCAGTGCTTCCCCACAGCCCGTGGGGAGGGCGCTGCCACAGGTAACCTCCACAAGGGAGGTTGGGTGCAGCCTTGGCTGCGTCCCCTCCCTTATGGGGCCCCGCGGGCCAAGCAAAAGTTATTTCTTTTTTTTAATTTTAATTTTTTATTTAATTTAGTTTTATTTTATATTATATAATATATAATATATATATAGTATATATATAATATATAATATAATATATATATATATATACTATATATTAATATAATATATATATACTATATATTATATATATAATATATTATAAATTAAATAAATATTTTGTTATTAATTATTTTAATTAAATGGTTGATTTAAATGAGTTGAAATTTAAATTGTTTTATAAAAATATATTTAAATAATATTTATATATATTTAAACAGATATACATATAATTGTATATACGTGGAGTATATAATTGTATATATGTTTAATATATATTTATATTTAAATATATTGATTTTAAGAGGGTTGATTTATTTAATGATGCAAATATTGATTTTGTAAGAGAGTGGTGTTTTTAGAAAATGGATTTTGATCCTTTGTTTAATTAAGAAAGTTGGAAAATGTGCATATGGTTAAATAGATAATATTTAAATGTGAGAAATGAATTTTAAATTTGTATAGATACAGTATTCTTGTTTTAATGAATATTTAATTAATAGAGATGTATATGTCCAAATATTGATTTTATAATGATTTTACTATAGCACAATCAATTTTAATCATTATGTATAGTGAAGAGATAAACTCTATGTAATCACGTTATGCAACATCTTTTAATACTTGAATGTTGTCATCCATCTAGAGTTGAATTATGTATCGACCTTGCTTAGAGCAATTTTATGATTATTGTGTATTAATTAAAATCAATTAGGGAATTAAATGTTTGGTTAAATTTCATCCTTTGTCTGAAAGAGACAAAATGTAATTAGTTTTATTGTGGCAATAATCTACTGAAGGTTAATGAAGGAAGTGGATTTAGGAAATCCAAATATAGATTTAAATTTCTGTTTGATTACCCTTTGTGTATGTGCACTTCTTCTATTTTCACTTTGGAGAAGTTGATTAGAAGGGTTGTTAAGTCTTCCAAAAGGGGTGTAACTTTTGGGGTTGTAGTTTTATGTTAGTCAACCGTTGTGTTGCCTTGGGTAGGGTGTATTGTTGTATCTTGTTGTTTTACCCGGTTTTCACAAACGGGGATGTGTTGTGCCTCCTTTGAATTAAGAGTGGTTTATGATCTTTGTTCCTCCAGTGTTTGGAGAGGGTTTGACCTTTTTTTCCTCCAGTGTTTGGAGAGGGTTTGACCTTTGCTTCCTCCTATGTTTGGAGAGGGTTTTGACCTTTGTTTCCTCTAGTGTTTGAAGAGGGTTTGACCTTTGTTTCCTCCAGTGTTTGGAGAGGGTTTGGATTTTGTTGCCTCCTGCGTTTGGAGTGGGTTTTCATTATATGTTCCTCCTAGAGTTGGAGTGATTGTTTATCTGGTTTGTATGCCCTTTGGCACCCTTGGTGATTGGTTTCATGTTGGTCTATTTTCAAGTAGAAGAGTGGCTTCTGTTAGGGGCTAGAGCCCAAAGAGGCAAATTGGGAAACCTTCAAAGGTGGTTTAATCAAGTGATAACTAAAACAATATACTTAGAAGTTAGGTAGTTTTTCACATTAATTAAGATAATTGAGCCTCGCTCATGGACGCAAGGGCTTGTATAGACTTGGGATGAGACGGGAAGGCCTAGAATGGCAAGGTCATCTATCTTGTCCTTACGAGAGGTATTTGATTCTGCATGAGTGAGTATGGGTGTTGGGATTCGGTAGAGGCCACCAGGACAACCCATAGTGGGGGTTGGAGCCTAGGAAGATTCCCAGAGGATATCCCATGTCGAGCTATGTGATGACACTCTTTCTACGACAATAGTTGGTATTTGGGTTTATGTGTATGGTCTTCTTATCATACTCGATCTGTTTTATTTCTAAAAGCAATGTGACCTATGCCAGTGATGTTGGAGTTGTACTTGTGTTATCCTTATGGTTGTATGGTTCTTGTGTTTGGTTGTGTTAGTGTGAATTAGTCTGTGTCTAGGGGTGGATGGTCTTGTCTAGAATTCCTTGTTACTATCTCCTAGCACGGGGGGTGAGCCTTCGGTTATCACATGGTTGGGTGGAATATGCAACTTTTCCGTTGGGTCGTCTTCTTGTTCGTGTGGACGATATTTCCAATTGGAGAGCTCGTGGGATCCAGTACTTTCATGCTTTATTCATTTTAGTAGTTATAGTAATTTATTACCCCTCTTGTTATCGAGGTGGAAGATGTAATTTGTAACCTTATTTATTGGAATTACCTCATTCGGGGAATGAGTGTTGTAATCTTATTGTAATTCATATTATTGGAATCATGTGGTATCTTTTATGCCTTTTTTGTAATTTTATCATGTATGGAATGTATGAGTATTTAATTTGTTAAGCAATTAAATGTTATGTTTTTTTATTCATGTTTCTTGATTGGGTTTTAAGTAATCTCAGTCTCGTAACCTTAGAGGTTGTTGGCAATGGATACTGATCTTGCATGTTATTTGTACTTAAACCAAAAAAAAAAGTACGTTTGAGTAGTAAATTGCAACTTCCTCTAGGGTTGCGTGGCGGGGCATTACATTATATAACTCATTTATTTCTACTTCATACAATATAAAATTATTTTATTGACCATATAAATTTGAAAAACAAGCTAAAAATATCAACTAAAATGAAGGAGCCATATATACCGATTAAACACATCAACAAGCATAATGAAGTGAATGTTTGAATCTTTATATTTTTTATTGCAATACTTGAATAATGTATTGCATTCATTACTTTTTATTGTTACTAGATGATGGTAGCAAATAAATGTTCTGATAAGTGTGTTGAACATAAATTCAAAAATTTAAAAGCAAAAAACTGCAGTAAACACTTTATGAATGTTTGGATGCCATTTAAAATGTAGAGGGATTGGAATTGTTGGTGATCAAAACTATAGACCCCAGATCCCCAAGGTCGGATGACTCCCAAATGCTAGGGGTGTCAAACTTGGGAAGAATATCACAAAACCTATGTTTAGGTTGGGCAACTTAGGACCAATTATTGAGGTGGGTAAAACCTCCATTTCTAATTTTGTAAGATTAGGGTTTCCTTGAGGTGTTGAACTGATTGAGAAAATAATGACTAAATACTTGTCTTGCTACAAAAAATACTCATTGCATAGTATATCCTAATAATGGTGTCACACTATACCTATTGTATTAGTTTGGATATGCAAGGCTATGCCCCTCTATATAATATAAAATATCTATCATGCAGTGTGTTAGATATTGGTAACAAAATAATCACCTATATATTACAATGACTATACCACAAGTTTTGACAAACTAATCACAAACTAATCACATATATATTTAGAGAATGAACACAATATTAATGGAGACACTCAATGTCCATTCCCCACTTAAAAAATTTCTCTTCAAAGATTACAATGACTATACCACAAGTTTGGGATAAACCCAATTCATCAAAATATAATAATGTTACTTCTCCTTCACTAGAACGAAAATCCTAGCCATCTAATTTTTTTTTCTTGTATCCATCCTCCAACTGATTTTTCATTCCTTATAAAATGAAAAAGGATGCGTATATACCTAACCACGTTGCCCAAAATGAGAAACATGCAAACTTGCATGTGGATCTTGAAAAATTGCTATCTTTTCCAGCTATAGGTGGCAATCATGTCATAGTGTTAAAACTCTCCATCATTTTCTATACTTGAAACTAGGTCCAATCATACCTTGATGTGCTTGTAGAGTATGGGTGCCGATTTTTCTTCTGCGGGTGTCACTTTTTGATAATTAATGGCATCCATGAGAATAGTTGAAATCAATTTTTGTAGTTGAGTGAGTCATAGAAGACACATTAATGAAATCTAAGAAAATTAGGAAAGCAAGTGGGAGATGTAATTCTGGACATTCAGGTGCTTGGTATGAACACTTTTCTTCTCTACATGGAAGTTTGTGGGATCCAAAAGTGTAATTGAACATTTGTAGGAGTTGGCCATTGAACCAAATTTATGGAGAAAACAACTCAAACTCAACTCTTGAAGGAATTCAATTGAACCAGCCAACTTCCTAATTTCTTGATGTTTGATTCAAATGAAAAGTTTCAATGATGACAACAACAAAGTACAACTATGACCAAATGCATCTAGATTAAATTAGAAGTAAAATTTCAAATGGTTTCATTCAGTTGGCCAAGATAACTCTACCAAAGGGTTTGATGATGTAATGATGACATTAACATGAAGTCATGATGCTACAACCTACAAAACTTCCCAAGTGAACTCAACTTATGTTGAAATACTAAGGATGGGGTTTAAATAGGCTTTGGACTTCTACAACCATTTAATTGGGCTTTATAAAAGATCAAATGCAGAAAATACTAAGTGGACAAAATTATCACATTTAAAAGGTTAATTTCAAATGGAGGATAAGTTCCCACAAAAGGATTTTTGTGATAAAAGTGAAGTGAATCTCCTTTTGTGATAAAAGTGAAGTGAATCAAATCTTCATTTTTGAATGGGGAAGTTCAAATGGACATTGAGATCCCTCCTTTTGTGATAAAAGTGAAGTGAATCAAATCTTCATTTTTGAATGGGGAAGTTCAAATGGACATTGAGATCCCATAGGAAACATAAGTATGATTTTTTTTAACTAAACTAGAGAAGTGGGAAAAGTGATCTAAACCAAATCTTGACTTTAAAAGGGGGAGTTCACTAGGGAGTAGAGGTCCTACTGAAAGAAGATATTATTTTCCTCATTTTCTCCTTTTGTAGGGACTTCTTAGTGAAAATGACCTTGCAGGGATTTCTTGGTGAACTAGACTAGATCAATTGGATGAGTAAAGATTGCAAGCCAAATTATAACTATTTTTGACACTTTAATAAATTTTTTGAATATTTCCTAACCCTCTTAAAAATATTCAACATGGGGAATCCAACTTGGAAGTTTCTTAGATCGATTATAAAAAATGGGCAAGATAGTATCAAATACACACTCAAGTGAAGAAAAAAGGATAAATTAAGCATATCAAAATAGGGTGGTAATATTGTCTCTAGTTGGGGATGTGTCTCTTGTAGGAAAAATGAGAATTCAAATCTCCAAGAAAACCAAAACTTTGGAAAATAACAAGAACCAAGATCGACTTAGACTTCATTATGACAAATAAAGGTCATGAGTGCACAAGGGAAAACCATATATACAACAACAAAACACAACCAAAATAACTTATAATACAAAGGTTCCAAGAACCTTAACCTTAAGAGAAGTAATGCTTGATATGTTGACCAAGAAGTAGTATCACTCGAAGATCTCCATCAAGGCTCCTAAGGTAGAAATTCCCTTGAATGCATCCTTCAATAGTTTGATAAGGGTCAAGCCATAGCCCAACATCAAATTTTCATGTTTTCCCTTGTCTTTTGACTTGGAATTCCACATGAGTACAAGGTCCCCAATTTGTAACTCCCTCTTGACAACCCTCTTATCAAAGAGGTATTTCACTTTTTGTTGCCTCAATAAATTTATCTCACAAGCCATTCTTCTTGACTCATCTAGCTCAGTCAATTTATGCATTCTTTGAGAAATGACATATTCTTCTTCTCCATAAATTTTATACAACAATTTATAGATTGGTAACTCAAGGCTAATTGGTAACTTGGCCTCAATGCCATACACCAGTTCAAACAAAAACTTACCAACATGACCTTAAAATTTATTCTATCTTCCCAAACAACAAATTTCAATTTATCATCCCATCTTTTCTTATTATCATTCAAAGTTTTCCTGATGATATTCATGATGCTTTTATTGTTGGAATCTACTTGTCCATTTCCTTGTAGATGGTAATGGGATAAATGTGTTAAGGAGATGTCATATTTTTGACTTGAATATCAAGTCCCCCAAGGAAAACTATCCATTACCTATTATGGACCATTTACTATAGTAGGTGATTGGGTTTGAGTTAATGTCTATGATGAAAAAATTCTTGAGGTAAAATCAAGTCATGGTCAAAGAATTTGGGTAGAACACAAAATCCTTCATGATTCAATGGGAAAAATATATATTTTCTAATGCCATTCAACTTAAAGAATGTTAGGGGCATGTTACAATGAGCTATATCCTATTGAACCATGCATTTCACCTTAATAAACATTAATAAACAAAATCATGGTTTTATACCAAGATGACTTGAATAACTACTCAAAAGATCAAAATAATCATCACAATTACTTGGAGTTAATCTTCTAGAGGTTTTTAGAGTATGAAACTTCTTTGAATCCAAAGAGATGTTTTAGAGTGGAGTAAGGGAAGCTCCTTAGACATATTATGTTAACAAAGAGGGTGCAAATTGATCTAGAACATTTATAAGTCCATTAATCTCATCTTGCAACCCAAAATAGTTAAGGTGGTCCAATCATTTTTTGGGTAGATATATTTTATTATGAGGTTTGCTCCTAAATTTGTCAAGAAAAAGTCAATTTCAAAGGTATTAAAGAAAGGATAGTCATCAAGCTAGATAAGGAATCAAATAATTCCTTTATAAAAATGAATGATATGCTAAAGAAGGTATTAGTGTTGGCAAGTCTAGATTATTTAAAACCTTTTTAATTATTTTCATTGCCTCACTTTAAATTATTATTGTTGTTCTACTATATAAGAACAAAAAAGGATAGGAACAAACAATAATATTCTTCAACAAATCATTAAGATATGTTGAATTGAATTATTATATAATGGAAAAGTATGCCTATGTTCTTGTTAATGTGATAAAGAAACTTAGGTCATATAAATAGCAGGAGAGAAAATCTCATGACCTTTATGGAGCATAAAATGGTCCAAAAATATTGTATAGAAAAAGGGATCAGGTGGAAGGTGTATATGGATACTCAAGATCTAGGAATTTGTCTTGGAGGTGTAATGTTGAAAAATGCATCTTGTGCTATTTCATATTGTATAACCTCCCCTTTAGCCTAATAAAAGTCGATAATACAATTCCTGCTATTTCATATTGTATAACCTCCCCTTTAGCCTAATAAAAGTTGATAATACAATTCCTGCTATTTCATATTGTACAACCTCCCCTTTAGCCTAATAAAAGTCGATAATACAATTCTCCCTTTCACCTAACCTTAATCTTGTCCCTAATCCCTTCTTTTTTAACTGTTTAAGTGAATTTTTGTTGCGGGCACTAGCATTATGTGTAGATGTCTGTGTGATGCACAAACATATCAAAAAGATTCCTGATTCTATGGTTGTTGGGACGTTACACTTCCACCTTCCCATGAAGTGTAATGCCTTTGTGGGATGTAGACACAACAAGAACAACCTCTTGCATGCCTTTTCTCCATTCTTTCACCTATTATTTCATTTTATTCAATCTATATTCACTCATTCTCTCAATCTTGGTACTCAAGCTCTCATTCTCATTCTCTCCTATAACATTTTCTTGCAAGCTCTCTCACATCTTAGCTTCTACACAAACATTTGATCTTTTTAGCTCATCTCAAGTATCACATACCCTCCTTCAGCATCACTAGCTTGCTTAAGTGAGAGTATCACATGCTATCTATTACATTATTGTGTTCATTTTAGTAGCATATTGTCGTTTTAATTTGTCTATTTTCTTGTCTATCTATTTCTTTATCTATCATTTTTTGTCTGTCTATTTGGATGTTTGTGGAGGTGGAAACACCAAAATGGGGGTTTGACTGAAGAAAATCTCGAAACAACCCCAACTTTTGTCCTCATTTTCATGTGTGTAAGTTGTTGATTTGGAGTGTTGTAGGAGGCTTCATAGCATTGGACTTATTGTGAGTTATTTCTTCTCTTTTCCATCTCGTCTTTTCATTTAATTTTTTTTAATCTATGCATGTTAGTTCTTTTTATGTAATTTCTATTATTTTCATCATTCTATTTAGTGTAACTCCTAGATTTTAGTTTTTGAATAGTTAGTAGGTTCTTTATAGTTTATGTTAGCAAGTTTTGTTCTCATACCGTACAAGAATATATCACACAGTTTGGATGTCTGAGCACCACACTGTCATCCTTGGCTAAGAGACAATTAGCTTGCTCACAAGACCTATGAATCTACTCTTTTGGTCTCTAAAATCCTTATTCTGAAAATTTTCATAAAATACAAAATATAGCTAAAACTCCTTGTACTTCCACCTTTGTCACTTGAGATTTTCCCTTGAGGTAGTTGAGGAACATTCTATAAGTAGTATATCTTTACTTTGTTGTAGTCGACCGTAGTTGGCCTTGGTCGTAGTCAGCTAATTGCTAATAAAACAATAGTTAGTGAGAATAATACATGTCATGTACTTTTGGGTAATCAAGTCTCGATTAATGTTAATGTTGTTATGAAATGTCGTATCGGTTGGTTATCTAACTACCACCAAACATTATATGTAGTCAGTTGCTGTAGTCAGGAGATAGTCATGTGCCGATGGTTATACTGATAAGCACTGTTGATACTCTGTGATTGTACATGGTAATATTCCTAATGATGAATAAAGTTTCTATTCTATTATTATGTTCTATGTTCTGCACATGACTTAGTTTTCCAGTCGTACGTACTACTTGAATTACATTCTATAGGAAAACATTTGGCACCGTTGCCTGAGCGGACTAGGGAATCACTCGTCATGGCAGCGTAATGGGTCAACTGGCGGAAGAACCTATAAATGCTAATGAGGAATGGGAATACCTATTGACTGAAGATTTTATCAACTTGTGGAAGATATCTTTACGAGATCACGTACGTAGGGAATCCCACAGACGGGAGATCCCTGAGGAAGTTATCTGGGATAGGTTGGAAGTGAATGACGAGGTCAAGCGCCTCCTGAATTGTATGCCCAAATTACTAGCTCGTCATTCTATTATTCTACAAGATCTCTAAGAAGAAGAGGATCGAGAACGTCGAAGGCAGCAAATACTACAATGCTACGAAGAACGAACTAAACGAGAAGAAGAAGAACGAGACGCAAGCCAAAGATGTACATTCAGTAGCCAACAATGATCGCCTAAACATATTTTAAATGCCCGTACGGACGAACAAAGACAAGAATCGAGTACCTGACGGGCATGACACTCCGAAAGAGCAAGTTCGATGATCACTTAGGCTGCAAGAACAAGAAAACCAGTGAAGAAGACTGAAGCAAGTCGGCAAGGAATTGGATGAGGATTTAATTGAAATAAATCAGAGCATTAAAAGAACATATGAAAATCTGACAAGAATAGACACATCCATTGGACGAGCGCACCAAAGTTTGACAGAAGGAAGGGACGGAAAACCCTTTGGCACCCCGTATATAGGAAGATATGATCCTGATGAGAATGAAGATGACTTAAGTAGTAGCATTAGACGTTTTCAGGAGTTGTCCTTATCAAACGACGATGAACAACTAACAAGTGGAAGATCTGAGCCCAGTACCCCAAGGTGGAGAGAGTACTGAAGGGAACCCTAGGAGACTCAAGGTGTCAAGGATGCTGAAGGAAGACATGGGAGTGACTCGTACGTGGCCGAGAGTGAAAGTGACACACCAGAACATAGCGGGGAAACTAGTCTACTCGGGTCCAACACACAAGGAGGATAGTGGGGAAAGATGGCTCATCTGGATCAGCAAAAGCTGTCGAAGTTCATGGGGAATGGGTCAGAAGATCCAATATGACACTGTAAGACATGTGAAACTATTTGGATAGCCAGCGGACAGGATGATCCCGACCAGTGGCTAAAAGTATTTCCAACAACACTCAAAGAGAGTGCCATTGATTGGTACTCTAAATTAGATCAAGCACACAAAGCTACATGGAGATTATTGAAGAAAGCATTTCAAGAGGAGTTCAAACTCCTGCGGGATGATAGCGAGATTGTTGCAGAGATATACAATACCAAGCAAGGAAGGCATGAGATTGTGTGGACCTACAACCAAAGACTCAAAGATTTGCTGGGGAAATTGGAGGCATAGCCGACGGACAGGTTGAAGAAAAGATGGTTCATTGAGGGCTTGCTTCTGTCATTAAGAAAGAAAATGAATTCATACCTCCTTCGTCATACGCCGAAGCATACAATCGGGCAATGGACATAGAAAGTGAAAATAAAACATCCTCCTAAGGAAAAAGAAGACATATGACAAGGAGAGTACAAACGACAGTGACGATGAATCCAAAACTGTACAAGCACTCAGGAAAGATATGATGTGAATGATGAAAGAATTGAAGGCCGACAAGGAGAGTACGAGAGAAGCCAGAGAACTGTGGTGTATGAACTGCAATGTGGAAGGTCACATGAAGGCGAACTATCCCAAGAACTTATTTTGCAATATCTGCCAAGTGATGGGACATTCCGTCAAGGAATGCCCATACAACTTAAAAACCAAAAGTGCACAAGTACTCTTCACTCATGGAGAGCCGTCAACACTGCTGAACACACCACCAAAGCCCCAGTACAATAGCAATGCATCCCCTAGAGGTTACCGAAGCAACAAAAGTCTGAGAAACATGATACAGTACGATGCAAAAAGGTCTATGATCCAATGTAGGAAGTGCAACGAATGGGGCCACTTCGCCAAGGACTACCAGAATGGTCAAGGTTCGGGAGGGAGATTGTGTAAGTGGTGTGGACTAGGCGATCATGAAGATAACGAATGCCCTAAGCAAAAGGGTATCCACATGCTGGAAGTAGAAGAACAAGAGGTACTGGCGATCACCAAAGCACAAGCAAAAAAGGCCACTTACCCAGATCCATGTATGGAGAAACAAAGGATGAAGGAAGCAAAAAATGAAGTGGAACTGGTGATGGTGAAGGAAAACAAAGTACCTTTGGAGAAGCCAAGAACCTCTCGGCGGTCAGAGGCGAAAACCAACATCGTACGGAAGGTACTACAGACCATCGTACCGATCAAAGTAACTAACCTTCTCCAGACTATGCCACAGTTAGAACTGGCAATCACAAACATTGTCAGGGATGGAAAGCAACTGCGCTTGGAGGAATGGAGGCAAGAATTGGTACCAGAACCACCACCATACAGTGAACAAACAATCGACCCAGTATTGCTCACAGCGAACATCGGGAAGATTTCAGCAGTTGTGCATATGGAGATTAGAGGGAATATCTTGACAAATACTATCATCGACGGAGGATCGGGAGTCAACGTACTACCCGAAGACACATGGAAGAGTCTTGGGAAGCCTACACTCTGGCCACCAACATTCGAACTGGTGGGCACTGATCAACATGGTATTAAGCCATTGGGAACACTGATGGCACAGAAGGTAATGATCGACACACAACAGTTTTTGATAAATTTTGTCATCATCCCATTACAGAGGAAAGCATACAATGCACTACTTGGGAGAGGATGGCTGATAGCCACAAAGGCAAATCATAATTGGAAGAGGAACACACTCTCGATTGAGAACAACGGGTGGAAGTACGTCATTGACTTGAAGAACCAGGACATGAGCGAAGAATTGGCTTCCTCCAGATTTGAATTGGATGGAGGTGAGTCGGATGTGGACGAAGGAAGGAAAGCTATGGAACCGAACACTGAAGGCGTACTTGAACTTGAGAGTTGTTCAGAGGATGAGACAGGCTCACTGAATGGCTTATTTCATTGGCAGATGGAAGACTATGAAGTGTTCCACCGAGAGTGTAACATGCTACAAATTGGGGAAATCAAGGAAGAAGAGAAATAGGGAAGGCCTAGCCAAACAATTCCGGCTGAGAATGGAGAGTACAAAGAAAGAGTATCCAAACTAGATGATATGCTAGTCCAAAAATCCGAATAGGTACAAGATGAAAAATTTGTGTTGGAATCAGAAAATGAAAAAATGGAAAAGGAGAAAATAATGGAGTTGAAAAATGAAAAAATTGAAAAAATAAAAGAATAGTTGGAAGTGAGAGAAAAGGGAAAAAATACAATGAAGAAATAAAAAATTCAGAAACAAAAAAATTGAAATGGAAGAAGAAAATAAAAAATTGAAAAAAATAAGAGAAGAAAAATAAAAGAATTGGGAAAAAATTAAAAAGTAACTTGGGAGAGTTCATGAGGAAGAAAAAAATGAAAAGATTGAAAGGGGCCAAGAGATGAAATATTAAAATAAAGAGAATTACAATAAAAATCATGGCCATTGCTAAAATTGGGTGGCTAAGAGAAAAAGCGGCCAAGTTAAATAAAGTTTGGAGAAACACAAAGGCAATTTTCAGCGTACGGCCTTTTAGCTACAAAGATAGAGAAGGAAGCAACAAGGGTCCGTATGACATCAATATTAGAGGGAGGGATGTATGGCAGCATGGAAGGTTAAGTACAGAGGAAGAACATAGGAGAAAAGCCAAGGTCGTATGACATCCTCAGGATTTCCAAGTCATACGACATCCTCAAGTTCCTCAAATCATACGATGTCCTCAAGTTTTCCAAATCGTACGACATCCTCAAGTTCTTCAAATCGTACAACGTCCTCAAGTTTTCCAAATCGTACGACATCCTCAAATTCTTCAAATCGTACGATGTCCTCAGGTTTTGCAAATCGTACATCATCCTCAAGTTCTTCAAATTGTACGGATGCCTCAAATTATCCAAGTCGTACGTTATACTCAAGATCAAATCGTATGTCATCCTCACATCGTACGGAGTTTACAAGTTTCCCAAGCAATATGGCGTACTCAGAGTATTGTACAGAGTCTACAATTTATTTCAGTCGTACGACACCTACAGGAGAAACTCAAGACTCCCACCGTATGGCATCAATTGGAAATTTCCAGTCATAGACTACGGCCTCAAGCATTGACCAACATACGACATTCAACATTTGTTCAATTCATATAGCCTTCACAGTTAGAGGTTCTCCAAGTCATACGACATCCACTGCCAGGGTTCAACGTATGACGTGTAAGGAGTTTTCAAATCATGCCAGGCATAACATCAGGTTGTAGCGTACGACTCAATAAAAGTAAAAACTGTGTACGCCCAAATTAGGAGGAGACCGTATGCATCAGACCAAGAAGCACTGTACCAAGTCAAAAATAATGCCACAAGGAGGCCTACGGATTAAGGAAGTCATACGTATCAAGGGGAAAGTCGTACATACCAAGAAAATAAAGATTGTACCAAGCATCGACCTGGAGAAAGTAAAGTCTAAGAAAAACAATGCAAAATTTATATTTTTTAGCTTCATCAGCACTATTTGGAACCTTTGGAAAAGTCATGAAAATGAGGTACGCGATGCAGTTTTGAGTGGTTTTAGAAGTGTTAAATTGGTCTTGGTGGTGGGGGCGCTGCCCCTCGACCCCGCCCTATATCGCAACAGGGAGCGCACCAGGGGCGCTGCCCCTGGACCCCGCGAGGGGCGCTGCCACTTGACCTCGTTGGGGGCACTGCCCCTAGACCCCCACAAGGGGCGCTGCCCCTTGACCTTGTTGGGGGCACTGCCCCTAGACCCCCACAAGGGGCACTGCCCCTTGACCCCGCTGGGGGCACTGCCCCTTGACCCTGCTGGGGGTGTTGCCTCCAGACCCCCATCAAATTTATTGGATTTGTCCATTTGTAATATAGCCAGCCAATGTAGTACAATTGCAAGAGTAGTTGGCAGCCGAGCAAATGAGAGTGACAACTCTCGAGAAGTTAGCATAAAGGAATAGAGTATTGGGTCATTTGATAGAGAATGATACCCGGGTGGCCGATGCACAACGACTTTAGCATAGAGGGGGAATCAATTACACGAAAAGGACGAGGAGTTGGCATTTTTTATTTTCAGTCGTCTGGAAGATGACTGCTTTGTAGGGGGGATGATGTAAGTAGTATATCTTTACTTTGTTTTAGTCAGTTGTAGTCAGCCTTAGTCGTAGTGGGCTAATTGCTAATAAAAAAATAGTTAGTGAGAATAATACATGTCATGTACTTTCGGGTAATCAAGTCCCGATTAATGTTAATGTTGTTATGAAACGTCGTATCGGTTGGTTATCTAACTACCGCCGAACATTATATGTAGTCAGTTGCTGTAGTCGGGAGATAGTCATGTGTCGATGGTTATACTGATAAGCACTGTTGATACTCTGTGATTGTACATGGCAATATTCCTAATGATGAATAAAGTTTCTATTCTATTATTCTGTTCTATGTTCTGCACATGACTTAGTTTGCCAGTAGTACATAGTACTTGAATTACATTCTGCAGGCAAACACATTCACTCTTAGAGGAGGCAAGGGGTGTCATTTTTCCTTCGCTACATTTTGGTGAACTCAACGTGAACTTATTCTTACCTTCATCATTTTTTTTCAATTTTTTTTCTTCTCTCTTATTGAAATGTGTATTAGATAGAGTGTTGTGACACTTTTTTATGAGTTTCACAATCAATTCCACTACCTCTGGACACATAGTTAGGAAAAGTTATCGACATCTAGATATTGGGTCTAGAAGATAGTTCAATCCTCCTTGACAAGGTCCTAATTTTGAAGTCCAAGTGGAGTCTCCACCAATCACCCCTTCTTACTCTTCCTCTCCTCTATCTTGTGAATATAATCTCTAGGTTCCTATTGAGTAGATCAATTATTTGGAAGAGAGACTTGGAGAATTTGAACATTTTTTGATAAAAGAAAACACATACACAGGCTTCCCATCTTCTTATGGTTTAAGAAATTTACTTATTTTAGATCGCAGAGTATTGGAGTTTCTTTGAGGGATTTCTAATATAAAGGAAACCCATATCCCCTCACACACTTCTATCTTGGGTAAACCTCAAGAGATCCAATCATAAATCACTAGTCACCAGTTGTAAGTTTTGATACTAGGAGTCTTTGTGTATATGGTAGACACAGGTCCTCCTATTCCCTCCATTTTTGTTGCCGATAATACCAATTCATCACCACATGATGCTTTTGAAATTAGAGTGAACTATGTCTCTTTGGGATTTAGAGCCTCTACATTTGGAACCTGAACCACCACCTCTTCCACCTCAACTAGTTAGGAGCCATTAACTGATCCCATCCTTAATGATTTGTACAAAACATGGGGTAGATGCAATCGTAGTTGGCCAACTTGACTAGCTCCACCTCTCAATAAACCTTACAACCGTATTATCACCACAACCCTTTAGCCCTCTCTATTCTAAAGACCCCCATCCCTCAAGAGATGTTAATTCCTAAATTTGATAAGTACAGTGGTAGGGGAGATCCACATGTCTCATCCATCACCACCCTATGTATTGATTTATTTTATCACGATTCTTTGTTAGCAAAGCTATTCCCGTGTTCCCTCAAGGATACTACTTTGGAATGGTTTTTCTTGCTTCTTGATAATTCCATCTTTTCTTTTGATCAATTGGTGAATTAGTTCTCACAACAGTTTCAAGAAAACATCAAGTTGAAGATCATTTTCATTGATCTCGCCCATTGCAAGAAAGGAACTCATGAAAAAGTAACTAATTTCATTGCTTAGTATCAATCTATGTTATTCCAAATATCCTATGCCCTCCTAGACTTCAACGTTCAGTATGTGTTTTCCGGAAACCTGTTGCCAGTGTTGAGAGAGAAATTCCTCCTGATGAAGTACCCTTCCTTTTCTCATATGTTTTTTTCACTACATGAATATCATAAAGCGATGGCATGATATGAGGATTCCTCTTCATCCTCCCATCCAAATAATTGATTAGCCATGTTTGTTTTTGGGGAATTAAAAAAGAATAAATCTACAATGAACATGGTATCTAGATTCCAACTAAAAATAACTCTATAATACATAATAGAATCTTCATGAAATTATCTATTTGTACATGAATGTTCTTTAGAAATTGTTAAAATATGGTTTAATTTCCCTCCGAAAAACAAGATCAATGTCTGAACCTTATCCTAACTGGTATGATGCACAAAAACATTTTCAATACCATTGAGTGTACGATCATGATACTGAATAATACATGCATCTTGGGCATGTCATCCAAGACCACATTGATAACGATACCATCTAACTTGATGGTAAAAAAAAATTCTAATAAATTTGTAGCCAATCTTAACAACTACCTGCAATATACATAGATCCTTTCCCTTCTCATCCTACTAATTTGATTACATCTAATTATTCATCTACTGATCCCAACCCATCTAAATACGTGAACATGGTTTCATTAACTCATATTCCTCCTTCAAGTCATGTGGATAAAATACCTGACATAACATTCAGACCAAGCGACTTTCGCCTTAACAGGTAACCTTATTCATTGTACATATTGGTTGAAGTCAACGATAATGTCGTGACTAGCATTATGGTTGACCCTACTAATTGAGTCAATTTCATCATGAAGGAGACCCTCTTTATAAACAATATATAGAAGAATAAGTATGATGAGTCGAAGGTCACACTCTGTATCCATGGTGGTCTTTTTGTCCACCCATTGGCTCTATTTCTTTGTTGATCCTTGTTAGAGCTATATCTCTGGATGTAACATTTGTTGTGATACCTGAATCTGACCTTGTCAAGGTTAGACTAGGCATTCTATGGCTAGTATCCATGAAAGTAGTCAACTTAGTTATCCACAAGTATTTGAAGTTTCCTCATGATGGCTTGGTGTATACTACCTAGGACACTAGATATAAACCACTCATGTCGTGTGTGAGATTTTCCTTGGACCATTTCTAGCCTGCTCTAGTCAGACCCTTACTCCCTTGAGGGGAATTTATCTACAAGGCCTAATTTAGATATAAGATTGAAGGTTCGACCTCTAATGTTGTCTTCCCACTTTCTTCTCATGCTATTTCTATGAAGGACTCTATACACTCATAGAATCATGCCTTGTCCTCTGAAGGCTAAGGATAAGAAAGATCTCACCCTTATGCCTTCTCCTTCTTCTTCCTCTTCTTTTGTGACTTCACAACCCTTGGTAGTGTCCTTAGTTCCTCCTACTCACCTAGCACAAAAAAAGGAAAGGTGCCCATGTTGTGTAAGTCTAAACTACAAGTCTTCCAACTCCCAATTTTTCCCACTATCCCCCAACCCACCCTCTATGATAAGGGAAAGCAAGTCTTGGGAGCTAGCTCTTCTGCTATTGTTTTTTCATCTTGAACTCCAAAGCCTTCCCCCATTCCCACACTTTCCTCTAAAGTATACAAATGAAAGGGGCCCATGGTCGATACCCCATCTTTGTCTTTGTTCCTCCTCCTATACCTCATTACGAGATTGCTCTTCCACCGACAATGATTGTGGAGACTATTCTTTTAGTGGAAAAAGACCCACTAGAGTCTTCTCAAGCTACACCTCTTAGTGCCCATAGCAATTACAATTGAATTTCATGTGAGTGTAATTATTTTCAACAATATGTGTCCTAGGAACATGAAGCTTCGAAGAATACTAAGGATGCAACAACTCTTTTTGCTTCTGCTTCTGTCTCCCCTTCAACTTCTATTTTTGCTCCTATTTATGTCTTCATTTCTAATTTTGTTCCCATTTCTTGTTTGTTACTTTCAACTTCATCAATGGATCTTGATGAGCCTCACCCTAAGTGGATTCAAGTATTCATTGCTCCTTTCATGGAGCCTCCCTTGATCACCTCTTTATCATATCTTCCTCCTTTTCTCGTGCCTGTAGATATGCCTCATACAAAAGTTGTGTTTTTCATGGCCCTTCTCCTTCTCCATCTATCACTTATGCTATGAGACCCCACATCCTCCACTTAAGTGTAATTTAGAGCATGACCTCATTTCAAATGATGGTCATAAGAGGTATTATTTTTCTTCTACATCTTGTTCTACTTTGGCTTGTACCATTCTTGTGATGGAGATTGCACCTCCTTCCCAAAGTTTGTTACTGCTCTATTTTTAGAGGCCATTAATGAATCTTTGGTTTCTCATCCTCCTGTTTTGTAGTAATTCACTCCCATGAAGTGTATGTTTGACTCATTAGAGGATATATCGACTCTATCATCTATCTTCGCTAGATCGATGACATTAAACTCACACGATCTTGTCGATGAACACCTTGAGGGGGATTATTCTTTGGATCTTGTTGTAGGTGAGTCAGAAAACACCGCTCTTGCTATCCTCCTACAAGCTTGTCTTCCCTCCCCCTATGATGGTCTACATGGGGAGAAAGATGACTTTTTGGAGGTGTTGAACTCTGAAGCGGTACCTCTTATTTATCTTTAGATTAGATTTGTGTGTACTTTTTGGTGTTTCCCCCATGCTTGTTTGCTTATGTTTGTACTCTCACTTGAAGGAAACTTTCTACCCTTATAAGTACCTGGATATAGGAGAGAAAATATGTTGTAAAATTCTTCTATTTTTCTCATCATTCTCCTATCTGTTGTAAACTTTCTTTTTCACGTTGAGAATGAATGCAAAGCATTGGGCATTTAGGCCTCTCGCATGTTGACTTGACTTCTTTTTTATTTTCTTCATGTGCTCTTTTTCTTGTTCTCATCCATTTTGGGGGTGATGAAAGTTATATAAATTATACCATCCTATCTATATATACACATCTATGATCAATTATAACCTCAAATAATTGGATCTCCCTATGATCTTGATTTCTTCATCTCTTCTTTTCTTGATGTTTTGGATTCTATGTGTTATCCCTCGAGTGATAGCATTCAAAAAATACATCTCACTATATATTTTGTGTCACAAAATATCTTTGTCTTTCTCTTCTCCTTAGAATGGCATGTGCTCCTCTACCTAGTACACATCATTTTAAGAGGGACTAACATATATGTTTATTATTTTTAAAAAATTGGATTAATGTCTTATGATCTTATTGTCTAGCTTGGGGACAACCTGACTAGACTTATATTTTTTGTGACTATCCTACAATGCAGTTTCTAGTAGCCACATGTCTATCTTCTTGTTCTATGGTCTCTAGCTTGCTAGCCATACCTATTAGTTTTGTTTTTTATCTGATTAGATTATTTCATGTCTATGGATTTTATCATGTCTATATTTTTATTTTTTTGTCTAACATGTTTGTTTGTAGCTAACATGTTTGTGGTAAGATTGTAGTCCGCTTTATAGGATGGAATACCCATGTCCTCTTCATGTCCTGGCTCAAATTATCTATTGCATATACCAAACTGGAAACCTATGTCCTCTTCATCTTGGGTATATTCTCTTCACCCTCTTTCTCTACTTTAGCTCACACATGTTAGAATACATATTCTCGTTAAAGTGGGAAAAAAATTAATGTTAAAAATTCCACTAGGCTGTGCAATTTCATATTCCATAAACTCCCCTTTATCCTAATAAAAGTCGATAATGTAATTCCACCTTTCACCTAACCTTAATCATGTTCCTAACCTCTTCGGTTTTTTTTGTTTAAGTGAATTTTTATTGTAAATGCTAGCATGATGCATAGATGTATACGTGACACACAAAATCCCTAAAAATATTATTGATTCTATGAACATTGGAATATAACACTTGGGTTGGTGGACAAAGATGAGGGGCCAAAATTGGCCACTTCACTTTTCACCTTGAAATAGAGAAAATGCGAGTGCGTTACAATAAAATGAACTCACATTATGGGCTGGTAGTGATGGATCCTAGGCTTGGTCATTACCAAGCCAAAAAGCAAGTGCATTGCTTGCGTTATGGTTTGCATTTCAAAAAATATGCATTTTTTGGATTCATTTCCAAAACACAAAATCGTTATAATGCGCTCGTGGTTTGGTTTGCATTGAATTTTTTTCTCTTTTTTTCTCTTTCTTCTTCTTATATTTTAGGGAAACTATATACATGAAATAAACATTTGACATTTACATATGGAAATTTAATTTCTTATACTTTAAGTTATATTACATGTATATAGTTTCAAGATGTTTGAGAGTGGTTTCAAATCTCTAGGAGTTATAAAGAAAATTCTAGTTTTTGGAAGATCTTATAATTTTTTAGACATCCAAATTTTAGTAATCAACATGTCAAATTTTAGTAATTAGGAGGTCAAATTTCAGCAATAAACAAGTTGTATCATCTTTCTCTCTTTATCTCACTCATTGTTTATCCCTTATGCTCTAGAACTCTCTCTCACACTCTCTCCTCCCCTTTATAATTCTATCTATCTCACCTCTCTCTCTCCCTCCATCCATCCCTCCTTTCCTCCTTCCCTCTCTAATTTTCTCTATCTCCCCCCTCTCTCTTCCTTCCTCCCACCCACCTTCCCTCTCTACTTACTCTATCTAACCTATCCCCCCTCTCTCTATCTCTTCCTTCATCACACCCACCTTCCCTCTCTTCTCTCTATCTTTAACCTATCCCTCTCTATCTATCTCTCACCCTCCCTCCTCTCTCTCAATCTCTCCACCTTCCTCCTTCCCCCCCTCTCTCATTCTATCTATCTCACTTCTCTCCCTCTATCCCTCCCTCCTTCCCTCTCTCCTTTTCTCTCTCTCTCTCTCTCTCTCTCTCTCTCTCTCTCTCTCTCTCTCTCTCCCCCTCCCCCTCTCTCTATCTCCCCTCTCTATTCCTCCCTACCTCTCCCTCTCTCTACTTCTTCCTCACTCCTCCCCCCTCTCTATCACTCCTTCCCTATATGCTTCTCTCTCTCTTATTCCCTCTCTCTCCCTCTCTCCCTCCCTCCTTCTCAATCTCCCAACATTCCTCCTTCCATTTGTGTTTCTCTCTCTCACACACTCTCTTCCTCCCCATCATTATCTCTCATTCTCTCCTTCCCTCTCTAATCTCTATCTCACCATTCTCTCTCTCTGTGTCTCTCTCCATATCTCTCTATCTCTCTCCCTCTCTTTGTATCTCTCCCTCTCTCTCAATATCCCCACCTTCCTCCTCTCTCTCTCTCTCTATATCTCACCTCTCTCTCTCTCTCTCTCTCTTCCTTCCCTCCACCACCTTCCCTCTCTACTTCTCTCTGTTTATATTCCTCTTTTGCCTCCTCTCTTCCACTCCTTCACTCTCTCTCAGTCTCTCACCTTCCTCCTCCCCTCTCTCTTGTGTCTCTCTCCTCCTCTCTCTGTGTCACCTCTCTCTCTGTCTCTCCTGTCCTATCTCTTCCCTCTCTCTGTCTGTCTCTCTTTCTCTCCTCCTCCTTCCCTTGTTTGTCTCTCCTTCCCTATGCCTCTCTCTGTCTGTTGTCTCAGTCTCACGTCTCTTTTCCTCATTCCTCTCTGTCCTCTCACTTGGTTTGTCCTGTGTCTCAGTCTCCCAGCCTTCCTCATCTCTCTCCACTCCATGTTCTCTCACTCCTCTCCTTCCTCTCTGCTCTCTATCTGTTCTCTCTCTGTCTGCTTCTTCTGTCTCTCTGTCCTATCTCCGTCTCTACCTGTCCTGGGCTCCTTCCTCTCCTCTCTCTCGTCTTCCACGTTCATCCTTCTCTGTCTCTCTCCCATCATTTCTCTCCTCTCTCCTTCCCTCTCTGCTCTCTCTCTGCCTCTTTATGTGGTCTTTGTCTCGTCTGCGTCTATCTCTTGTCTTTTGTCTCTCTCTCTCCTCTCTCCTCTTCCCTCCTTCTCTTGATCCTGTCACCTCTCTCTCTCCTGCCTCCTCTCCTCCTCTCTCCCCTCCTCCTCTGCTTCTCTACCTCTCTCTCCTCCTTCCCTCTCTCTCTCTATATGCCTCTCCTTCCTCCTTTCCTCTCTCTCTCTCTCTCTCTCTCTCTCTCTCTCTCTCTCTCTCTCTCTCTCTCTCTCTCCTTTCCTCTCTACTCTCTATCTCACCATTCTCTCTCTACTCCATATCTATCTCTCCTTCCATATATACTTCTCTCTATCTCCTTCTTTTCATCTCTACCTCTCCCTCCCTCCTTCCCTCTCTCTCTCTCTCTCTTTCTCCATATTTCTCTTGCTCTCTCCTTTCCTCTCTATCTCTATCTACCATTCTATCTCTGCTTCTACATCTCTATCTCCCCTTCCATATATACTTCTGTCTATCTCCCTCTCTCTCTCTCTCCTTCCCTCTCTACTCTCTCTCTCTATCTCTCTCTCTCTCTCCCTCCCTTCCTAATCCCTCTCTCTCTCCATCCCTCCTTCCTTGCCTCTCTAATATTTTCTATCTCCCCCTTTCTCTCTCTTCCTTCCTCCCCACCACCTTCCCTCTCTACTTCTCTTTATCTAACATATCCCTCTCTACCTTTCTCTCCCTCCCTCCTCTCTCTCAATCTCTCCACCTTCCTCCTTCACTCTCTACTTCTCTCTCTATCACATTTCTCTCTCTCCTTCCCCCTCTACTTCTCCCTCTCTCTTTCCCAGATCTCCCACCCTCTCAATCTCCCAAACCCTATACCAAATATCATAAATCCTAATCCCTATAACCTAAAACCTACACCCTCAACCCTCATCCCTATACCCTATACCCTTAACCTTATAGCCTAAACCCTGAACATTATCCCTCAACCCTATACTTCAACACTAAACCCTACATTCAACCTTGTACTCTAAACCTTAACCCTAAACCCAATACCTTCAACCCCCTATCGAATATTCTAGACCCTAATCCCTATACCCTATACACTTAACCCTATACCCTCAACCTTGAACACTATCCCTCAACCCTACACCCTCAATCCTCATCCCTATACCCTTGTAGAAATGGAAAATGTACTGATCACACTTGATCCTGATTACTAACACCGCTTCATCCCAAATCATTCCCTTTGCTAATCGTTTAATTAGATAGTCTGTATTTCATTAAATTCATCATATTTCATCCCTTAATTAAATAAATCAAGTTTATCTAATTAAGTCATCATCTCCTATTAATTGAATAAATCAATGTTATTTAATTAACCCTCTAGTCTCTATTTAATTAAATAATCCATTTTATTAAATTAAATCAATCTTTATTTAATTTAAACTAACATCATCCCTCTTTAATTAAATAAATCAAAATCTTTATTTAATTAAGTCTAAATTCATATTCCTCTCAACCTTGATTTAATTCAATCCAAAAATATAAATCAAATTGTCACATTAACTAATCTCCTTTTAATTTAATCAAATCTTGATTAAATTAATCTTAATCACTCCAATTCTCTAGATTTTGCCACTTGCTCAATAAATCATTTCTTTTGATTTAATAAATCTTCTAATTTCTCTCAACATGACATCAAAAGGGAATATTCCTCCAAGTTTGAAAATCCCTCCAAAAGGGCTTGTACATCCAACAAGGCATTTAAACCTCTTACATGTCCTTTTTCCTTGATCCAAGTGGCATTAACTTCATTTTATCCTCCCTCCAAATTGTCATTTCATCAATTTTTAATTTCCACCTAATTGTGTTTAATTGCACAATGACCAAAATGTGCTCCACCTTTGTACACTCACATGTTGACAAGTGGAACTTGGTCATTGGTTGGTGTTTGATCCCACATTCATCCCTTTTGCCTCATTCTCCAACATTATCATCTATAAATAAGAGGTTTTCCTTTGTATTTTGGGGGAGACAACTTCATGCAAATTCATAATCTTCAGATTTTGAATTCTTCTCATCATCATTCATCCATTTTCAAGTTTTATAGCTAGGTTATGCAGGATTTTCTCTAAGGAATCATCAAATCATCATCAAGGCATCACAAAGATTACAAGAGATTGGGAAAGGGCCATTTTCCACATCAAAATGGCACCAATTCCCCCATGGGATTGAGAGTTGGATCATCTAAATAGGATTTAAAAGCTTTCTTCATTGTTTTCTTTATTTATTTCTTATTTTGATGTTTCTAATGGATTGCATGGGGAATCTTAGTTATAACTTGCATATATGACTAACATTGTTTTTGTTCTTTGTGTTTGTGCAGGTCTCAGATTGGGGTTCACATTTTGACACTAGAAGGAGGGTGAATCTGAAGAATTTAACACATTTTTTTCAAAAATTCCATGATTTTTTGAACTTTTTTGTGCCTACAGGAAACTGTGTTGCTATTAGTCTAGCGATGCCATACAATGATGCTACCCATCTAGCGATGCCATATAGTGACACTGCAAACTCCAAACTCCGTCGCTGAGGTCTTCCCACCCAAAAATTCAAATTTCCAAACTGTGACGCTTGACCACTTTTCAATCGCTAGATTTTCAAACTCCAAATTGTGCCACTTGACAAAATAGTGTTGCAATTGTGCTCACTTGTCCTACTGCAAAGTGCCACTATCAATCCTAGCGGTTCCATATAGCGTTGCTAACCTCTTCAAACTGTGCTGCATATGAAGATTACGCTGTTGGAGTTGGCTAAAAGGAATTAATCAGTTTTATTTTAACATGTGTCTTTTCATTTTGGCTTCTTGTGATTACTAACTTGTTTTTTGACCTCTGTTTTTATCGTTTAACTAGTTTTGTAGGTTGGATTGATCGAAGGTGAAGGAGGGAAACAAGGACAAAGACTTCTATGACATCATCATCTCATTATATCTAGTGTTTTGAAACACTTTTGGGAGAAATCATAATACCTTCTAAGGATCTACTATCTTTCATTCTTTTAGGACTCAATAGATTTTAGTTTGGGTTTAAAAAGAACAAGACAAAAGGATTAAAAAGAACCTTAGGCAACTTACTAGATTTTGTTTAAATTGAACAAGAAACTTTCACTTTTCCTTTTGGTGCTTAAAAAGAATCTAATCATTTCTTTGAGTAATTAAAATGAATATGTGCTTCTATGTTTTGTAATCTATTATCCAAAATAATATCATACAAAAGACCTATGCACTTCTCTCGCACCTCACAACGATCTTGAGAATCAAAAGGATTTTTTGTGATATTAGGTTGTATAAGTGATTACCTCCACACTTCAATTTGGATTCTAAAATTGAACAAATATTGTGATTGTGAGTTAGGTATATCGTGTGTGTTCTCTCTTTGTTTCTCAACAAAGATCGATCGAACTACAAATGTATTTGCTCATTTTTGTCTATCTTTAGAGGGCCTACCTTGTGGGAAAAATTAATCACCCAAGGGAATGTCCCAACAGGGAACATGCTAAATCCAAGCAACTTCCAACTGGTATATAAGTGTGGGTACTCGAGGAAAGTTCAAGTATCACGAGGATTTTTCCCACAAGAAGGGAAACAATGGTCTCTTACCACATGGATGATCCCCCATGAATGAAATGCCTACATTAAAACCCTTTGTTTAAAAGACCAAAATCCCTAATCTATTTTTTGGTGCAAGAGGTTGGACCTTTGAAGCTTCCCCACATTTTTATGGCTTTTAGTGGAGATGAGAAGTATTCCATGGGAGATTCATGGGTACTAATGCTTGGCTGACCCGAGAAGCGAGTGCACTATAAGGGGGAGCCTGTGTGGTCAAGCATCTAATCATCCGCTAAAAGTAGGCATAGCTGGATTTATCCAAGTGGGGATTCAACAAATATTGTCTCAATATCCAAAGGGGTTGTGCATGTTATTGGAATCAAAACACTTTTCTTGATCCGAAACATTGGAAAACAAACATTCAACATGATCATCAAATTTTAAACCCTTTAGGAAGAAAATACCTTTGAAAAAATTCAAGTGTTATTTCTTGCCCTAGGGATCCTATCCTTAGAGGTTTCTAAGCATTTGAATTTAATCTCAATTTGCTCACTAAAGTCAACAATAGGGAACCTTTGCCTTAATTTCCTTGATTTCCACACAATGGACCTTGTGGGATGAGAAGAAATTGAGACATTGGACATTTAGTTTGAAAATCCTAATCAAGAAGTGTTTGTGGTAAAAAAAAGGTCATTAAGTAAAGCTAAAAAAACAATTTAACCTCACACATGTGCTCTTTCAAATGATTTCTTGAAAGATCAAGATCCAAAAACCAAAGACCAAAGGTCTTAGTCAAAAAGCTTGCAAGAAAAGGTTGTCTATGCTTTACGAGTTTAGAGAAAGATTGGCTTTCAAATTTTACAAATGTGCTTCAAGGAACAATATGAATTTGTATTCATTTTATTATTTTCAAAATCCAATACTTTTTCAAAGGTTTGAATATCTCACGTAGGGAGTATTAGCATGTTCTTCAATACCTTGTTCTAGTAAACAAAAGTTTTTCTAAGTCTCTTAGGATCAAAATCAAAACTTTCATCCATCTTTCAAACATCAAAATAAAAATTCACCTCACCAACAACTCTTGGAAATCTTGAAAAAATCCTCTATGCTAAACTTTGGGCAAATCCTCTTGAAATCAAAAATCAAAACAAATCCAAATCATCTTATTTGACTATGTGTGTATAGATGAATCCTTCTTTGCACACTTGGTCAAATTATCATCTTGTGGAAAAATTCACTCTAAGACAACATCTAAGCTCTTAGAGTTTATGAGTTCATTATCCCAAATAAAAATAAAATAAAATAAAATCAATCCAAAATCAAAATAAAAAATAAAAAATAAAAACATCAAATCCAAAGTCCTAAAGTTTAGTATCCCCCTCAAAGTTTCCTAAGAGTTCAATCATCCACCAATCCTCCATCCTTCATTATCATCATCATCCTTTTGATCCTCATTGCCTTAGACATTCTTTTTTGTGCCTAAAGATTATATCAATCCAAAGAATTAGAGGTTCATCTCTTACCTTCTTGAAGATTGATCCTCATTTTATGTTGCAAACTAGATCACAACACAAGAAAAA
Organism: Sequoia sempervirens; assembly: GCA_007258455.2. Taxonomy (NCBI): domain Eukaryota; kingdom Viridiplantae; phylum Streptophyta; class Pinopsida; order Cupressales; family Cupressaceae; genus Sequoia; species Sequoia sempervirens. The sequence goes on from VDFB02000002.1 coordinate 36,623,563, forward strand.
AATGGAAATGAACAAATAAACATCAACCTCGAGTGACCTAAGTCAAACAAATTCTGAAATCAATCCCGTTGGATCAAGCAATCCCCTAGCCAATCTTCCTCTATCATCACAAAATCCTCAAGAAGAAGGCCAAGTGGAAGATGTCACCAATAATATCTTAGGGATGACACAAGATGAGATCATTGAAATGGTTCAAAAACTTGAAACTCATGGAATTGTCAATACCATGATGAGACTCAATCTCTCCCAATACATGCTTGAATTAGCTAAAGAAGGGGCTAAAATCCCTTCCAATTTTGATGTAAGCACTATTGTGGAGAAGCCTCCTGAGATCATGACCCCAATCTCATCCACACCCCTAAACTCATCCACACCTCCATTCCAAAGCATCACCCAAAGCATCCCACAAATCACATCATCCATATCCCCAACTCAACCCATTGTTAACAAGGGGAGCTCATTTCTTAATGCATTACAAACACACCCCCTTGTGAACAACCAAGATTTGGATGTGAACACTACCTTGGTTCAATTAGTCCCATTAAATTAGTTACACTGACATGTTTCACTCACCTTTCAAGACCCCAATGGCCCATCATCATCTTTTCATGTGACACTGACATACCTGCTCAACACACAAACCTCTCTCCCTATGGCTTCACAAGGAGGAGGTGGGATATTTGGACCAGGGGGCATCTTTGACAATTCATCTTCATCATTTCCCCAAGGGAGTACACCACCCATCTTCCCACCACTTCCACCTTTTCCATTAACATCTACACCACCTATCAGTTCAGGGTTACCTCCTTTACTACCAATCAATCAAAGTCAAAACAACCACTCGATCTTCAATCAAAACAACATAAAAAACCCTTTGATCTTGCCATCAATATCGCAACAAAATATGGCAACCATCCAAGCAACCCAAGAAATCACAACACCATCCACAAATGTGGTCTCTCAAGGACTAAGCATATCAATTGCACCGTCCACCACACAAATCCCCACCATCAAGACAATGGTACCTCTCATCACAACAATGAACATCATTCCAAATCCACCACCACCACCTCCAAAATCAAACATGGTGAACCCATATAGCATCACGTTGCAAGAAGCTCAATAAGTGGCCTATCAAAAGGCACTTTAGCTAAATCAAGATCAACAAGCTGCACAACTAGCTTCTCAACAAGCCCAAGCCGCATAGCAAGCACAAGCAACTCAAGTTGCACAAAAAACACAACAAGCACAAAAAGCACAACAGGCTACTCAAGCCCATGCCTTATTACAACAACAACAACCTGCCCAAGTTGTGTAAGCATCTCAAGCCGCTCAAGTTGCTCAAGCCGCAACACAAGCTTCCCAACACGCACAAGCTCAAGCTTAGGCACAAGTCCAATACCAAGCTTAGTAAGTGCAAGCGTAGGCTAAATACCAGGCACAACTGCAAGAAGCCCAACAAAAAGCCCTACAAAAATACCAAGCACAATAAGAAGCAACATTACTAGCCCAACAACAAGCGTTGTTGGCACAACAATAGCAAGACCAACAACAACAAGACCAACAAGAAGCGTTGTTGGCACAACAACAAATGCAGGCATATCAACAAGCCTTAATCACACAACGAAGCTTTCAACCAAACCCCACCAACATACCCAACACTCCATCCATCACTCAAACAACTCAACCACTCCAAAACACATTCAATCCACCCCCTGACCTGCAAGATGATGTGACAACATAAATCAAACTGCTCTTGCAGTAGGTGCTCGATCTCCAATCAAGGAAGACAACAAAGACACCAAGAAACTTGTGTCCCTATCCATTCGACAGGAGTCTAGCAATGGTACCATTCCCAAATGGGTTTGAATTCCCTAAGTTTGATAAATATCATGGGCTTGGTAATCTTGAAGATCATATCAGGGAATTCTATGTACATTACATGGAGGTCGCATATGGCAATACATATCTAATGTGGCTATTTCGTCAAAGTTTGGTTGGTCCCGCCATGGAGTGGTTCTCTCACCCTCCTCCTGGCATCAAAAGGCTCCAAGAAATTGTATCCGCAGTTATAAAAAACTATGCCTTCAATATCGGTATGGATGTTAGTCTAGAGGAACTATCTGTGCTTAAACAAACTACAGGGGAATCATTTGCTTGCTTCTTGAAAAGATGGCAATCTAAGGCCAATAGAAGCAAATGGGCCATGCTTGAAGAACAAAAATTTTGCGCCATCATAACCAACCTTGAGAAAACCTTGGCATTTCATCTTATGGTACAATGTATGTGCTCAACATCAAACAAGCCTTTATAACATAAGGGGGAACACCTTCATATCAAGAAAACCAAGACAATTGCCCATCCATGAGCTATAATGAGAAACCTCGCATTTGGGAAAGAAATAAAAATATCACCAATGACGGTGTAGTGGATGCCAAGGTCATAATCAATGCTTTGAAGAAAAACAACAAAACCTACCAACAACCACAAAAAAGTAATCAAAACAACACGGTATCACAACAAGCAACCAACAATTAGGTCAAAAACCTAAATAATCAAGGAGGACCACCTTTGTGAAATAGAAATCCACCTAAGTGGAAGTGCACTGCCCTTGGGGAACCAATTGAAGTTGTCATGAAGAAACTAATAAATGAAAAATCTCATCAAGACTCCCACTTATGAGAACTATCAAGAACCCCAAGTAAAACCACTATGGTACAATGAGAATCACCTTTGTGATTTCCACAAAATCAAAGGGCACACAAAAACCAGTTGCATGAGGTTGAAAAATCTAATCCAAGACCTCATTGATGACAAGATCATAAATGTTGAGCAACTAATTGTGAATCATAACTTAAAGATATACATGAATTTGATCCCAAATCATAACCAAGGGAACAACTGTGGAAAAAAAAGTATGTCAATGTGAACCATGTGTATGATCATGTTGCATCCATTGATGAAATAATCACTATTGTCAACATCAAAGGAGCCAAAGATGATTTTGGAGTCACCACATGTAGCGAAAAGGTCACCATTGTTGGACCATCACAGCCACCTAAAGCATCCATTTCAAATCCGAAATCCATTCCTAATGGCTATAATGTCCTAGACTAGCTGAAAAGAACCCTGGCTTAGATCTCCATCATGGATTTGTTGAAGATATCGCCATCACATAGGAAAATACTAGAGGAAGAATTAGCTTCATCCATTATCTCCATGGATCTCGATGCTAATAAGTTCCAAGATATGGTCAGAAATATCACCACCTCAAGGCTCCTAACATTCTCCAATTAGGACTTCCCTACACAACCATCTCACAATCATGCACTTCACCTTGAAGTCTTGGTTCATAAAAACAAAGTCAAGAGGGTCTTGGTGGATGAGGGTGTGAATCTCAACATCTGTTCCCTCAAATTAATAAAGAATCTATGATTCTCAGAGGATGCCATTTAAAAGGGAAAAGGCATCACCATCAGAGCTTACAATGATTAGGAAAGATTGTCTCAAGGCACTATCCAGCTCCCTATCCAAGTAGGGCCAACCATTATGGAAACAACATGCCAGGTCCTTGACCTTGATTTACTCTATAAGATTCTCTTGGGGCATCCATGGATTCATGGGATGCAAGTAGTCACTTCCACCTTCCATCAGTGCATCAAGTTCCCATACCAAAATCAGGAGGTCACAATTCATGGTGATCCCAAGCCCTTCACCTATTGCAAAAGCCTAAAAGCAAAATATTATAAAATCCTCCAAGTTCCAAAAAATGCTAAAGGCCCCACCACTCCACATGTAGACCCAAATACATTAGCCTCCAATTCTAAGACAAAGACACTCACCATCCCTAACATATCCAAAATCAAGGTCATTATCCAAGACAATGGGTGTGGGATTACATAATGAAGAAAGGTGCTTTTGTCATAGGAGAGTTACCTCAATCTCCTAGGAGTCATGGGCAACCCCAACCTGCTGAAACACCATCCCATACTTTCAAAGAAGACCCTTCTAGATTCAGGTCTTGGGGAGATCTAAGTCAGGAAATAGTAGATGAGAGGGACATATCTAGTCTCCTATATCAAGATGAAAGGCTCGTGCTTGATCTTCTAATGGATGAAAGCAACAAAGGACTCCAAATGATGCTTAGCATGGGTTATAATAAAAATAAGAAACTTGGTCAGAATGACAATGGTCTCCTAGTACCTCTCATTCTTGAGATGCATATAAGAAATCTTGGCCTTGGATGTACCCCTCCAAAGGTGACCATACTTAGCAAAGCGACCCCAGTTAATAAGATCAAAACTCTCCCTCAACAATCAACATCCACCCTTCAATTACTTGTATCCACAGGTTGAGTCATAGACAACTTTACCTTTGACATAACTAATATGTGTAGTAGTGATGAGGATCCCATAACTGATTTTCCTATGCTTTTCAAATATTCCTCCATGCTCATGATTAGTACCTTGTCTTTTGAGTCAGACCATCAAACCCATGAAATAAACCTAGTCTACCCCTAGCTCATCGATTATAACCAACGAGGACCACCAATTCTAGACACTTTCAAAAATGATGAGGCACTCTTGAAATTCATGGGACTATAGGACACAATACCATATGGGGATCACAAGCAGGGTTTGACATCATATTGGACACACAAGATTATTATGAGGAAACGATTGAATCCTTCAGTCGCAAAAGTGAAAATATGAGAATAATCTCTAGGTCTTTGAGTGAAAACCACACTGTGGCACTCTCTGACTTGAAAACAATAAAAATAAGGATGTATCCAACGGTGAAAACCTCTCTAAGGCATTGGAGGATGAAGGATTCAATCTTACTCTCAGTGAAATTCATTAAGAGAAGTCAACCGTATTAGTCGAGAAGTGCAATCAGGTCAACTTGGGAATAGAAGAACAAACACACATAACATTCTATGCAGGGTCACTTCTCACAGAAGAACATGAACTTCTAGCTACGTTCTTGAATGAAAGAAAGATAAAATTTGCATGGACCTATGTTGACATTCCTAGGCTTGATCCAGAGGTTATGGTTCATCACCTAGTTGTATACCCTAAAGCCAAGCCAGTCAGACAAAATCTCAGAAAGATGCATCCCCAGATCACATTGTTGGTCAAAATGGAATTGCGAAAGCTCCTAGATGTAGGGTTCATATGGCCAATCGATTATCCAGAGTGGGTCTCAAATCTTGTACCTATTTCAAAGCTCGATGGGGGCATCTGTATCTGCACAAACTTTAGAATATGATACAACCAAATCATGATAGCAAAAGATGACCAACATAAAACATCCTTCACTTGCCCATGGGGGACATGTTGCTGGAATATGATGCCATTCAGGTTGAAGAATGCAGGAGCAACATATCAGAGGGCCATGACACTGATCTTTCATGACATGATCCACAAAATTGTGGAAGATTACGTGGATGATATATTGGCCAAGTCAAAGAAAAGAAAAGATCACATAGCCACATTGGGCTCCATCTTTGATAGGTTAGAAGAATATAAAATCAAACTCAACCCAAAGAAGTGTGTCTTCGGAGTACATTCAGGGAAGCTCCTTAGGTATATCATGTCTATGAGAGGGATTGAAAAATATCCTGCCAAGGTCAAGGAAATCCTCGAAATGGAGGCAACGAAAACATTGAAACAACTAAGAGGCCTACAAGGAAGACTCTAGTCCATCCATCGATTCATAGCACAACTAGCAGACAAGGTTGTCCCCTACTCTCATCTACTCCACAAGGGGGTAGCATACAAGTGGGATGAAAAGTGTGATCAGACCTTCAAAAAGATCAAAGAATAATTACTCATGCCACTTGTCCTCATGTCGCCAATTCCAAGAAAACCCTTGATCTCATTAATATCAACAACATCAACAGCTCTCGGTGCTCTCCTAGCACAACACGATGAAAATGGGAAAGAGAGAGCTATCTATTATATCAATAGAACTATGGTGGGCCATGAACTAAAATATCCATCCATTGAGAAATCATGTCTAGCAGTTGTATTTGTAGCAAAAAAATTTAGATATTACATGCTAACACATCAAATAAAGCTTATTGCAAAGATAGATCCCCTTAAGTACTTGCTTTCCAAAGCAACAATTACAGGGCAAAAAACTAAGTGGGTAATGATCCTCACAAAGCATGACATTGAATATGTAGAGCGCAAGGCCATCAAAGGAAAAGCAATTGCAGATCATTTCACTAATACATTTTGACTCAAAATTTGACAAAATTTCGTCAAAATTTTGACGAACTTTTGTTGGAATTATTTTGTCGATTTTCCTACGAAATTTTAAATGTCAAAATTTTGACCCAGCCGACGATGCTGGGTCAGAATTTCAACATTTCAAATTTTGTTGGAAAATTGATGAAATAATTTTGACAAAAGTTCGTCAAAATTCTGACAAACTTTTGTCATATTTTGAGTCAAAATTTATCAGTGGTTGGTGGAGGCACCAATCTACTCAGAAAATTCACTTGTCTCAGAAGTCCCTGATGAATCAATCTTCAACCTAAGTATAGTGGATCACTGGAAAATGTACTTTGATGTATCCTACACTCAACATGGATCAAGGGCATGGATCTTCTTCATCACCCCACAAGGAGACTGCATTCCAAAATTATACAAGTTATCATTCCTATGCATAAATAACATAGCAGAATATGAAGCTCTTGTCATAGGGCTAAGAATAGTAGTGCAATGGAAGATAATGGCACTCAAGGTATACAAAGATTCACAACTCATAATCAATCAAGTCAACAATGAGTATCAAAAAAAGGATGACAAGTTGACTCCCTACAAGAAATTGGTGGAAAGTCTTAAGGAGTTCTTCATAGATATTACATTTCAGTAGCTACCAAGAGCAAACAATAGAGTGGCAGATGCAATGGCTACAATCAGATCGCTCCTAGAAATCCCACACAACATCCCAAAGCAAGAATTCCTCTTAGAGCAGCTTCTCGTGCCTGCGTTCGAGGTACCAGAGTCCAAATTTGTGTGTGAAATTGTTGGTCCTAGTGATCCCTGGTACCATGATATATACACTTATCTGAGAATTGGAGTCCTCCTAGCCAACATAACCCATAACCTCAAGAGATTCTTTGTCAAAAAATCATCCCATTTTGTCATCCAAGGAGATACCCTTTACCGTAGAAGCATTGAAGGGACCTTGTTATGTTGCTTAAATGTTGAGGAGGCATTGACTGCTTTAACTGAGGTACATAATGACATTTGTGGTTCACACTCGAGTGGTATGACCTTGGACAAGAAAATTTTGAGAATAGGGTACTATTGGCCTACCATGGAAATAGAAGAACATGACTATATCAAAAGGTGTCTACAACGTCAGTAGCATGGGGACCTCATCCATGCACTAGCTCAAGAGCTTCGCTTGATTGTCACAGCTTGTCCCTTTTTGTAGTGGGGGCTTGATATAGTTGGAAAAATCACCCCCACCTCGTCTAGTGGACACAAGTTTATCATAACTGCCACTAAGTATTTCACCAAGTGGGTGGAAGCCATCCCCATGACATATATCACTGGAAAGCAGATATCAAAGTTCATCCTGAACTACATAATTTTTTGATATGGTGTCTCTCAAGCCATTATCTAAGATAACGGGACACCATTCAAGAATTAGGATGTTCTCAACCTATGCTACAAGTTTAAAATCTAACATCAATTTTCCACCCCATACTACCCTCAGGGCAATAGCCAAGCTGAGGCTACAAACCAGACCATCCTAAAAATCCTCAAGAAAACGGTCAATGAAGTTGGTTTTGATTGGCATCTCCAATTGAATCCCACCCTATGGGTCTATCAAACCAACATCCTCACACCAATAGGTGCCAACCCCTTTTCCCTGGTCTATAGATCAAAAGCCATATTACCCATCGAGATCGAGCTCTTGTCACTGAGAATATCACTACAAAATCTCATCACGGATGAGGAATATCGAGTGTCAAGATTAAATGACTTGGAATTGCTAGATGAGTGGTGTATGGAGGCCTTGAACCATTTTCAAGTGTATTAGAACCAACTCAAGTGGAGTTATAATAAGAAGATCAAGAGTCAAATCTTCCAATTGGGGAACTTGTGTTGAAGGAGAACTAGAAGAATGTTCCAAATCTAGATGGCAAGGGAAAATTTGAACTGAATTGGTTGGGACCATTCATCATCACAACAAGCTACAAGTTAGGGGCATATCATTTATCAACACTCGAAGGGGAACCTCTGCAGGAGCCCATGAACAACTCCCATCTCAAAAAGTCTTATGCCTAATCCTTCCAGGGTATAAAACCAAAAATACAAAAAAATTGGAAAATTTCCTAAAAAAATGGTCACCTTGATGAAAACCTGGCAAACAGTTGTTTAGGTGACAAAAAAAGAAAAAAAGCAAAAAATCCAAAAAAATAAAAAAAAGGATTAAAAACAATAAAGAGAAAAATCATCCTCTAGTGAAAACCACTTTGGTGGCACTTTGGGAAAGTACCTTGGTGAAAACTTGGAAAACAGGTGCCTCATGTAAATAAGCACTTTCCATCCACTAGGATCTTCATGGCTTGTTCTGCATCATCCATCCATCACGCTTCCATCATCCACCGTATCCGTTCTCTCCATCTATCACCCATTTGCATCCGTATTATAGCTTGATCATGTATTCGTGTCATGATCCCTCCCAGTACTACTCGATCCATCCTCAAGTTCAGCTATCTTGCCTTTATCAAAGTAGTTTATTGCATCATGTTGGGAGCATGTTCTCATCAGATTGAATTCATGCATATTCTTGAAGTCTTCCCTAAATCGAAAAATCCAAAATCATCATAAAATCAAAAAAGTCAAAAAACACAATCGTCTTGTTGAACTACGAGTCTATGAGCTCTGAACGTAGGCAAGGATGATTTTTGATCTTCCCTCGAGACACTTAGGTTAGTCCTTTAGGAGTCTGTCATAATAAACTGGAAATCCATTTGTTCATATCTCATCAAATAATCAAGTCAGTGTCAGTCAAACTACGTGGTCTCTGTGTGTATAACGTAGGCAAGGCTAATCTGGTTGATCAGCCCCCGAGGCCCCTAGGATAGGTCTTTAGGTTAGTATATTGGTCAAAATATTAGAAAACCCCCATAAAATTAGAAAATTAGAAAATCAAAACATGTGTAAAATCTCGAAAATACCAAAAAATAATCTCAAAACATTTCAAAAAACACCAAAAACACCAAAAACATTCAAAAAATCCAAAAAATTCATCCTTCTCATCTTGCTTTCACCTGAAAAAAATGTCACTCGTAATAAATGGTCGTCACCCTCAACCTTTGGTAAAACAGTCAGAAACAAGCATAGTAGGTTCAAAAGTGAAAACTCAAATGTCAAGGTCTCAAGTCTAGGTCAGTACATAAACAAGTTGGTCAACTCTTTGTGTCAATAGCCTATCATCCAATCATTCCCAAATCAATCATCTGATATCATCATGTCCTAGGATGCATCCTTCCTACAATGGATATCAACATCAGGCATCACCATAGTTTAGTCTTGGTTAATGGTATTGAGGAACATTAGCTTGTTTATGTGCTTTATCTTTTTATTTTGATTTATCTTTTTGCGCTCATTTCAATGACCTCTTGATGATGTCCCAAACAAAGGTAGTTAGAAAGAAATGGGGAAATGATCATTATATTTTTATCTATTGTACTTTTTGGATATTATTGTAATATAACCTTGGTCATACATGCTTTGTTTAGGTGTAGTGAGGATGTTTCAGGTGTCTTATTGACCACATAGGAAGGCTTTCCTTTCTATGTTTTGGTTTGAGATGTTTAGAATATCTAAACTACATTTTGAACGAGGTTTTGTGTGTTAGGTATGAACAAGAGTACTCCTATCTGATTTTTGAGTCAATGTCCATCACACTAGGTGTAATGCCATCCTTGTTCTTTATATCTTGATGCATTGTGCCTATGTGTATTATCAAACATAAGGTAAATGGTCCTTTTAAAATCCCAATCCTTGGTAAGAAAATCATCATTATTGTCATCGTCATCATCTTTTGACTTGTTGGAGTCTCTTACTTTCTCCTATCTTCTTTCTGTGCTAGCATGGTACCATGACAGTTAATCACAAATCATCACCATTGCATCGATCCTGTATCCAAAAACCGTCATCATAATGCATATCATATCATAAACATATAGGAAATACTAACCACCTCACATGCATTGCATTTCATCATTGCATAATATAGATTGGTTATTCTAAGCATCTCATAAACCATACATTTTCATTCATTACATAGAGCATAAAGGAACCATCACATAGGCATTATTAACTAATATCATAGACATCGTCAAAGCATCCATTGCATCATCACATATACATCATAATATTATTCATTAGCATCCATTACATAATCATATAAATATCATCCATTTTCATCATCGTATAAGAATTATCATACCATGTACATTATATCATGTCATCACATAGATATCATCATTAAATGTGTCATCACATAGATATCATCATTAAATGCATCATCACATAGATATCATCTTTAAATGTTTCATCACAATAAAATGCATCATCGCATCACATCATGCACATCATCATATCATAAATGCATTACCATATCATACATGAGAAAGATAATGAAAAAGAAAAGATTCCGTTTCATACATTTTATCATCATCCACTAAGCATCATAATATAGATCTATTAGTCTAAGCATTCACATATCATAAAATTTGCAAACATCATCATCAAAAGTGCATAGAAAAGTTATTGAAAATAAATGCATCCATAAATCACTGAATCATATCATAATATCATACATCGCATTGCATCATATAAAACCATGTCATACATCATATAAGAGAGAATCATTGCATCACATATAAACCATTGCATATAGAAAGTAAGAACATCACATCATGCATAAATAAAATAGAACACATCATACATCGGATCAAATAATATCATCTCGTATATATCATCAAAATAATATAAATTTTCATGGTACAAATCAGGATCAAGTGTATGGTACAATCAATATAAGTACAATCACCCATGAGGCTATCAAAAACAAGCCCGTAGATCTCAAAAAGAATAATGTGAGCTAGCCTTGCTAGGTGCTCCCCTCACCACACAACCTCTCCCTGTGCTCCTCTGGAGGCCTATATCTTGTCTGCTGAGAATAATCAGGAACTCGTGCCACTCGAGGAATAGCATGGTGGTAGTGTACATGATAATACTCGACCTTTGGAATGATGTCTCTATAGGCCCTCATGGATACTGTGCTCTGAGAGGAGGATACAGTCATACTTTCTAACTGTTGTCGCCGACCCATATCCTATGCGACCTATAGCTCAGTAGCCTTCCGCTATTGTATGGCTTGGTCTCTCTCTATTGTCAAGGTCAAGACTTGTCTCACCTAGTCTCTCTCTATGATTAGTGCATGTATCTACACCTACAATTGTAGTATCTACCCATCTCTTGGGTCTGGTTGTGGTGGTGGCTAGATGAGTGGCTAGTCCTTGTGACCATCTCTGGGGGGGTTCGTTGCCTATCCTGGTCCTGGTGACCATCCCTAGGCTGATCTTGGTCATCCCTCTGATCTTTGTGTTGCTCAGGCTACTGCTCTAGCTAACCTCTGCCTCCTCCTCTGCCTTGACCACCATCCCCATATCCATCTCTATTTCCATCTCCCCTGCCTCCTCAGCCCCATCCCCATCCTGTAGCTTGGCCCTTGGGTCTCCTTAGTGGTAGCTGTGCACCAGGCATTGTCAATTGAACTAGCAATTGGAACCAATCCTTGTATACATGTGTCGTACTCGGGTCCACTTGTCCTTGATCATAAGGCCATGACCTGGCCACTAGCTACATAAGGCTCTAAACTGCATTTGCTACTGAGATTGGCTAACCCCATGTCATCTCCCTCATAGTATGGGAAAAGATGGCCACATACTGGTCATGGGGATGGTCCTGTGTTTCCCCAAACTAGCGAGCAATGCGGTCTAGAAGATACCTCTCTATCATGGTATGCTCATGGCCCTACATCAATTGGTCCTCCCTGGAAAAAAATAGTTGTTGTACATCATCATACCAGGTCGGTTGCCCAAGATAAGGCCTCCAAGTGAAAATTGTCATCTCGTCGATGACCCGCCACTAATGTTGAATGCCTGCTGCCCCTATGTGCAAAATTTCAAAGCACCCATGTATCTCCAAATAACTAGATCATCCAATTCCATATCAACTAGTGTAACTCTAACAGGGCGAAGCACTGCAATGTGCTTCTAGGCCCAAATATGTAGTGGTGTCACTCTTGATCCGATAGCTCGTCTATCACAGTATGCAAACTCATGTAGATCATGGTACATGGAGGCTAGCATCACTGGCCCCCAAGAAAAGAACTCCCTTTGTCAGAGCATCCACTCCCAAGCAAGCCCCCATCCTGGGAAATATCGACCACACCGATCTGGTGCCACGAGCCTGAGATGATCACAACAACTATCAATATGAAAGATGGTACCTGGGCCCTATACCGCTCGAGCTCGATTTGTCCTTTTGAGAAGATGATCTCATCGAGGCCCATGATCTCATAGCACATGTCTCTCTTGGCATCCACATCATAGATAACTCGCTCTCCATGGATGGGAAAATGTAGAATGCACCACACGTCCTCCAGGGTCACTGTGGCCTCACCTGTGGGAAGGTGGAATGAAAAAGCCTTGCTATGCCAGCGCTTTGCTAATGTTGTCATAAGGCCTAGATGTGTTTGGATGACTGGGACATATTCCATGTACCATAATCCAATCGCCCCTAGGTGCTCCTGGAGTACCTCATGCAGTGGGGGGTCTTAGGTCAATCTGCTCAAAATGGATGATATGTGCTCACGTGAAAGGACTGACTCCATGTCCTCCTGCATCAGGAAAGTCACCGCGTCAAGTTTCATAAAAAAATGTGATCTTGTTTGAAGTTCACACAACTAAATTAGTATATGCATCACTATTTGCATGTGTTGCACTTTGAAGAGGTTAGTGGCGCTATATGGTGTCGCTAAGAGCCTAAAAGTTCCAAACTTCATCGCCGCAACATAGTTTGAAAGTGACCTAGTTTGACCCCCAAGACCTAAATTCCAAATAGGGCTGTCACGATGCTATTTGCAAGTGTGATGCACTTTGAAAGAAAAACCCTAATTCTAAACTCCACCACTGTAGTGCAACTTGCATAAGCAACACAGTTTGGGCCCACACGATGCCAATTTGAGCTTTTCAGCGGTGCTATATAGCATTGCTTGACTTCGTTGACCCCTAGATGCTAATAAATGCACTTGAAAATCAAAAAACGAAGTCAAGGCAAGATGACTTACCACTGGTCCTATGTCGGGAAGCCTCTGGTACACTCACACGTGCTCATAAATGTGGCGGGGAAGCAAACATTGTTCCATCTCAATCAATACTCAGAGCTCAAATTGCAAGGAATTCTAAAGGCTATGTGTGCAAATGAACTGGAAGTGGCCCCTCAAGGCCTATTTAAGCCTAAAATTTAGGGTTTTTTTACCCCGTTTAGCCATCCAACGAGGATTTTGGACCTCTAAGCTAACTTTTGCCCAACCAAAAACCATTTTGCATCATTTTTTCACTTTTTTTTCACGTTTTTGGAATCCTAGAGCCTTTTTTGGACTCATTGGGCACCTTGTCCTGTTTTTTCACGAGATCACCCAAAAATCAAAATTTTTGTCCGATCTCTCAAGGGGGCAGTATGCCAGCATAATTCTATCACCAAAGCAGTAGTAGGGCATTAGAAAAAAAATGAATTTTGATCGAGACAATTTATTCTTTGAACTAATGTAGCGAGTACTTTGCTTCAAGGAGGGGCAAAATGTCGACATGGAAAATGTACCAATCACACTTGATCCTTATTACTAACACCGCTTCATCCTGAATCATCTCGAATCATCCCCTTTTCTAATTGCTTAATTAGATAGTTTGTATTTGATTAAATTCATCATATTTCATCCCTTAATTAAATAAATCAAGTTTATCTAATTAAGTCATCGTCTCATGTTAATTGAATGAATCAATGTTATTTAATTAACCCTCTAGTCTCTATTTAATTAAATAATCCATTTTATTTAATTAAATTTCTAAAGTAATTCTATTAAATTAAATCAATATTTATTTAATTTAATCTAACATCATCCCTCTTTAATTAAATAAATCAAAATCTTTATTTAAGTCTAAATTCATATTCCTCTCAACTTTGATTTAAATCAATCCAAAAATATAACTCAAATTGTCACATCAACTAATCTCCTTTTAATTTAATCAAATCTTGATTAAATTAATCTTAATCACTCTAATTCTCTATATTTTTCCACTTGCTCAATAAATCATTTATTTTGATTTAATAAATCTTCTAATTTCTCTCAACATGGCATCAAAAGGGAATATTCCTCCAAGTTTGAAAATCCCTCCAAAAAGGCTTGTACATCCAACAAGGCATTTAAACCTCTTACATGTCCTTTTTCCTTGAGCCAAGTGGCATTAACTTCATTTTCTCCTCCCTCCAACTTTTCATTTCATCAATTTTGAATTTCCACCTAAGTCCATTTAATTTCACAATGACCAAAATGTACTCCACCTTTGTCCACTCACATGTTGACAAGTGGCACTTGGTCATTAGTTGGTGTTTGATCCCACATTCATCCCTTTTTCCTCATTCTCCAACATTATCATCTATAATTAAGAGGCTTTCCTTTGTATTTTGGGGGAGACAACTTCATGCAAAGTCATAATCTTTAGATTTTGAATTTTTCTCATCAGCATTCATCCATTTTCATGTTTTATAGCTAGGTTATGTAGGATTTTCTCCAAGGAATCATCAAATCATCATCAAGGTATCACAAATATTACAAGGGATTGGGAGAGGTCCATTTTCCACATCAAAATGACACCAATTCCCCCATGGGATTGAGAGTTGGATCATCTAAATAGGATTTAAAATATTTCTTCATTGTGTTCTTCATTTATTTCTTATTTTGATGTTTCTAATGGATTGCATGGGGAATCTTAGTTCTAACTTGCATATATGACTAACATTGTTTTTGTTCTTTGTGTTTGTGAAAATCTAGGATTGGGGTTCACAACCCTATATTGTAAACCCTAAAAATTATCCCTCAACCCTTTACTTAAACCCTAAACCCTACACTCTCAACCCTTAACCCTATACCATAAACCCTATACCCAATATCCTAAACCATAATCCCTATACCCTATAAACTTAACCCTATACCCTCAACCCTCAACCCTATCCCTCAACCTTGAACCCTATTCCTTAAACCATAAACCCTACACCCTCAACCTTATATCATAAACCATAAACATTATCCCTCAACCCTCAACCATCAACCCTATACCTAATATTCTAAAACCTAAGCCCTATACCCTATACACTTAACCCTATACCCTCAACCTTGAATACTATCCTTCAAACCTCAACCTTGAACACTATCCTTAAACCCTCATCTCTATACCTTAAACCCTAAACCCTACACCTTCAAGCCTCATCCTTGTGGACACAAAAAAAGTAACCCTTCTACGTTTTCATGTTCAGGCCCTTCTAGTGGACTTTGACTTGATTTTTCCTAGATTTCATGTTGTAATGTGGCCAACACATTCACATTAGGTATTGGACCCTTGCGAATCATTAAGACTTCTAGGTTGTCTTGTAAAGGTGTTGTAATCCACTCTCACACTTTTCTAGGATCCTTTCATTATAATTCACCTAAATAACTCCTTTTATCACTTACCAAGTCTTATTTCTAAGTGTTGTAAAGTGTTGTAACCCACTTTCATGCTTTTCTAGAATTGTCTTCACTAATTCAACCCTTTTTCATGTTTAAATGACCCCTTAATACACTTTCTGGCCATTTTTAAGTGTGTTTTTGAGGATATTCCCTTTGGACAACATTTAATGCCCCGTAATTCTCGACACCCACTTAATTTTCTTAAGTAGGACTAAGTCGCCAATAGGGGAGACTTAGTCCTTTTTGGCACAAAACTCAAAATAATTTTAAATTTGTAGCAAGATTTTGTCCTCTAACCCTCGAGGTTGGCCTATGATGTGTTATTTTTGGGAAATTTAGTAAAATCAGTTATAAATAAGGGATTTTCTCCTCATTTTTCATCTCCTAATTCACCTAATTCATCAAGCATTCACTCAAGAAATCAACTTAATCATTCTCAAGTATTCAAGCACTCTAAGCACAATCAAGTCATCCATTGGAGCACTTCATTGCATATCTTCAGATTTATACATCAAGGGTTTGGTAAGTTTATGACATTGCATGTTGTCTATTTGTCATTCCCTTTCCATTTCATTTCATTTCATAGGGTTTGATTACCAAAGTGGGATTTGATCAAGGCAAATCCCTATACTCTAACCCTTAACCATTTTTCCCTCTTTGCATGTGTTTTTTTAGACTTTGTAGGCAAATTTTTCAAGGGAATAGGTATTGAAAAGTGGCCAAGAAGTCAAGAATTCAATGAAGTCAACATACCCCTAATTCAATCTTGGAGACACTTTTTTATTTCATTTTCTTCAAAATAAAGTGCATACATGTGTCAGAAAAGCAAGTGCAGACCTGATGCTACAAGATTCTATCCCGAGATTCCCATAATTTGTAGGTGGACTAAGTCACCACTACTAGCAGATTAATCCTGCTTTTAGGCCTGAAAAGTGGTTTTTACATTTTTGCATACCCTTTTGGCAGATTCTTATTCTAGCAAGTTTTCCCAAAACTGGGACTAAGTCACCTAGATTGGCATAAGTGTCCCAGTCAACATTTTCAGTCAAATTTTTAGGATTCTAGAATCTCCAAACATCAAGTTTCAAATTCCAGGTGCACCTCTCTGATTTTGTTCTATTATTTTATCATTTACTTGCATATTTAGGTGTTTTTGCATATCACAATGTGTTTTCCATCACTTTGCATTTCTTAGGTTTTGCATCATTAAATAATTTTCTTTTCAGATCAGTGCATTAGTACATCATAACTAGGCATAATACATCTCATTTACATTAACTTTGAGTGTAGAAATTTGCATTTTGGACCCCATCCCTTTCTCGTTTTAGGTGAAAAACCCTAGAAGGATCTAAAGTAGTGTGGGCAATCCAAAATCATTGTCCATAATCCCTATACCCTATACCCTATACACTTAACCCTATAACATCAACCTTATACCTTAAAAATTAAAACTTACACCTTCAACCTTTATAGGGTAAGAGAGAAATAGGGAGAGGGAGGGATATGTAGATAGAGAGTAGAGAGGGAAGGAGAGAGTGAGAGAGAAAGAGGGGGAGGGAGGAAGGGGAAAATGGGAGAGGGAGAGAGAGAGAGGGATGGGGTGGGGGAGATAAAGATAAGTAGAGAGTGAAGGAGAGGTAGAGAGAGAGGAGAGATAGAGTAGATAAGGGGAGAGGTATGGAGGGAGAGAGGAGGTGTGAGAGAGGTGAGATAGAGAGAAATAGAGAGAGTGTGGTAGGGAGTGATGGAGGGAGAGGCAGGTAGAGAGGGATAGGTGAGATAGAGAGTAGAGAGAGATAGAGATATAGGGAAGGAGGGAGGGTGGGAGAGAGAGGGGAAGAAGAGAGAGGTAGAGAGGGATAGGTGAGATAAAGATAAGTAGAGAGTTAATGGTGAGATAGAGATAAGGATAGAGTGAGAGAGGGAAAGATAGAATTGTGAGATAGAGAGGAGAGAGTGAGAGAGAAACAGGAGGAGGGAGGAGGGAGAGGAGAGATAGAGAATAGATAGGGGAAGAGGTAGGGAGGGATACATATGTGAGATAGAGAGATAAAGAGAGACAAATAGATAGATAAAGTGATGGAGGGATAGGTAGATAGAGAGGAGAGGGGAGATATAGATAATTAGAGAGGGAAGGAGAGGTAGAGAGAGAAATAGAAAAGTAGAGAGGGAATGAGGGAGGGAGGGAGGGAAGGAGAGGTGTAGAGAGAGTGGTAGGGAGTGATGGATGGAGAGGTAGTTGAAAGGGATTAAGGAGATAGAGAGTAGAGAGGTAAGGAGGGAGAGAGTGGGAGGTGAGAGAGGTGAGATAGAGAGAAATAGAGAGAGTGGTAGGAAATGATGGATGGAGAGGTAGGTAGATGGGGAGAGAGGAGATATAGAGAAGTAGAGAGGGGGGAGAGGGAGGGAGGGAGAGAGAGGCACAAGATAGAGAAATAAAGAGATAGTGATGGAGGGATCTAGGTAGGTAGAGAGAGGGAGAGGGGAGATAAATACAAGTAGAGAGGGAAGGATGGGTAGAGAGAGGAGAGATAGAGAGAAGTAGAAAGGGAATGAGGGAGAGAGGGAGAGAGATGATATAGATAGGTGTAGAGAGAGTGGTAGGGTGTGATGGATGGAGAGGCTGGTGTAGAGAGGGATTGGGATATAGAGAGTAGATAGGGAAGAAGAGAGGGAGGGAGGAGTAAAATTAGAGAGAAAAGGAGAGGTAGGAGAGGGAGAGGAGAGGTAGAGAGCTCAAGGGAGAAAGAGCCAGATAAAGGGATGGAGATAGTGAGATAGGTCTAGAGTGTAAGAGATAAACGATGAGTGAGATAGAGAGTGAAATGATACAACTTGTTGATTACTAAAATTTTATCTCTTGATTAATGAAATTTGACATGCTGATTATTGAAATTTGACTAAGTCTAAAAAAATATAAGATCTTTCAAAAACTAGAATTTGCATTATAACTCATGGAGATCTAAAATTACTCTCAAACATACTAGAACTATATACATGAAACATAACTTAAAGTATAAGAAATTAAATGTCCATATGTAAATGTCAATTTATATTTAAATGTTTATTTCACGTATAAACTATATATATGAAATATAACTTAAAGTATAAGAAAGTAAATGTCCATATGTAAATGCCAACTGATACTTAAATGTTTATTTCATGTATATAGTTTTCCTGAAAGATAAGAAGAAAGAGAAAAAGAGAGAAGGAAAAAATTCAATGCAAACCAAAACATGAGCGCATTAAAATATGCTCGTGTTTTGTCAATGCATTCAAACAACACGAGTGTATTATAACGCGTTCAAATTTTGTCTTGCTTTGGGAATCCCCAAGCCTTTGGATTGGATTTGCTTTAGATTTCCAACCTAAAGGCTTATAATACCTTTCCAATGCCCAAAAACATGTTTTTGCATATTCTACAAAATTTTACGTAATCTCGTTCTTGCTAACCATCAGCTTTGCATGAGTTTCAAGGTCGAGTAAAAAAATACCTGGTTAATGTTAAGCTCTCTCTTAGCTATTTAATGATGTAATTTTTTTCACTTTTTGACTGTGTTAAGTCTTTCATCTTTAATTTCCTTTTTTTGTATATTCGTTTTTTGTCAAAAACTAATGTTTGGTATTTTTTAATTTATTTTTTAAATGTTCATTGAAATTTCAAATAAATTACATTTTTATAAACTAGACTCCATTCTACACATATTAAAAGAAAATATTTTTGATTAGTTTTTAAAAATCATAGGGGTAGCACTTTCTGGTTTTTAGGATGTGTCCACTTTGAAAATTAGTAAAAAATCATATATTCATTAAAAAATTATCAGAAAAATTGGGTATAAACTACATGCTATTAGCTAATTTCTCACTAAAGTGATTTTAAAATACTAAAAAAATTTAACCTTTTGAGGGAGCCACAACAAATGCTATGTTATGTTTTTTGACAAGAAAAAACACCATTTTTTGTGGCTCCCTCTTTTGAACCCCTTAATCTCTGCCATTTTCAAATTAAATTAGTTTAGAAAGTAGATTTGAAGCACTATAAACCTTGCTTTTGTTGCATCTTAAAATTTTGAGTGTAACCATCCTCAATTTCTCATCAAAGGTTAGTATTTCTTGATTTCAGAAAGAAAAAAAATGGCCACTTAAGATCTCTTTTTGGCCCCTCATCTTTGTGCACTTACCCACTTCCACTTACCCATGAAGTGTAATGCCTTTGTTGACTTCAAATATGCCAAAATAGTCTATTCCATGCATTTTATCCATTCTTTCACTTATTCTTTCATTTTATTCAATCTGTATTCACTCATTCTCTTAATCTTGGCACTCAAGCTCCCATTCTCTCATCCGCATTATCTCCTACACCATTTTCTTGCAAGCTCTCTCACATCTTAGCTTCTACATCAACATTTGATCTTATTGCCTCATCTCAGGTGTCACATACTCTCATTTAACATCACTAGCTTGGTTAAGGGAGGGTAATTACATCCTTTCTATTATATTATTGTATTCATTTTATTAGCATATTGTTGTAGACATTGAAAAATGTCATAAGCCTATGAACCTTATTTTTCACCATCAATTTCCCTTCTTCCCCTACATAATTGAATAATTTTAATTATTTGATTATGGTTTAAATTCATATTTCTTCTAATAATTATCTCTTCATCTCATTTAATTTTCACCCTTAATCATGTGACATTACCTTTTAATCTCTATCATCCATCCTTAACTAAACCCTATTTTTTTCCCTAACTCCATTTCCTTGCTTCTCTAAGCAATATCATCCATTGATCAACATCATTCTTCATCTTTCAATCTTGACGCTTCATACAAATTTGGTTTTCTATAAAAGAGATCTATCCCTCCCATTTCTACCAACAACCACAACTATTATCTTTGATATTTTGCTATCACTATCATTTAACTTATTGTTGCATACTCAAAATTTGAGGGCAATAAAGCATATAAAGAAAAGTGGACAATGGAGGTGATTTAAACATGGCATAGGAATTATTGGTAATATTTCTTCATTATTTTATGTTTCTATGTTTATTTGTGCTTCATTGTTGGACTAGGGTCTTTAGGGATTGAGTTTTATGTATTTGGTGGTTGATACTATTGATTCATGCCTTTTCCCATGATTTTACCCTATTCTACATTGGTGAACTTGATGTGAATTGAATTTTTGTAGATTTTCCTAATCTTACATTGCTATTTTGTGCAAAAATTTAGAGACTAACATTTTGCAGCTAGGGTTGGAGACACAAGCCTAGGGTTTGGAAAGATTTGATCATATCTCACAAATGGTTGCAAAAATTTTCACTTTTTTTTTGTAGGTTGGAGATGATATCAGGAACCTTCAGTCAAAAAATTAGATTTTTCGGATCTGTTTTGAGTGAGTTATAATTTTTTATGATTTTTCATGAAAAAATAATTTTGGGAGAAAATTAGTGATTTTTTAGATTTTCTTATATTTATGGAAATCTCTCAAAATTCAAATGGGGGTCTATTCTTTATGTTTTTAATTTTAATGAAAAATAATTGGCAAAAAATTAGATCTTTAAAAATTAGGGTTTTAGAAAGATTTGATCATCTCACAAATGGCTAAATATATTTTCACAAAATTTATTTTGTAAGTTGGAAATGATATCATGAAATTTTAGTCAAAAAATCCATTTTTTTGGATCTGTTTTGAATTATTTATAATTTGTTTAATGATTTTTCATGAAAACTTAATTTTGGGGGAAAATTAGTGAATTTTTCAAATTTTACTATATTTTTGGAAATATCTCCAAATTCTAATAGGGGTATATTCTTTATGTTTTTAATTTTGATGAAAAATAATTCATGAAAAATCAAATCTTTAAAAATTAGGATTTTTTAATAAATTTGCTCTCTAGGGCTAAAATAAAAATTTTTTTCTAAATTTTTTACATTTAAAAATTTCAAAATTTTATTAGGGTTTCTTCTTGGAATTTTAATTTTTTGATTCAAAATAATTAAAAAAAAATCAAATCTTGTTGGCTAGGTCAAAATACAAAAAAATAAAAAAAAGGGTTTAAATTTGGAGTTTTTCATTTTTTGCCTTTTCCATTTGGTAGAATAGAGGTTTTTGTGTTACTAATACTTGGTTTGCAGCTTGTGGTATTCATTGGGAGAAGACATTCCTATCAAGACTACTAATCCATGTTCTTGATGGGTTTTATTTAGCTTTGATTTTTTAAATTAAGAACATTTGGATTTGAGATTTAAAAAGAACAAGTGTCTTTTTATTTTTCACATTTTTAATTTGGGGTTAAAAAGAACAATTGTATTCTTGACTTAGTGATATTTTTTGTGTTTGGAGTTGTGTATGCTCTTCCCTCGCATTTTATATGATCTTGAGAATCAAAAATATTTTTCAACACTCTTATTTTCACACCACACATTTTATTTTTAAGGTTAATGAACATTTTCTAGTGAGAGAATACATGTGTATGCTCTCTCATATTTTATATGATCTTGGAGGTCAAAATCATTTATTTATATTGCTTTTGTATAACCTTTATTATAAGGACCTACCTTTGGAGAAGTAATCACTCTAAGGGGTACGACCCAAAGCAGTTTTTCCCTCAAGTCGCTATATAAAAGGATAAGGTGAAAGCCAAGTCCAAAGTAATGCTAGCCTTTGCCAATAGTTCCAATATAAAAAGGGAAGTTACCCACATTTATGTGAGGTATTTTTTGTACCCAAATAAGGTTGGTTAAAGCCTTAAGTGGCTTGCTATGTGCTCGCAAGGCGTCAAGTTCTTGAGCAGTGACTAGAAACCATTAGTTATAGGCCCACCTTATTGATTGAGTTATTTTTGTGTCATTCTTAGTGCAAGGGTGTGGCATCACACCCTAAAGTTACTCACCATATGGCTCCCTTGAGATGATAAAAAAATCCCTAGCTTAGCATAATCTACTCGTAAATTTCAAGGGAGAGGGTGATTGGGTCATGCTTCTAGTCCTGGAGGCTCCTACCTATCCTCTCTCACAAAGATGATTGTATACAGCCATTAAGGTGTCCTCATTTTAGTCTAATGAGATTCCATGTTGTGGGCCTAATATTTGCTTCCATTGTCCATTGACCTTAGGATTAAGAAGTGTTTTATGTGTGTGAAGTGTTTCAAATTGTGAATAACCCTTGAACATACACTATATGCATAAAATATGGAAATTAAACAACCAAGACTTATTTTTTAGATTATTTATGGTGTTTTCAATCACATTTCATCTTAATCATTCCTCCTCATCTCAATCATCCCATCCGAGTCATCATAACCATCCCTCATCTTATCTTAATCACCTCATCCTCACTAATCCTTTCCAATCCTAATCATTCCTCCTCATCCTAATCATATCATTCTATCATAATCATCCCTTCCCATATTAATCATTCATCTTAATCATTATCTCACCTATTTCATCCTAATAATCCATTTTTATATCCTAATCATCTCCCAACCATCTATCTTCACCCTAATTATCTTTATCCATCATAATCCTTCCTTTTCATCTTAATCATCTTGTCCTTATCATCCATAACCATCCTAATCATTCCTCCCCATCCTAATCATTCATAATCATCCTAATCTTTCTAATCATCCATCTTATCCCAATCATACCCAATCATCTAATCCAAATCATCCCAAGTATCTAAATCATCCACATCCATCCATCATTTAAGACCATAACCAAGAGCAATAAAGGTCCTAATCATTATCATAACCACCCTCCATAATCCACATCAAAATATTTATTTCCTAATCCATTATCATCCTCAATATCCATCATCATCCTCATTATTCATTATCATCCTTAATCCACATCCTTCATTATCATCATCCTTAATCACCACATGGATCAAGATGAGCCTGACATATCCTCCATCTTCCATCTCATACCTCAAGATATTTGTGATTTTCTTCTTTCCAACTACTTTAACAATCACATAAAATCCATGATCATGTGTCTTGTAAGTAGATTTCAAGAGATCCTAAACACAATCCAAGCTTCCATGTAATCCTTTCCCTCCATTGACAAGGGAAACAAAAGTGTCTTCCATGTTCAACCAACACCCATCTATAACCATATCTCATGCACTTCACATCCTAGTTAACTCATTGTCAAGCCAAAAGTCACCATCCAAGGAACACCAAAAATCACCATCTAAGGAGCACCAAAAGTCACCCTCAAAGGAATACAAGAACCCATGAAAAATCATATTTCACAAAATTCTAGTCCTAGTCTTCGAGTTCCACCTCATCCATTTCATGTTTTTCCACCTTCATAGCACCTATACGAAGCCAACCATGTCACTCACTTAACCTCGTTGATCCAAGGCATGACATCATAGACCCCCCTTTATGTTAAGATCAAAGTACTCCTTGTGATCCCATTCCATCTCATGATTCTATCCTTAATTCCATCCAAGTAATCCTTCTAGATGATCATGGAATCCAAGATAAACCAATCTTTGATCAATATCATATCATTGATCAAGAAATCCAAAAATGATCCCTTTTCATATCAAGATAAATCTATCCCTTCCATACCATCTTATGATCTGAGTCTCTCAACCCATTTCCATAATCTTAGTCCATCAACTCTATTGCATGATCCTATACCATCTCATAATCTTACCATATCCAACCCATTTGTAATCCTAGTATATCCACCTCATATCATGATCCTATCATACCACCTCCATGATATGACCACCTCCATGGCATGACCCTAGTCTATCACAAGAATAAAGATTTACATCCATTACCCCATCTAATGATACCCCTCCCAATCAAGATCAAGATGTCTCATCCAATCTATCACATGATCCCCTTCCATCTGATGATCCCATTTCCAATCAAGATAAATATATTCCTTTTATCCTATCCAATGATCCCCTTTCTCCAAATCAAGATCAAAGTCTAGCTTCCATTCCATGCAATGATCCCCTTCCTCTATGTCAAGATCAAATAATCCCTTCATCTCCATTTCCTGATCCCATTCCATCTCATAACCATGAGCGATATATACCTTATAACCCATCCAATGATCCTACCCCAAGTCAAGATCAAATTTTTCCTCCATCTTTGTATCATGATCCAAGTATCCCTTCATCTTCATGTCATGATCCAAATCCTCCACAAGATCCCATCACCCCTGTTTTAACTACCCATGAACCCTATACTTATCAATTGGGTTCCTCCACTTTCATCCAATCTGGTCCACTTGAAGAGCCAATCATTCAATCCATGCCATATCCCCCTCACAATGGACTTGCATCTTGCTTCCAAAATAATAAGTATCTCATTGAAAAAAGGATTTGTCAAACTATGGATTATCAAGGAAAAGGGTTAGGCCTTCATGAGCAAGGCATCTTAGAACCCCTTAATATCCAAGAAAATCCAAAGTATCATGGCCTTGGATACCAAGTTCAATACGTTGGAACTCCTTCTACCCCATCCTAAATCTAAAATTCCTCCACTTAAATCCAAACATCCACATTCCCCATCCTCCAAATCTATCTTGGGCCCTTATGTTTCAAAACCCAATCCATTTTTGGTCCCTATGTCCCAAGAAAAAGGCCCATCCCCTCCATCCATCTTAGGTCCTTACATTTCACCAACTAACATTCCTATTCCAAAACCCCATTATCCTCTATATCCATCACCTCATATCCCTAATAAAAATATACAAAGGAACACATCCTTGAACCTTTTCCAACATACTTACACCAAACCATCCTTAATAAATCCATGTCATTCCTCTCCATCCACCAATCCCATTGCTCTTGGAAGAAATTTGGATGCCAAATCTCAAATGCATAAAGCCAAGAATCCACAAAAATTAAAGGTTCAACATGTCCCATCAAAAAGACATGCAAAAATAAAGAAAAATGTGATCCAAAATAAAAAGCTAAATCCCAAAGGCCACAAAGGCCCATGAAGCAAAAATCAAGATGAAAAAACATGTGGATTCCAAAAATACTCATAAAATCAATGTATCCCAAAGAAAAATAAAAAATGGCATCCAAAATTGCTCATCCAACAACTCCATCAAATTCTATGTCTTCCACCCCATCTAATAATAATTTATCACCTCCATCCATTTTGGGTCCTTATATCCCAAAATCCACATCCACTCCTCCATCTCAATCTCCAAATTAAAAAGCCACTTCTCTTCCACAACTCCAAAACCCTTCAAGGTGTGTGCCAATGTTGATCTTGCCAACATTTTCATCCACTCATCTACAAGTATTCCATCAACCCATACATTTTCCATCCTTCCATCCCTCTCATCTAATCCTTTTCATAAATCCATATCCCCCCCAATCTTCCCATCCATTTCATTCCTCTTACCATCTTCCAATCAAGGGATACCATCCATGAAACTAGATTCTTAAGTCCTCTCTTCATCTCCCTATCATGCATCCACAATCTTCCAAATCCACTTATCCATATCCTTATCCTTCTCCATCCATATTATTCCAAAAAAATAAAAAATAAAAAGAGAGAGAAAAAAGATAAAATAAAATAAAATAAAAAAGTAAAGAGAATCATTCATTCAATGGTGAAAACCACTTCTTGTGGAACCTTGGATAAGTACCATGATGAAAAATTGGAAAACAGACATCATGTGTAATCTATTACCCTGTTGCACTCTACACTTGGGGGAAATTTTCATCCATGCTATCCTACCTATCACACCCCCCTTTATCCCTCATTTCCTATCCAT
This sequence comes from Sequoia sempervirens, assembly GCA_007258455.2. Taxonomy (NCBI): domain Eukaryota; kingdom Viridiplantae; phylum Streptophyta; class Pinopsida; order Cupressales; family Cupressaceae; genus Sequoia; species Sequoia sempervirens. The sequence goes on from VDFB02000002.1 coordinate 36,650,155, forward strand.
TATCCTATCTAAATCCATCCCCCATTTCACTCATTTGATCTTGACAAGGCTAAGGATATCCATATACATCATGCATTATATCATTTCGTCCTTCTTATCCTATCCATATCGTTCATTCCATATCCCTAATCCTATCCAAATCCATCTTCCCTCCCCATATTTGTTCTTGATGAAGAGCCTCGGGGTCAAACACCAATGCATCTATATCCTATCCACTTGATCTTGAAAATCCTATCCATATTGTACATCCTATATCCCCTATCCTACTTCCATCCTCATATCCTATCTCATCCCTCCCCTCATTTCACCCCTAATCTTGATAAAACTAGGGGTCAAATATCAATGCATTAATATCCTTTATACACTATCTTTTCATATCATACATCACTCATCATCTTCCATCCATGATTACACTTAGTCCTTTGCAACTAGTCCTTGGAGATCCATCTTCCAACATCCCTCCATCATCCCATTCAATCTTGAAAAGAAGTCATTCCAAATGCAATAATCCTAATCCATACAATATTTCTATGCAACCTAGCACATCATCCAAAACATTCGTTGGTTTTGTTTCTAGCCTTGTTGCAAACCTTGATCCTTTAGTCACATTATCATCATAGGCATATGCCTTTCCCAATCTTCACATTGTTTCAGGATGTGTCCTTCCCATATTGAACAACGTCATCATCATCATCATCATCATCATCATCACCTATCAATTAGTTTTTAGCTTGACTAGGGGCAAGACCATATTTGTCCTTAGATGCTTGTGCATGCTTGTTGGATTGATTATGGGTACCTTTCACATGCATTTTTCATGGTACTTATAGTGTATCATAAAGTCAGTTTAACTACAATGTCTCTATGCCTTCTACGTAGGCAAGACCATCTTCGATGATCCCCCAATCCATTAGGTTGGTCCCTTAGGGTTTTTCAAGTCAGTCATTATCCATAACACAACCTTGATCATCAGATGCAAAGTCATCTAAACCTCAACCAAATCACAAACCAATCAGACTACCTATCCAACTAGCCTTCAAACCAAACTGATCAATTGCCTAATCATTCAAACATCAAATCAATGTTAAACCAATCAATCAATGGTCTTATACAAGATGTGGCACTGTCTTAACTAGACTCGATGTCTTATACGACTCGCCTCATTTCTTGAAACTAGACCTAGTCCTATCACTTGTCTTATACATGATGTGTCCTTGAAACCAGACATTGTCATTTGTCAACTTCATCATTTGCCTTATACAGGTGGTTGTATGACCAAAACTAGACTTTCTATCTTATATGACATGCTTCCTCCCCTAAAACCAAGTGTCATCAATCAATCAAACAAACTCATCAATCCTATTAGCAAACATTGGTAAACGATCTATACGGCTATTGATTTTATTGGTCCAATATGTCTTATCTTTTTATTTGATTAGTATTTGGTCATGTTACTAGCCACCTCAAGGATGTCCCAAGAAGGATTTAGAGTTACGATGATGTCTCGTGACTTGCTTTTCTTTGATTACTGTTTGTGGATTGTCTTGAAAAAAAGATGAACTTTTCTCTTAGTATGTGTCATGGCTTTCTTTGTCTGTCGAGTGTCTGTTTTTGCAAGTGGATAACATTGGACACCTTGGTCTATGTCATACCCTGGTGTTTATTATCCATTTTCCATATTTTTAATGCCCAATGATGATAATCATGCAAGCCTAATATTTATCAAGAAAAATATCAATCCCTCTCCATTCATCTTCTTTTCACACTAACAGTTTCCTCTCGCTAACATTTTTCTTCATCAATCCTTGCATTCATCCACTATTAGATTTGCTTATTGGAATAATTTTTCAATTTTTTTTTAAACTCTTTCAAAATTTGCAAAAAAAATTGAGTAGGCATAGGTCTATCCCACCTTTACCATGAAACACAACGACACATTTTTTTGAACTAAATTGCATTGTATCAAAGAGGGGAAAATTTTGTTGACACTGAAGAAATGTCTTAAGCTTGCGAACCTTATTTTTCGCCATCAATTTCCCTTCTTCCCCTGCATAATTGAATAATTTTAATTATTTCATTATGGTTTAAAGTCATATTTCTTCTATTAATTAAGATTTTAATTATTTAATTAATTCACTTTTCCCTTTTATTCTTCCTTTTGATTAATTAAATAAATTATATTTATTTAATTACATCACTAATATTATTTTCTCTCTATAATTAAATAAATTCTTATTTATTTAATTATTCATTTTCACTTTTCTACTATAATTAAATAATTATTATTAATTTTTTAATTATTCATTAGCTTTTTCCATAATTAAATAAATTCTATTTATTTAATTATTTTCCACATTTCCCTCAACTATTAAATAATTATTTTAATTATTTATTTTTTTGTCTTTTTCCTCCACTTTTAATTAAATTGTTATTTTAATTAAAAGCCAACCTTTTCCCTTTCTTCTATAATTAAATAATCATTTTATTTAATTATTCACTTTCCCTCCTAAATTAAATAATTTTATAATTATTTAATTTACTCCAACAACCTCTTTTTCTATGCCATTCTTATCTCTTCATCCCATTTAATTTTCACCCTTGATCATGTGACATTACCTTTTAATCTCTACTGTCCACCTTTAACTAAACGCTAAATTTTCCCTAACTTTATTTCCTTGCTTCTCTAAGCAATATCATCTTGATTAACATCATTCTTCATCTTTCAATCTTGGCCCTTCATTCAAATTTTGTTTTCTATAAAAGTGATCCAACCCTCTCATTTCTACCAACAACCACAATATTATCATTGATATTTTACTAGGCTTATTATTGCATACTCAAAATCTAAGGGCAAGCAAGCATATAAAGCAAAATGAGAAGAGAAATGAAGTTGATTCAACCATGGCATAGGAATTATTGGTAAATTGCTTCATTATTTTATGTTTCTATGTTCATTTGTGCTTCATTGTTGGACTAGGGTCTTTAGGGCTTGAGTTTTATGTATTTGGTGGTTGATACTATTGATTCATGCCTTTTTCCATGATTTTACCCTATTCTATAATTGTCATTTTAATTTGTCTATTGTCTTGTCTATCTATTTCTTTATCTATTATTTTCTCTATCTATCCATTTGGTTGTCTGTGGAAGTGGAAACACCAAAATGGGGGTTTGACTAAGGAAAATCCCGAAACAGGTCCAACATTTTTCCTTGCTTTCATATGTGCAAATTGTTGATTTGGAGCGTTATGGGAGGCTTCATAGCATTGTACCTCTTGTGAGTTATTTCTTCTCTTTTCCTTTTTATCATTTCATTTCAATTAATCTATGCATGTTAGTTCTTCCATGCCATTTCTATAATTTTCATCATTTTGTTAATTTAGCGTAACTCCCAAATTTTAGTTTCCAAATAATTATTAGACTCTTTTTAGTTTTTATCAACAAGTTCTATTATTGGATCGTATGAGACTATAATGCATTGTAAGAACATTCGTGTGCCACATTGTCGTCCTTGGCTGAGAGCCAGTTAGCTTGCTCAAAAGACCTTTGAAGTTTACTCTTTTGATCTATAAAATATTTTTTTCTGAAATCTATCATAAAACAAAAAATATAGCTAAAAATACTTGTCCTTCCACCTTCGTCACCTGAGCTTTTCCCTTGAGGTAGTTGAGGAACACTCACCTTTAGAGGAGGCAAAGGTGTCATTTTTCCTCCACTAAAGGAAGTTAAAACAACCAAGCTAGTAAGAGGTGAAGACCTACCTAACTTAATGGCTAATACAAATTTAGATGCAATTGAATTGCATTAGGTGAATTCTAACCCATCATTTTCTCTTTCATTTAAAGTATTGTTCTTGGTATGACATTATATTTTATTTATAAAACCTAAGTAATCCACCAAAAATATATGATAAGATTGAAGAACAATAAATTTGGAAGCTCAAAGGTATGTGTTGTTCAAAGGTCAATTAATGTGAAAAAATATAGATGATGTTATCTTAAGATGTTTATTTGAGGAGAAGTCTATTAAATTTGTTAGGAATACCACCAAGGATTATGTGATGGAAATTTCATCTCAAAAAATAATATTCGTAAAATTATGAGAGTAGGTTATTTATGGCCAGATTACTATGAAATGTGGCTAAGTTTGTAAAATGGTGTGATGCATGCCATATATTTTTTGGTAATTTAAAATTTGCAAGTGCACTCCATTATACCACCATTTTAGTAGAGGCTCTAGTCTAGTGGTGGGCTATAGATATTGTGGGGAGATAGTTGAAAAGTTCAAAACCAATTACAAATAGATATTGATGGTCATTGATTATTTTACAAAATATTTGAAAGAAATCCCTACGAGAAATGCAATATCAAAAGTAGTGGTTAAATTTCTAGTAAATAATATTATGAAAATATTTTGAGTGTCATCAAGGGTAGTTTTTTATAATACAATGTGTTTTAGATCTTATAATTTATTTTATATATGCTCAAAATGTGTGATTTTCTTAACACATTCATTCCCTTATAATATACAATAAAATGGACAATTTGAGTTCAATAACAAAAACATACTATTTTTTTATGTAAACAAGAAAAAATATAATGATTGATGAGAGGGGAAATATCCTATTTTTACCATTCCTAAATTACCTTTTTTCCGTCCATTTCATTACTCTTTTCATCCTTCCTATCATTAAATTCCTTAGGAAAATAAATATAATTAATAAACTAAGAAGGAATCAAAAACTACTAAATATGTTGAAAACCATATAGATATTGATTTTTTTTGTTGATTAAATGTGACAGGAGATAACCATGGTGGAGTTGCAATTGTTCAAGCATAGGGAGAAGAAGAAAGAAGCTAATTACCTAATTTTGTTGAAATATCTAAAACTACTCTTTAATTTTTTAAAGATTGTTTTATGGTCAACGACCTATATCTTATAATTATAAGACTTTGGTTTTGGTTTGTTGGTTGTAGGATGAAACAAACCATCCTTATGTTATATATTTTAGATTAGCTTAGTTATCAGACCCAATATATATATATATATATATATATATATATATATATATATATATATATATATATATATATATATATATATATATATATATATATATATATATATGTGTGTGTGTATGGTTTGCAAACAAAAGAATAATAGACAGTATATGAACTTTTTTTTACTTTCGAGACTAGTCAAGTGTATTAAGCATTTTGCATGAGTAGCGTGGTGTAAAAAGGAAGATTTTATTTCATCACTGGGTGATCAAGGAGTCAAGGCCCACTTCTTGAATTTCCAGCAATTTGTTCAATTGTTTTACATTGTTAATATATGGTTTTGTTTTTCAATATTACGATTTAATTTTGTTTGAATTAAACTGTTGTGAAATTGTGATTGAATCAAGGATTGAGTGCTACTAGTTTTTAGATAAGTTGTTTATTGATATTTTATAGTGTTAATCTGTCTATTTGAGGATTGAATCATAATTATATTCTAGAATTTTCCACACTATCATTTTGTAGACTGTAAGAGTTCCTATCACAACTTTTGTTATAGTTCTTGTCATAGCTTCTGTTACAATTCTTGTCACACTTCCTATCACTTCCTATCACAGAAAAAGGAGAATTAAAATAGATTTTCATTTTAAATAACTCTTGTGTTTTTAGATGCATATCATTTTCACTTAGCTTGTTGCTTTCAGTCCTTAGGTATATATCCCCAACGTCTTTTGTAAGTTCTACATTCTGGAATTCACACAAGGAACAAACTGAGATATCCTACCAAGAATGTAGCCACAACCTTAAAGTTTCTCATCACAATTTTGTCCAAACATTTTGGAATTGTTTCCAGGGAATGGTGTTAAAGGCCTAAAAATCCAATAAATTATGTTAGGACTAGTGCACCAAGGTGAAATTCCACATGACTGTTGACCTTGCCTAGGTGATTATCCTTGGTTTGCTCTGTTGTAGATCATATAGATGCATGAATCTCACTAAAGATCTAGTAATGGAAGGTTTATTAAGAAAGATATACGAATTAGTTCAAAACAAGAAATCTCAAAAAAGGATTAAAGCCATTAATTATGAATACACCATCAAAAAAGGAATTAGTTGGACTTAATATTAAAAAGTGTAATTGAGTCTACTACTGTCAATTATGATTTTGAGTCACCTCCTAGAATACAAGAAATACTCAAGACTCCAAAAGACTCATCTAATATTATCACTCAACTTTCCAAGCTTCGAAGTGGTAGAAACCAATACCTTAAGCCTTTCTCAACTTTCTACACACCTTGGGCGTTCAAAACCATGGTCGATAACAACAATAATAATGAAAACAAAAAAATAACAATAGTGAAAGAGCATCGGCCAATAATAATCCTGTCACCTTTAAATTTCCCATTGCCCATCTAGTGGAAAATGCTCCCATGAAAAATATGCCTCATTTTGTTTTGCCTATTTTTTGAGGACTTTCTATAGAAGATCCCGACATGTTTCTCTTTGAACTTGATGTTTAATGTCATAGTTATGATTATCAAAATGATGCACAAAATTTTAAATTATTTCCAACTACTTTGAAAGATGCAACATTGTGATGGATCATGGGCTTAGGATGTGAAACTATTCACAGTTGGGATAACATGAAGGAAATGTTCTTGGAAAAATACCAAGAATATTGCAAGACTAAGGAGATCAGAGATGGGATCTTTCACATAATGCAACGTGAGGAGGAGACCTTAGAAGACTACCTTGAGTGATTCTTATTTAGTCTTCAAAGGACTAGACAAACGAGATTGATCAATGATATTGTAAACATTATTTTTTTTAGGGGTATTTGTGATGAATGTATGGATGTGTTAAATCTTATAGGGGGTTTCCAAAATAATATTTGATGATATTTGCAATATTTTTAGGAACTACTCAAGATCCACCCAATTGATAAGAGGGTACCCTGGGAAGCATGTCTCTTCCAGAGGCACATAAGGTATCACAAAATGAGAGCTAGGTACGTTGCTAGAGGATCTCAAAACTGATCTTTAAGCCACATGGATAATCAAATTGACACTTTGTACACACATAAGAAACAAGAAGAGGCTAAAAAATAATTTTCTATATTTTGTCCAAATTGTTGTAAGAAACATAGTAATGAAGAATGTCCTTATAATAAAACAAAAATCTATTCTTTAGAGGATGCTAGTAAGGCTACTACATTACAACCTCTTCCAATAGATATAGTAGATGTGGAATTTAATGAAAAAACTATTTTACTATATGGCCCCATGAAAGCCTTGGCCTCCACGAACTATGCCCCCAATGATGAATTAACTTTTTACACCTCCTAATGTAGGGCCTAGTGGATAGACTAATTCCTTTCCAACTCAACCAGGATTGTATGGAGGGTGGCAATAACCTCCACCTTATTCACAATGGTAAAAATAGTACTAGTACACCCCTCAACCTTGGAAACAAGCATGGAGGATGCCACCATCACAGTTTCCACAATATCTATCTTATATACCTATGGTTACTTCATACCAATAGCCACCACAATTCTTTCCACCAATACCACCCTCATCTAGTATTCCACCATCCAAACCAAAACAACCACTAAAGGCAACACCCATGCCTATATAACCATCTCCAAAACCAAATAACAAGGTGGTACAACCATTTTATAATAACGAGGTGGCAGATTACCCAACCTACCTTATCAATACACTAGACATTAATGGAGTTTAGTTACGATCAAGTAAAGCTCTCCAAGGACCCACCATTACTAAAATAGATGATACACTAGAAGAGCTTGAGCAAAACCAAAATAAACAAAATGAGACATCTAAGTTGCATCTATATCTTGATAGATTTTAGTCTCAGCCAGAACAAAAGAAAGTGGTTGAGCTAGAATTTGATTTTGTAAATGAATTGAGAAATGTTAACATTAAGATTCCTCTTTTGCAGGAAATCAAGGACATTCTAGTGTATACAAAGATAGTTCAAGACTTGTCTATCCAAAAGCAGACAAAGAAATGAGACCCAAAGACAGTGCAAGTTATTGGGAAACTTGGTGATGTCGTGTTGGGAAATATTTCAATTCCCAAGTATTTAGATCTCGGGAGTCCTATGATTTAGGTACGAATTGGTCACATTGTAGTTCTAAATACATTAATTGAATTAGGATTTGTCATTAATTTCATAACCAATGAAACTAAGGAGAATTTGTGCCATCAAGGACTTAGGCCTACACCTACAATCCTACAAATGGCAAATTGCTACCTAGTCAAACCTAAAGGTATGATAGAGGATATTATTATTTTTGTTGATTCTTGAGAATATCCTACTGATTTCATGATATTGCAACCCAAAATAAAGTTGGGGGGTATCCCCTAATTTTGGGGATACCATGGTTGTGTCCAGTGGATGCTTAAATATCAACTGTCGATCAAGTAATATGGTTATTTCCAATGGGGAACAAAAGAAATAGCTGACTTTGTACCCACCTGTGCAACCACTATTGGATAGTAAAGATCCCCTATGGGTTGATAGTGATTTGGAGGAATCTATGCCTATTATGACAATCGATCAAACTCTTGACATTGAGGAGTTATTCAAGGATACTATTTTTTCCAATTTCTTTCAAAATTGGTACTTGTCTAATGATGTTTTAGAGAGATTTGTTTTTCATTCTTGTATAGATAACTATCCATGTGGGAACTTTTTGTTGTTGAGTGATTCACAATCACTCCAACATTTTTTTACATTACATCAATTGCTTCCACATAATTGTGTATATAGTTCATTCATGATTTTTGACACTTCTTCACCACCCACCTCACACGAACATGCTACAAATTTATCTACAAAATCTCAAGTGATGGAAATTTTACTAGGACACTTTAAATATTAATTTCCACATTTGAGCAATGCACAAATTGAAGATTTAATTACCATGTTAAAGAATCATAAAAATGCATTTGCATGGGAATATCAAGATATGCGTGGTATACATCCAGATACATGCACAAGCCACATTTACATAGAGGAGGGTATTCATCTTGTTAGGTAGCCGCAAAGAAGGTTAAACCCAATTTTATGAGAAATTGTGAAGGAAAAATTACAAAAGTTATTAAATAGGATTTATATATCTAATTTTTGACAATTAATGGGTCTCTCCTTTGGTCACAGTTCCTAAGAAAAATTGTAAATGGTGAATATGTTTTGATTGATACTAAAAAGGATCATTTTCCATTACCTTTTATTGACAAATTTTTGGATAGACTTGCAAGTAAGAAATTATTCTCCTTCCTAGATGGATTTAGTGTTAAACAAGCATATGACAATTGAGAGGGGGGGTGAATCAGTTGTCACAAAATTCAGACTTAAAACCCAACACTTATTAATTCCATAACCACACTGTTATGTTATTAAGTAAGAGCATGAAACATAAATAATAGAAATTAAATCAACACAATGAACTCTAGATTTTTACGTGGAAATACCAATGAGGGAAAAACCATGGTGAGGGTTAACTCACAATATAAAGATTACAAACTAAATACAAAGGCTCATTGCCCAAAAGAGGACTCATTGTCCAAGTACAAAGGCTCACTTCCTATAGAAAGGACTCACTATCCAAGTACAAAGGCTCACTACCTACAGAAAGAACTCACTGTCTAACAGGGAGGCTCACGACCTATAGATACAAAAGAGAACAAAAGATCCACCACAACAATTAATGCACATCCGTAGGATTGCATAAACCTTCAGCTCACTACCTTCAACATAATGAAGAACTATTGTCTCAACTCACTCACACACACTCTTCTGCTCTTATGATTTGTGGCTCACTTTCATCACTTTTCATCACACTATCATACAATTCTTCACAATTTGACTTGCTTTTATACCATCCTCATCCTTATAAAATTTCTTCAAGGTCGGCCACAAATGCCTCATTTCATAAATTCAAAATAGGTCGGTGACTCAACATTCCTACGATGGAAAAGAATGAGAGTGGAACAATAAAAAATTTAACCAAGACCAAAAATAATGTCTCGGATCAACCACATGCTACCTTAATTTAATTTTATTCTTTGAATGAAGTGTAAACACCAGGTTGGCCAAACCTAATGAAAACAAAAAAGAGCATTGATGTACATGCTTCCCAACAAGAAGATGACACACATACACCACAACACACTTCCTTATGCATGAGAATACATCTTAGAATCTTCTAGATACATCTACAACAAAACAACAAACTTCAATCACTAAACACCTTTCACTAGTTCGTTTGGACTATATAAACTCACACTGAAATACTGAAACATGCCTTCTAGAACACCAATCTTCAAACCTCTTTGCTAGAGGACATAAAATACCTTCACAAGACATATTCTAGATCTGCAAGATCTGAAATGAAACAAAGGAGAATTGTAGAGAAACAATATTTCTCCCAGTCCACAGAAGACCAACTTTGCTAAATGTACTCACAACATCTCAACTATACATGTACAATTTGCAACATATTGAAATATGTTGACATCAATGACAACAACACCAAAAATTGCTCATATCTACAACATTCAATAGGTACAATTAGATCCACATCACACCTGAGGATCAAGACAAGATCACCTTAACTTGTCCATGAAGGAAATTTTCTTATAATGTTTTACCTTTTGGTCTATGTAATGCCCCTGCTACTTTCCAAAGGGTAGTGTTAAGTACTTTTGTTGATTTGATTCATGACTATGTTGTAGTTTAAATGGATGTCTTTACTATGTATGGTGATACTTATGAAGAAGCTAAACAAAATCTTGAAATTTCTTTACAATGGTGTGAAGATACTAATTTTTCTCCGAGTCATGAAAAGTTTCATATTTTAATGACATAAGATATATTATTAGGACACTAAATTGCTGCTAAAGGTATTCAAGTTGACCCAAAAAAGGTGCAAATAATTCAATATTTTCCCATTCTTGTTTGTCAAAAATATTTTTGTAGCTTTTTAGGACATGCAGGATATCATAGGCAATTTATTCAAAACTTTAACAAAATTACTACACCCCTTTTGTTTTATTGAGAAAAGATAATGCTCTTTCTTGGACACAAGAATGTCAAAAAGCTTTTGAGACCATCAAGGAGAAGCTTGTGACAATGCTTTTTCTTGCACACAAGAATGTCAACAAGCTTTTGAGACCATCAAGGAGAAGCTTGTGACAACACTGATATTGTGAAGACCAAATTGGGAGCTTCATTTTCATGTCCATATCGATTGTTCTAATTTTTAAATGGGATTTATCCTAGGTCAAAAGGAGGACACATTATTTTATTCTATTTATTACATTAGTAAGAATTTTATAGTTGTTGAGGTAAACTACATGATTACTGAAAAGGAATTTCTTGTTGATTTTTATGCAATTAATAAATTTTGACATTACATAACTAGTTGTAAAGTATTTATCCACATAGATCACTCAAGGTTTTTAATGAATAAACTAGTAGTTACAGGAAGGGTAATTAGATCATGCGAATTGTGTAGCCAAAGGTGATGTCTTCGATATACTTCAAGCATGTCATTTAGAGCCTTGCAGAGGTAATTTTGCAGCTCAAAGAACTACCAATAAAACCCTAACTGTTGGATATTATTGGCTTATACTTCATAAAGATTGTAAAAAGTATGTGCAACACAATAAATTCCAACTTATGGGCTGACCCACACATTTTTCTAAGATGCCTCTACAACCCCAATTGTCTTTTGAACCCTTTGAAAAATGAGGCTTAGATTTTATAGGGCCAATTAACCCCCCATCAAGAAATAAGGAATATATTGGTTTGTGTTGATTATGTTACTAAATGGGTAGAGGTTGTGGCATTGAAACATCCAAGAGATACTAAAATTGTTGACTTTTTGTATTTTAATTTTTTTACCAAGTTTGGCATACCTCATGAGATTGTTACCGATCAAGGACCTCACTTTATGTTTGAGTTGATTGCTGCTCTAGTTTGGGAGTATGAAATTTGACATCGCAAGTCCTCACCATATCACCCCTAGGCTAATGGAAAGGTTGAAGTGACGAATCGAGAACTTAAGAATATTCTAACAAAGACTATAGCACTTCACAAGAAATATTGGGTAGTAAGACTTCTAGAAGCAGTATAGGCATGTCACACCACATGGAAGACCACCACTAGTCTTACACCGTATGAGCTTGTTTATGGTAAGAAAGTAATTCTACATATTGAGTTTGAGATAAAGACTCTATGTATTGCTTTATAGTTGGGAATGAGTCTAACTAATGTTAGAAAAAAGAATTGATCAACTTAATTCCTTGGATGAACTTCGACAACAAGCTCTTTTTCATGTTGAAATAGTCTAGAAACAATGTGGCATGACCATTTCATCCAACAATGGTCATTTTAACCAAGTGATTGGGAACTATTGTATGACTCTAGGTTTCATTATTTCAAAGGAAATTTCCACACTAGATGGTTAGGGCCTTATAAGATTGAGGTTTCCTATGACAACAATGCAATCAAGCTTCACACTTAGATTTTGATTGTATAGCTCTTGTTGTTAATGGGAATCACTTGAACTTGTACAAGTGACCTATTTCTAAAGAAAATTTTGTATCTTATTGTTAATGGGAATCACTTGAAATTGTACCAATGACCTATTTATAAAGAAAATTGTACAAGTGGCCTATTTCTAAAGAAAATTTTCATGAAGGAACTTAATATTGTATCATGAGTTCCTATCACCTCTTCAAGTACCCCATAGGTACTTCTAAAAAAGCAATAAAAGATCCAAAAATGAAAGCCTTCAGGCATTATTGGCCAATTATTACATGAAAATTGGGTTACCAATAGGTAATAACTACATAATAATTGTGGGTGTGAAAACTGGTTTTCCAGCATCTCTGGGTGATATCAGATTGAAAACTGACTTGAAAATTTGATGTCGTTATCAAAATTACAAAAAATAAAGAAAAAAAGAGGAAAAAGATAACATAAAAACTACAATCTACTTTTCCTGTCATCAATGTGCCAAAAAATCTTGTCCACCTTTAGGGATCTTCATTATTCTTGTCACTACCTACTATGTGGTGTGACATGAATCTCTTTGCCATTACCAACATTCTGTGGTGACCTTCTTGTCCTCTTGATGCTCCTTTTCTAAGATACTCCCTATTATGGATACTTTATTATCTCTTGGTCTTTATTTTCCATGAGCACACATTGCTAGGTTCTTGTGCCAAGAACCTTCCTATTGTGGGAGTAAATGGTGACTCCCCAACACCCCCAAGAATAGTTGCTAGACCAAAACAACTTCCACAAGAGATATAATGGCAAGAAATCTTGCTTCAACAATACAAGATTGAATATTGGTTGAATATGCTTGAATATGAAAATGTACACGAGAGGCCTTGCTTATAAAGGCAAGGTAGAGATGTAGGATTAGACAAGATCATGAAAAGTTTCTTAATCCTATTACATGAGATAACTAACAAACTAACTACCTAGGAATCAAGCATTACTAGCTAGATAAGATAGGTTCTAGAAAATCCAACTAATACTTCTAGAAAGAATCTTATACCTTAAGCAAACTTAACATGTGAATATGTCCCCTAATTACCTAGTGGGTGAATTAGCTAGGTACAAGAAATTTATTCACACCAACACCCCCCCTTAAGTGTAACTTAGGGAGAATATTATTATGTAAAATATGAAAAATGACTATGAAGATGGGTCCTGACTACTAGGCCATGTTAGGTACCCAGTTACAAATGTAAATGAAATGTATTCAATCTTGCACAAGCGGAGAAAAGGAGAAAAATTAGTGGGACAAAAATCCTCTCCAAAAGAGAGAAAAATAAAACAAAACAAATATGATGTATGGAGGACTTAATGATACCTTGAAGGACTACATCCATCATGCATATACAATCAATGAACCCCCCATAAGAGGGAAAAAGAGAGATAAGGTATCCCCCCCACAATGAAGAAGTTCCAATGCTAATAAAGAATGCCTGAAAACAAAAGATGATCCAATGTCTGCAAGCAACACATCTTCCCTTAGGAAGAAACCAATCCATAAGTTGATGAAGAAGCCACTCCATATCCAATTGAAAGGAGGAAGAATGAATACTCAACATGTACGCCTCTAAAAACTAAGTAGGAATCTCCAAGCTTGAATTAGTCACAACATAATGATGGTCAAACTCAACCAAGAAACATGACAAATCAAGTGAAGGAGACTCATGAATTTAAATCTCCAAAGACAAAGAAGATTATATAATGGTTGTGTTGAAATTGTCATCAAAGAGGAGAGAAACCCCATCAAGTGTGTCCTCCAAATCTATAGTATGAGACTCCATGAACAAGTTAGAAAGACCTGCCAAATATTCATCCCACAAAGCAAGATTTGAAAAACAATGATCATCCTATTGAATAGAAGTAGGAGGTGGAGGAGTAGGAAGCTCAACACTGGTCTATAGCATACCAAGATGTAGATGACCAAACTTCTCCTCACAAACATGGTTCACACTCAATGGAGTGTGTGATGCAGTCAAAGGAACATTATCACCTTCTGAAGAAAAATGTGAAAAGGAATACACACAAGATGAATGATCAACCATATTTATAGCAATAATATCCCTAGTCTTTAAGTCCCTTATGTACACCCTATTAGGAGTGCACTCAATTATTTTACCTTGAACCATGAGTAATTTGATAAATAGAAAGGAGATTTATGAACAAAGAAGGAACACAAAGTACATCATTGGAAGTCCCTTCCCCCATGTCAATAGGACCCTTCCCATTTACCTTCATATATGTATTGTTACCCATCAATATATGAGGTGAATTACAAGGCTCAAAAGCAAAGAACATATCAATAGAAGATTCCATACGATGATATTCCCTTGAATCAAGAAGTCATCTATTAAATTCAGGACTTGCAGAGGCCAAGAGTGCTTGCCCTTTCATTTTATGTAGCCTAGATGTAGATCCTGTATTCTTTGATTGATATGATGAGGGTGTTGCCAATTGAGATGTTGAAGAAGTAGAAGACACTAATGAGGGTAGTTGAATGTTATTCTTTTGAAGAAGGTGTGCGAGTTCATCAATCGTTTTATTGTAACATCTATGCTCATCATGTTTTATCCTTTTGCAATATGCACATTTGAACTTCTTCTTCTTAGATGATTTCTCTTTAGAAAAGGGTGTAGACTCAGGAGTTCTTTGTGAAGGAGAATCTTTACCTATCTCATTAGACTTGGGTTCCTTATTCAACTTCTTACCTTTGCCACTTGAAGCCTTTGTATCCTTTGCAAAAAGAGCATGAGATGTAGAAGACTTCAATATGCCTATGTGTACCAACTTTTCTTGTTCCCTTGTGAGTTGAGTTGAAAATTCATCAAGAGAAGGAATTTTATGTGCATTTCCAAGGGCATCCATTGTAGCATAAAACGTAGAAACAAAAATTGAATAAATAGGACCAAGCTTAGCAAGAACATAAAGAATAAAATTTTCATCCTCTTTAGTGACCCCACAATTAGATAACTGCAATATGAGAGAATTGAGCTTAGATAAGAAGTCTAGGATATTTTCAAAATATAATGGATTAAGACTTATTAGTTCATTCTCCAACTTAATTTTCCTCATCTTATCTGCCTTACCAAAGAGACTCTCCAAAGTACTCCAAAATTGATTAGGATGTGTGCAAGATGCAACATGATATCTAAGATCTGTAGAAATGGACAAAAGAAGAGTACCAAGAGCTTCATCCCTTCTATCAATCCATTTCATTCTTTCTATAGATCCATTGGGTTATAGATCTTGGTCATATGTGATTCTTTGCAACTTTAATTTTAACAATAACATCCCCATTTGTGATTTCCACTCATGATAGTTATATGGGGTTAGAAGTACAAATTTGGAAAATCCATGATACAATCAAATATTACAATAGAGGAACAAAAAATTACCTTCAGAATACAAGCAATTAACCCCTTTATCCCAAACAAATTTACACTTTTTTTTGTAAATTTACAACAATGTATCCCAAACTACCAAATCAGCTTCAAACTGAAATTATGAAAATTTGGGAAAAAATATGCGAAAAGTGCATGAATAGAACTGAAGCACTCTTGAATACCTTCTTGATGCAGAAAATTTGGGGAAAAATAGAGTCCAAAGAAAAAAGATACAAGCTTGGAGGCTGGAAAGCAATAATTGACTTCAACCTAGAAAAATACCACAAAATTTGCAATTTTTTTGGAAAATAATGGCACCATTGCAAAATTCAAATCGTCAACTTTTAAATGATATTTCGTTTGAATTTTTTTCCTCAATTAGCCAAAGTTATGCAAAAAAGAAAGAAAAAATCCTTATTTTAGGGCCCTTGAGGGGAAAATACATAATCTTAAAGGCTAATTGGGTGAAAATTTCAGGCACCTGGGGTAAAACAATGGTTGCTCATGTGACCATACCCGTTGACTGAAGCAAAAAATAAAACTCCACTACCCTTTTAGTGGTCGGTTGTTTGTAATAAACAAAGGCATACACTTTTTTTATAAAAAAAACTTCAAGACTAGGGTCTTTTGACAAGTCGACCTTTGAAAATAAACAAGGTTTTTTATTAAAATAAAAGACCAATAAACTTGCAAATATACCTCAGAAGTAATCGCTGATGCTGAGTTGACAATGATTTGACCTTCAAATGATGTAGATGAAGGATGTCGATGATAGGATCCTATGCTTTGACCAAGTACACTGTGACTGGCTATGGTTGGATGATGACCGATGGGATGGTAGGGTACGTGGATGACATAGGAATAGGTTGATGCAATGATGAAAAAGTTGATGTACCAGTGCCTCGTTTTGACCACTAAAGAAATGAAGGCAAGTTGGCTAAACATATAGTAAATGATTTTAAATCAAAGTTTATTATACAAAATAGTAAAACCAGCAACCATGATGTGACTGCGAGGAATCCAAAGAGGGGGATGTGTGCGAACTTGCTCTGAGGTGACGTGTGCAGAATATATTTTACAAAATATTTTTTTCGAAAATTAAAAATTGTACTACCTAGGTGGGTTGCATGGCCTACTTGGGAATTTTTTTTGCCTCAAAAACAACTTTACCCAAAAAGAAAAAATTTACAGTCAAAATTCATCTACACGGCCACCTGATCTCAACTGTGAGGTCCTTGAAACCCCAATCTACACCTAGCAAAAATCTTCAATCCAACATGAAACCCTCAAATTTGGGAATGAATCGACAACACCTGGAGAGCTCTGATACCATGTGGGAGTAAATGGTGACTCCCCAACACCCCCAGGAATAGTTGCTAGACCAAAAAAAATTCCACAAGTGAGAGAATGGCAAGAAAGCTTGCTTCAACAATGCAAGATTGAATATTTGTTGAATATGCTTGAATATGCAAATGTACATGAGAGGCCTTGCTTATAAAGGCAAGGTAGAGATGTAGGATTGTACAATATCATGACAAGTGTCTTAATCTTATTACATGAGACAACTAACAAACTAACTACCTAGGAATCAAGCATTACTAGCTAGATAAGATAAGTTCTAGAAAGGCCAACTAAAACTTCTAGAAAGAATCTTATATCCTAAGTAAACTTAACATGTGAATTATATGTCCCCTAATTACCTAGTGAGTGAATTAGCTAGGTACAAGACATTTATTCACACCAACACCTATCACTCTCAAGACCTGAATTTGACTCTTATATTATTATTTTGTCTCCATTGGCATTTCAATTTCCACGATGACGACAGTGCATGCTTGATGATGTCACTTTTGTCCTTGTGGATGATGTACACATTATGGTGCCTGCTAGGTGGATTGTGTGGATGTTGCATTGTTCTTTCTATCACATCACATTTACTCCATTGGCTTCTTCAGTACAACTCAATCTGCAGTGATCATTCATTGATCTTCCCCTGCCGACATCTCTTTGCCATCTAATATACATTTGTTTCACTCAATAGCTAACAAATCATGTGTCCCTCAGTAATTAGTAGTTTTAAATTTCTTTTCACTTTCTTATTTATATTTATTTTTCCTGGCATGCATTTGATGACTTTCCCTGAGGAAGGGTGTTGATTAAGCTGGGGGAGAATAAACCATATCTTTCACATTATCTATTGTACCTCTCCATTATTTCATTGTAATGATAATTCTGATATCTCCTCCTGCCACCATATTTTGATAAATATGGCCATCACTTCACGGTAACCCATCCTTACTCTACAGTCATTTTCCATTTTTAACCACTCTTTCTGAGATATTCTATTTTATTAGTCTTCAACCACTTTTTCCTCAACTGTCATATGCCTATAGCAACTTCTGTCATTGTAGCAACTTCCTAGCACCCTCATGGCGGGAGATCAACACTCCCATTGAAAGCTTATATCCATTGCAAATTTGAAAGCTCATAAGGAGGCCTACCAGATTTTTTAGCAAGCACATTGGGATGTTTAATTTAAGAAGTTATGTGGATATGATGATGATATTTCTAGAGAGTTCACCACGAGTTTCTGTAAAAATAAGGTGTCTATGTGGAGATTGATATTTCAATTACAACTCAAACAATTGAGGATGTCACCAAACTTCCATGAATAGGTGACAATTATTTTCCTACCAATTCTAGAAAATTTATTGACCTCAAGCACAATATAGAAGTGGTTCTTGCAATGAGGGCCCGAATATGTGGAAATGGTGCATGGACAAAATACAAAATTGGCCTCATTACCCACTCCTTGGAAGGATGTTGTAAAATTTCTTATCCATTATATTACCTGCGAGGGAAGGTTTGTATATACCTTTTTTCTCATCATTTTCGATTGATGTTGCATTTGTGGAGGGGCACATTGGTTAATATTCCATATTATCTACAATTTTCCTTGCAAAGAACATGTAAAGGGGTTCAACATGGAAAATAACATGTTTTAGCCTATCATGGGTTAATTATATTGTTTGTCATTCGTGAATTAAAACTACTTCATATTGGGATTCCTTTGTTCATACTCAAGAGGGCTCCAATATAGAGGATTATATTGATGGGGATACTGAAACCAAGGGAAACCCTAAGAGCCCTAGTGCTACTCCTAGTTCTTCTGATAATACATAATTTGTAGATGAAACCCTTGTAACTACAAATACACCTATGGAGACTCCTAACACAAGGAGTAAGAGTAAATCATGTAGTGAACCTTTAGCTTCCCATCAAATTCCTGATAAGGGAAGTAAAAAAAAAATGATTATGTGGATAAATTGACAAATTTGGCTAATGTTGCTAGTAATATATGTGAAGGGAAAGATGAAGATTCTGGCCTAGAAATTTTGGTTGAGGCTTTAAAGAAACAATGAGAGGATGCTAGGGAACAAAGATGACTCAATTGATGGAAAAAGAAAGAATGTCAAAGGAAGACCAACTCTGACACAGACAAAAATCTCTTTGGATCAGAAAACTTTGAGGAAACTCAAACATTTAGTGATGTTCCTAATCCTAACCAAGAAAACAATACTTCCTCTTATGCGTTCCCTCTTAACAATGAGACCTCTGAACATGCAAATATTATTTGGGAAAAGGGAAGTCTTGCATAGGAAGTTGTCCATCTCACTCCAAAATTGGGTGAAGAAGATATTGAAAAGCGACAAATAGAGGATAATGAGGATGCAAAGGTCACATAGAGGAAGCAAAGAAAATGAGAATTGTGAGTCAGGAAGGAATTGAGGAATAGGGAAATGAAGTTGAAAATCAAAGGTTTAACTTGAGCCCTTTGAAACTCCAATTATTACCCAAGTTGAAAAGGGAACATTGGAGGCATTAATTAAAAATATAGAGAAAGACCAATGTGATAATAAATCACCTAATCAGGAAAGCTAGGAAGCAGAAGAAGAGTTTGAAGAACATGAATCCTTATTGAAACAATGGGAGGAAATTTGTACTTTGAGAGATTCAGTTGCCAAATTAAAGGATGAAAACCAAACTTTGCAAACTTAGCTACAAGAGGCACATTCTGTCATTGAGTTTTGAGAAATAGAAATTAATAAACTAAGGGTAGAATTTGACCAAGTGACTACATTCCTATAACTTCATATTCTTGTCTAGGAACATGAGTAGCAGGTGGATGCATTACAACAACTCTAGTTCAAGGAAATTACTAGTACTATGCATAGAATAGTTTCAAAACTTGGTTTGTAATCCCTCCTTTGCATGCAAAAATGCAAGATCTTTAGCTGGGAGAAATGATGAGAGGGGAAATCTCTTGTTTTTACCATTCCTAAATTACCTATTATTCATCCATTTCATTACTCTTTTCATCCTTGTTGTCATTAAATGCCTTAGGAAAATAAATATAATTAATAAACTGAGAAGGAATTAAAAACTACTAAATATGTTGAAAACCATAGAGATATTAATTTGTTTTGTTGTTTAAACATGGTAGGAGATAACCAAGGTGGAGTTGCAATTGTTCAAGCGTGGGGAGAAGAATAAGGAATCTAATTTTGAGATTTTGTTGAAATATCAAAATATACTCTTTAATAATTTAAAGATTGTTTTATGGCCAACAACCTATGTTTTATAATTATCAGACTTTGGTTTTGGTTTGTTGGCCATAGACCGAAACAAACAATCCTTATATCATATCTTTTAGATTTGCTTAGTTATTAGACCCAGTATATATATGTGTATGCTTTTAAAACAAAAGAATAATAGACAATATATGAACTCTATTTTGCTTTCGAGACTATTCAAGTGCATTAAGAGTTTTGCAAAGTAGCGCGGTGTAAAAAGGAAGACTTTATTTCATCATTGGTTGATCAAGGAGGCATGACCCACTTTTTGAATTTCCAATGATATGCTCAGTAGTTTTACATTGGTAATGAGTGGTTTTATTTTTTTGTACTATGATTTAATGTTGTTTAAATTAAACTGTTGTTACATTGTAATTGAGTTGGATTAAGTGCTACTAATTTTTAGATAAGTTGTTTATTGATATTTTACTATATTAATCTGTTTATTTGATGATTGAATCAAAAATTACAGTCTGGACTTTTCCACACTATCATTTTGCAGATTGTAATAGTTCTCATCACATCTTTTGTTACAATTCATGTCAGACTTCTTGACACAAAACAAGGAGAATTAAAACATATTTTCATTTTAAATAACTCTTGTGTTTTTAGATGCATATCATTTTCACTTATCTTGTTGTATCCAGTCCTTAGGTATATATCCCCAACATATTTCATAAGTTATATGTTCTCAGATTGACACAAGGAACAAACTAAGATATCCTACCAAGAATGCAACCACAACCTTAAATTTTCTCATCACAATTTTGTCCAAACAATGATAAACTATTTTTTATTTATTTGGGTAGATAGGTACCATACAAGAAGGCTATTAGAAATTCAATTATTCTATGGTGTGGAGGACAAATTTCTAATCAAGCTTGAATTACTAGTCTAAAAAGTTTCTATAATAAATTGAGTGAGAAGAACACTTGACACCATTTTCCAAAGAGTGCACCAATTCACTAAATTAGATGAAGCCAATGGGGCTACCCATGAGATGAATCTACTAATATGGAAATAAATGAAATATATCTTTGATAAGAAGGCTATATAGAGAGAGTTTTGGTTAGGAGATATTTTTCTTATGTGGAACTCCAAATTATAGGACAAAGGCAATCATAGAAAATTTGAT
This sequence comes from Sequoia sempervirens, assembly GCA_007258455.2. NCBI lineage: Eukaryota > Viridiplantae > Streptophyta > Pinopsida > Cupressales > Cupressaceae > Sequoia > Sequoia sempervirens. The sequence goes on from VDFB02000002.1 coordinate 36,671,901, forward strand.
GCCTTATGGGTTGGTCCCTATCAAATTGCTAAAGGATATGGTTGAGGAACTTTCTAACTCATAAATCTTGACAAAGAATTATTAGAGCTTCCAATTCATGGTCAACATCTTAAACATTACTTCTGTTGAGGTATGGTTTTGAAAACCTTTAAAAATATGTTTGTCTTTTTCCTTTCCGTGTATTGTGTTATTTTTCGTAGATATGCTTTTATGTGCATGAAGTCATGATCTTTGTGTGATTATGATAAAGCTTGTTGCTATCCTATGGTCCTCTCTTATTGCTCTACTTCTAGAGTTATAGATTCTCATTATTCTTATTAGAGGCACACATCCCTAATTGACTTGAGCTATTATTGGTGCTCATATTTTTTAACTTCAAATTTATAAAAGCTTAATAGCATTGGTTTTTTCCTCATTGTTTCGTTTATCTTGTTATGGCCCATCACTTATATTTGATCTAAGAAATCTACCATGGGCCTTATGTTATGTTATCTCAAGTTGTATTGTATTCTCCCCATTATACTTTAATAGTTATTCATTTGAATTTTCAAAATCTAAAAATTCCCAAGTATGTGCTTTTATTTTTATGTTGATGAGTTTCAAATGCTGAGAAATTCATAAGTTTACAAATTCCTTGAAAATGTGACAAAGAAAATGTGGTGTATCGCTAAGTTATAAATGTTATATTTTTTGAATTTGTGAACTTTGCAAAAGTGAACAAGGAAGGCGAAAGAAGTTTGAATTTTCAAAAATTTGTAGAGTTCTAAATATTACAATTTTGTGAACTTTGCAATATGATTCACCAAGTCAAAAAAAGTGTGACAATGAAAATAGAGAAATAAGAAAAAATAATAAAGGGAAAAATTTGATAAGATTTTGCATGTCACAAAGTTCATGAATTTGCAAATCTTACAATATTGCAACAAAGGGTCTAAAGTTTACCAAAGTGAGAAAATTTTAATGAATGGGTGCAAATTTGAAGAGAAAATGATGGGGAAAGTTGCGAAGTTCTGAAAACTACATAGGAGGTGGAAGCCTTATGTTTGTCTTGATCTTTTGAGCTTCTAATGAAAGCAAGACCTTAAAAATAATAACAAATATATATTAATTTATTTTTAAAAGTTGCCCTTGTAAGATAAGTATTTCCAAAAGTTAGGATATTCAATATTATTAGTTTCATGACAAAAAAAGAATTAGACCCATACATTTTATCAAAAGAAAATAATTTTTAGTGGTTATATGTCATCATTTGGTCATTTTTGACATTTTTATCTTTTACATTTAATTATTTTTAGGTGAACTTCATAAGTGTCCAATTTACCCATATTTGATAGATTTTTCCTAATCTTGAAATAATATTGCCATGAGTAAAAAAATTTAGTTCTTTAAGTTGGACACATATTGCACTATTATACATAAAAAGAATTAGGGGCCTAATCTTCTTAATTAATCAGGGACTAGTTTTTATTTTCTACACTCATGTCATTTCAACATTGCTATTTAAACATAGAAAAAATGAATACTATCCCTTTGTGAAAGAAGATGAAGTTTATGATGAATGAACCAAAGACAATCACAAGTATCAAGGATCTCAATATTATGGAGGGTGGCAACTTGAACTAATATGCCTTGTTATTTATATATTAATATTGTTTCTCTTTAAAATGTTTCATATTGAATAGGATCCCTATAATCCATCTTTAATTTATTAAAAAATATTATTTAAAAATTATGATAGGGAAAAAAAAAAAAAAAATTCAATCAGAAAATTTTAACCATTAAATTATTAAAAAAAAATTATTACCATTCAGTTTAATATTTCGTAATTCATCCAGAATATTATCTTCATAATAAATTTATCAAAATTTGAAGTCAGCCATCTGTTACAGTATACTTTGATTGGAAATAATGGAAACGTATTTATTATTGATTACTGTATTAAGCAGAAACACGTGAATGGCCCTCAACGTATATTGCACTCGAAGACTGCAAGTGGCGAGTCAAGGTATTTTAAATTGCTTGTTGCATTAAACAGAGTAGAACGTGGTATATATTAAACTAAAACGCTTTATCGTTGCCTTGGATCATCCGTATAGGATTTGGATTTAACTCTATCCCCCTCCACTCCCCGGTTATCTATATAACTATCACCACTTCCCACCATCTTTCAGTGGTAGAGAGCCATGGATATCCTCACAAGGACGGGTCTAGTCATAGGTGCAGCGTTTGTGCTACTTTATTTTATCATTAGGAAGCTTGCTTCTTCAAAGGCTTCTGCTAATCTTCCTCCAGGGAGCTTCGGCTGGCCTCTCCTCCGAGAGATGCCTCAGCTTCTGCTCTCTGTGAAGATTAACAGGCACCAAGACTTTTTTGAGCAGAGAACTAAGCGATATGGAGGAGATATCTTCAGGACTTCTTTATTTGGACACCGGACGGCCATCTTTTACAGTGTTGAGGGCAATCGATTTCTCTTGGTGCTAATAATGATAAACATTTTAGGTAAATCATAATTCATCTTTGGGAAATTGCAATTAATTAGTTAAGTTCAATTAATTAAGGGACCCAAACATAGTGTGAAAATGTAAAAGAGTACATTTTCCAACACTATATTATCAATATCTTGAAAGTGATGGCATGTAGAATACACATTTTGATAGTGCATATTCAAGAGAAGGAAATGATGTCAGAGTTGTATTCATGTAACCTAATGGAATAAATTATGTTCACCTTAGATTAAAAATTGAATACACCAATAAGTTATTGAATATGAAGCCTTGCTGCTTGGTTTGAATGTGGCATCTAGATATAGGATTAAATGTAAGTTTCCATAGTGAATTTTATCTTAAAGTGTCTCAGGTTAAAGACACATGTGATGCTAAGGAGAAGAGGTTAAAGATTCATAACAATGTTGTATGTGATACTATTGATATGTTTGATGCCTTTGAAATCAAATAGGTAGAGAGAGATAACAATGTAATAGCTAATGCCCTTGTTGTATTAGAATCAAAATTTTGTACTTACCTAACATCTCCCCATTGCATATACAACATTAAGATTCTTACTAGTCCCAACATTCCTGATAATGTCTAGTTGAAAAGTCTTCATTGATGATTAACACATTTATGAGTTCTTCAATTGAATTAGTAATTTTTAACATCAATTATTTGATTTTAAACCCATGGTGGAAGAATAAGATGAAAAAGAGTCTCTATTTTGAAATCAAATTATATGTATCAAATAAAATACCATTCCAATCGGTCTTTTGGAATTAGAAATAATGTTTGATAATGTTTATTGTTACAAAGTAAGGAGTAATCTAGTCAGTGAGGAAGATATGGAAGGTGTGAACCTAGAAACTGTATTAATCCCAATGATTATCTACCTAAGAAAAATGTTAAAATCAGTAGATAAGTAAATGGTAATAGTATTAAAAAGGTATAAGAATTTTTTTTAAGGTCTCATGATAATTTAAAGGCTTATAGAGAAGATTTGTTTCACAATACTTTCTCTTTGGACCCTAGTACAAAATATTTCAAGTAGAAGCAACATCTTGTTAACCCTACTCTCACCCTTCAAATATAAAAAAAAGTTGATGAGGTTGAAATGAGGTATAATCAAACCAATTAGACTCTCAAAGTGGGTTTCAAACTTTTTTCCTATGAGAAATAAGAATGGTGGTATTAGGTTATGTGTAAATTTTATACACTTGAATATCAAGTCCCTCAAGGAAAAATATCCATTGCCTAATATGAACCATTTATTGTAGCAGGTGATTGGGTTTGAGCTAATGCCTATGATGGAAAACTTCTTGAGGTAAAATCAAGTCATGGCCAAAGAATTTGAGTACAACAAAAAATCCTTCATGATGCCATAGGAAAAATTATAGATTTTCTAATACCATTCAAGTTAAAGAATGTTAGAGGCATCTTTCACTGAGCTATGTTCTATTGAGCCATGCATTCACCTTTACTAACCATTAATAAATAAATTCATGGTTTTATACCAAGGTGACTTGACTAACTACTCTAAAGATCAAAATAATCATCACAAGTACTTGGAGTTAATCTTCTAGAGGTGTTTAGAGTATGAAATTTCTTTTATTAAGAAGAAATATATATTTAGAGTGAAATAGGGGAAGCTCCTTGGAAATATTATGTTAAAAAAGAGTGTGCAAATTGATCTAAAACATTTTAAAGTTCATTAACATCATTTTGCAACCCAAAATAGTTAAGGTGGTCCAATAATTCTCTAGGTAGATATATTTTATTATGAAGTTTGTTCCTAACTTTGTTAAGAAAAAAAGTCAATTTCAAAGGTATTAAAGAAAGGATAGTCATCAATCTAGACAAGGAATCAAATACTTCCTTTATAAAAATTAAGGATACACTAAAGAAGTTATTAGTGTTGGCAATCCTAGATTATTTAAAATATTTTCAATTATTTTCCTTGCCTCATTCTAAATTATTATTGTTGTTTTGTACTATAGAACACAAAAGGGTAGGAACAAATAATAGTATCCTTCAACAAATCATTAAGATATGTTGAATTGAATTATTATTTAATGGAAAAGTATGCCTATGTTCTTGTTAATATGATAAAGAAATTTAGGTCATATAGAGTGTAGGAGCAAAGCTCATGGCCTTTGTGGTACATAAAATGGTCCCAAATATTTTTGTGTAGGAAAAGGCACCAAGTAGAAGGTGTAGATGGATACTCAAGATCTAGGAATTTGTCTTAGAAGTTAAAACAACCAAGTTAGTGAGAGGTGAAGGCCTATCCAACTTAATGGCTAATACAAATTTGGATGTAGTTGAAGTGCATTAGGTGAATTCTAACCCATCATTTTCTCTTTCATTTAAATGACTATTCTTGGTATAAGGACATTATATTTTATTTAGAAAACCTAAGTAATCCACCAAAAAATATATGATAAGATTAAAGAACATCAATGTTGGAAGCTCAAAGGTATGTGTTGTTCAAAGGTCAATTAGTGTGAAGAAATATTGATGATGTTATCATAAGGTATTTATTTGAGGAGAAGTCTATAAAATTTGTTGAGGAATACCACCAAGGATTATGTGGTGGAAATTTCATGTTAAAAACTACTATTCATACAATTATGAGAGTAGGTTATATGTGGCCATATTACTGCGAGATGTGGCTAAGTTTGTAAAATAGTGTGATGCATGCCATATATTTTTTGGTAAGTTAAAATTTGCAAGTACACTCCCCCATACCACTATTTTAGTAGAGGCTCAAGTCCAGTAGTGGGATATAGATATTGTGGGGAGATAATTGAAAAGTTCAACAAGTACAAATAAATATTGATGGATACTTATTATTTTACAAAATGTGCGAAAGCAATCCCTATGAGAAATACAATATCAAAAGTAGTGATAACTTTCTAGTTTAAATAATATTATGAAAATATTTTGAGTTCCATCAAGGGTAGTTTTTGATAATGCAAAGTATTTTAGATCTTATAATTTATTTTGTATATGTTCAAAAGATGGGATCTCCTTAACACATTCATCCCCTTATAATACACAGGAAAATGGACAAGTTGAGCTCAATAACAAAAGAATCCCGACTTTTTTGGATGCAAACAAGAAAAAATGGAATGAGAAACTAAAGTTTGTTATTTGGGTAGATAGGGTAACATACAAGAAGGCTATAAAAAAGAGTTAATTTCAATTAGTCTATGGTGTGGAGGGAAAATTTCTAATCAACCTTAAATCACCAATCTACTAGTTTCTATAATAAATCAAATGAGAAGAACAAGAAACCATTTCCAAAAGAGTGCACCAATTCACTAAATTAGATGAAGCTAGAGGGGCTACCCATGAGATGAATCTACTGAGATGGAAAGAAGTGAATTATCTCTTTGATACAAAGGCTATATGGAGATAGTTTTAGATAGGAGATCTTTTTCTTATGTGGAACTCCAAATTATAGGACACAAGTAATCATAGAAAATTTGATGCCTTATGGTTTGATCCCTATCAAATTGCTAAAGGACACGGTCAAGGAACTTTCAAACTAAAAAATCTTGAAAAAGAATTCTTAGAGCTTCCAATTCATGGTCAATATCTTAAACATTACTTCTATTGAGGTATGGTTTTGAAAATACTTGAAAACATGTTTGTATCTTTTTCATTTTTGTGTGTTGTGTTATTTTTTCTAGATATGCTATTATGTGCATATAGTCATGTGATCTTTGTGTGATTATGATAAAGTGTGTTGCTATCCTATGGTCCTCTCTTATTGGTCTACTCCTAGAGTTCTAGATTCTCATTATTGTTGCAAGAGGCACACATCCCCAGTTGACTTGAGCTATTGTTGGTGCTCATATTTTTTGACCTTCAAATTCACAAAAAATACAATAGTATTGGTTATTTCCCCTTTATTTCCTTTATCCCATTATGGACCATCACTTATATTTGATTTGAGAAATCTACCATGGGCCTTATGTTATGTTATCTCTTTGTCTTGTATTCTCCCCCTTATACTTTAATTATTCATTTGAATTTTCAAAATCTAAAAATTCTGAAGTATGTGTTTTTATTTTTATGTTGTTGAGTTTCAAAAGTCGAGAAATTCACAAGTTTACAAATTCCCTAAAAATGTGACAAAGAAAATATGGTGTACCACTAAGTTATAAATGTTATATTTTTTTTGAATTTATAAACTTTGCAAAAGTGAACAAGGAAGGTGAAAGAAGTTTGAATTTTCAAAAAATTGTAGAGTTCTAAATATTTCAATTTTTGCAATTTTGTGAACTTTGCAATGTGATTTACCAAGTCAAAAAAAAGTGTGTTAATAAAAATAGAGAAAAAAGAACAAAATAATAAAGGGAAAAATTGATAAGATTTTTCATGTCACAAAGTTCATGAATTTGGAAACCTTGCAATATTGTGACAAAGAGTCTAAAGTTTACCAAAGTGAGAAAAGTGTAATGAATGAATGAAGATTTGAAGAGAAAATGACGGGGAAAGTTGCCAAGTTCTCAAAACTACATAGGAGGTGGGAGCCTTTTGTTTGTCTTGATCTTTTGAGCTTCTAATGAAAGTAAGACCTTAAAAATAATAATAAATAGATATTAATTTATTTTTAAAAGTTTCCCTTGTAAGCTAATTATTTCCAAAACTTAAGATATTTAATATTATTAGTTTCACAACAAGAAAAGAATTAGACCCACATTGATCAAAAGAAAGGAATTTTTAGTGGTTATATGTCATCATTTGGTTATTTTTGACATTTTTTTCTTTTAGATTTAATTATTTTTAGGTTCTTCATAAGTGTCCAATTTACTCATATTTGATACATTTTTTCTAATCTTGAAATAAATTTGTCTTGAATAAAAAATTAATTCTTTAAGCTAGAAACATATATTGCACTATTATATATAAAAGAATTGGGGGCCTAATCTTCCTAATTAATTAGGGAGAAGTTTTTATTTTCTATACTCATGTTATTTCAATATTTTTATTTAAACATGGAAAAAAAGAAAAAAATGGATACTATCCCTTTGACAAAGAAGATGAAGCTTATGATGAATGAACCAAAGACAATCATAAGTGTCAAGGATCTCAATACTATGCAGTGTGGAAACTAATGTGTTTTGTTATTTGTACTTTGATGTTATTTTTCTTTAAGATGTTTCATATAGGATAGGGTCTAGTGTAGGAGCACATGGGCAGACAGGTGATCAACATCAACCAAAAACATTGTTAGTTTTCTTTTCCATAGTTTTGGTTTATCTCCTCTCTTATTCAACTTTGTAAAGTTCAATATCTCCATATTCAACCTCGCTCTGGTAATGAATCAGGTGACTATGAAGGTGAAAGGGAAAGTTTAAAATGTTGATTGATTTTAACCAACTTAATCCCAACATCCATCATAGTTTATGGAATTTTTTCAAATGTTGCATTTACAACTGTCTTGTAGACATGTATGCAAGGTGTGAAGTATAGATTGGGTACATGAATCATTCAATCCAATTTACTGTAGTTGCATTCACTTTATCTGATATATATGAAAATTGACATAGTAATGGGATTATTGGACCATCAGTTTGATATTTAATTTGTAGAATTAGAAAAAAATGATATACCAAATCAACAAAGAATTGAACATCTTGACTTTAGTATGTTGGTGTGTTTTCATATTCGAAGAGGATAGATTGATGAGAAAACAAAAAGAATCAAAAATTCAAAAGTTACTATTTCCATTGCACCTCTTCAATTTCCAAGAGGGGACTCGAGTTTGTGTTTTAAAATCTAAAAAACAAAGAGCCAAGATAGGGGTCGTGGGCACCAAAAGGAGAAAAGGTCCAATAGAAATGAGGAAGGACAGTTTTCAAAGATGCAAAATTACAACCAAATAAGCGGTGCCAAGTATTGATGAATGGGAGCAATCTGTGAGTAAGGGAGGAGTAGGTGCAATAATTGAATATTTGTTAAAATTATTTGCAGACTAAACCAAAAAGGTAGTCTGCCCACATATGATAGGATATTTCTTACAAAATAAAAAAAAACAAGAGTGAGGAGGGTGCAAGAGTGGAGTGAGAAAGCTTAGCACTGGAGGATAAGGAAAAGGAAGGCTGTGTGAAAGTTTGAAGTATTCTAATAAATGGAAAGATTGCATATTTTATACCATTTAAGAATTGTTGATTGTTGAAAAGAAAGGGGAAACACATAAGAGGAGGTTGTGATCTTTTGTGTGGAATAATAACCAAAGAATGGACATTTGAGAGTAGATATGAAAGAGTGTACAAATGGGAGATGAATCAATGCCATGCTAGGGGAAATATGTTTGGAAGTTGCTGATGCTAGGTGCACTGAGTGTAGAAACGTGGTAGGAGAAGGCCACATAAGGCCAACTAGAATGTAATTTGCAGTCAAATTAATAAAACTAAATTTTACGTATAATTGTTATTTGAATGAGTTATTGATTTACTGCTGCTAGTTTTGTTTTTGTATTTTGGAGAATGTTTGTTGAGAAGAGGGGAGTTTTCCTCCTGCATCAATTGGTTTCAAAGTAGGAGATCTTGAGAGTGGAGAGAATCCACCAGGACCTGTGGGTAGAGTAGAAACATTGTGATGAAGAAGAGCTCATGAGAACTATTGCAAGTTTGTGAAGTCCTAAGCAATTGGGAGCTAAAGAGTCACGAATAACTATAGATTGCAAAGAGTGCGATGTGGATTGCAGAAGATTGCAACAAGTGAGATGGGGATATTTGTGAAAAATAATCCTATCATATGGGATGGATGGAAGAAATACAAAAAGAGTAAGATCTTCTTGATGATGGTTGATATAACCATGGGAATGGATAGATTGAAAGTAAGGCAACATGAAGAATTGGTCCAACACGATGAAGATAAGCATAAGGTTGTAGCAAAGACATGTCATGAGGAAGGCATGATGAGAGAAGAAGAAAGGATTGAGGTGAGCAGTGAAGAGGTTGGAGCGAATGGAAAAGATGATGATTTATTAGCATAAATTTTGGTGATAGAAGAAGAGTGGATTGAGAAGATCGCTAATGAAGATGAGAAGATGCATGTTGCAGCAAAAGATGAGGAAATACAAGTTATAGTTGATGATGATACAAGAGATGTCATAGTGAAGAGCGATGTTGTAGCCGAGAAAAAGGATAAGGTAAATAGTATTGTGTTTTGTGATGAGAAATTGACATTAAATTCACATGTCATTGAGGGAAAGAGAGAGAATATAGTTGCAGTCTTAGATGTAAATGTAGATGTATATTTGTTAGTAGAGATGGTAGAGGATGTTGTAGGATTTTGGTGGAGGTGGATGGTTAGAGGTGAGTTTGAACCCACTGAGGAGTAGAGGAGTGTGGAAAGTATTTGGTGGAGGAGTTTGATCTTTGGTGGACATGATTCCACGAGGGGGAAAATGAGGAATCTACGTGGTGTTGTTGGAGAGAAGTGGTGTGTGTTTCCACACAATGCTGGAAAAGATGGAAGAAAGATTTATTTTTAGCACTTGGACATCGAAGGAGTTCATTACAGGTTGCCATCAACTTGAAAGAGTAGTTCAACTACTCAACTCCACCATTGTGAGCCTATGCTCACAATCTTATGCTCAAAATATTTCTACTTGACATGTTTGGTGTAGTAGCACACAGGCGGACAGGTGATCAACACCAAGCAAAAATATTGTTAGTTTGATTTTCCATAGTTTTGGTTTTGGTTTTGGTTTATCTCGTCTCTTTTTCAGCTTTGTAAAGTTCATTATCTCCTTATTTGACCTCATTCTGGTAATGAATTGGGTGACTGTGAAGGTGAAAGGGAAAGTTTAAAATGTTCATTGATTTTAATCAACTTAATCCCAACATCCATCATAGCTTATGGAATTTTGTCAAATGTTGTATCTGCAACTATCTTGTAGACATGTATGCGAGGTGTGAAGTATAGATTGGTTGCATGAATCATTCGATCCAATTTAGTGTAGTTTCATTCACCTTGGCCGATGTATATGCAAATTGATATAGTAATGGGATTATTGGACCATTGGTTTGATATTTAATTTGTGGAATTAGAATAGAACAATATACCAAATCAACAAAGAATTGAAAATATTGACTTTGGTATGTTGGTGTCTTTTCATATTCGAAGAGGATAGTGTTGTGATCTTTTCACACATCACCCCATTCAAAATGGGGACCCCCTAATTTTGTCCCATTCGGGTCTTTTTGGCTTTGGTTTTGTCGATGTCTCTCTTTGTTTCATTTATCTTTTTTGGGGATGTGCACATCTTTTGGGCCTAAGTTGAAGTTTTGGCTAATTCTGTGAAATTAGGGTTTTCATTCTTCAGGCTAGTTTGGGGTTAATTTAGGTGAGCAAATTAAAATCTGATCTTGGCATTGCAATCAAAAAACTTTAGCAAGGTTCCCATTAAATTTTCATTGAATTCTGACAACTTACTATTTTTAGTAAGTACTCAATTTGGGACCTTTTCCTCAACACTTTTAAAATCCTGACTGTTACACCACATTTAGAGCATTTTGAACTACTTTCCTACAAAATTTGAGCAAATTCTAACAACTTTCTATTTTTAGCAGTTTTGGCTTCGAAAGCCATTTTTAGGGTTTGCATGTATGATTTTTCAGTGCATGTCAGGATAATCTTACTGGGTTTTTTGAGAGCTTCGCGATGATGTAACATGCAAGTCAAGTTGATTAATTCTTAGGAACTTACTATTTTTAGTAGGTACCCACATGCAGACCAATTTTTTGGGTTTTTTTGGGTTTTTTGAGATCTCTCGGGAAGTATGACATGCAACCACATCCAATAGTCGATTGATCACTTTTTCAAGCACTTACTATTTTTAGCAGGTTCACTCCAACAACCCCCAAATCTTTAGTTTCACGAGTAGAGTAGTCTAGAACAGAAAATGAGTCAAACAAAGGTCAATTAAGGTACATGTAAGTCAAATTAGGGTTTCCAACTTTGGTGCCTAAAATGAGGGGTAAAACTTGAGAAAAATGAAAAACTGATGTATCCCATTGCGATCAACATCTTTTAGGGAGTCTATTGGTAAAATTTGAATGCAATTTGCATACTTATTATTTATAGTAAGTCACTCCCAAAACATGGCTAAAAATGGAAGGTCAACATAGATGGCAGGTGTGAATAAGACAATTAGGTCATGAGGGCCAGGGTGAGCAAAAATCAGGCCTTGAGAAAGTTGAAAATTCATGGAAATCACAAGGGCTTCAAAAATTTCTAAAAATAGTAAGCGAGGTGAGCAGGCTAAATTTGGCTAAGTGTTCAAATATGTCCAAGGCAAGAAAAATGGAGCAATAAAGTCTTGAATGTGCCCTAGGCATCATGGAGAACTTGAAAATCTTCTAAGGCATTGAAATTTGGAGCAACACCCCCTAAATGCGCCCTTGCAATAGGAGGTGATGAAATGTGCCCTTAGGAGGAAGTGGAGATAGAAAATTGTTTAAGTCATGAAATTGAGAGTACACCCCCCTAAATGTGCCCATGATGACATGAGAGGGGATTTTTTTTTTGTATGGCACCAAAGTAAAACCTCAACCTCTCAAATGCGCCCTAAGAAAAGCAAGGTAGCATGAAATTTTGCCTAAGGCATTGAACATGAAGTAAGAGGGGCTAAATGCGCCCAAGCACCAAGGGGAAACACATAAGTTTTTCTAAGTCAAAGGCACCCCCCATAAATGCGCTCTACTTGGAAGCTTGAAATTTGTCTAAGGTAAGGAAATAAAAGCATAAGGGTAAAAGTGCGCCCAACTTGGAAGGGGTGATTAAATTCTTCTAAGGCATTGAAATGAAAGCACACACTCCTATATGCGCCCTAGGAGGAATAAGGAGGTATGAGATTTTTCTAAGGCATGAAACTTGAAGTGGGATACCTCAAATGTGCCCAAGTTAGAGGAAGTCGATTAAAGAAGTTTCTAAGGAAAAAATGAAACCTCAACCCATGAAATGCACCCTTGAGGAGATTAAGATTTTCCTAAGGTATAAAACAAAAGTGCAAGGGTGAAAATGTGCCCAAGTGAACAAGGGGTGATAAATTGTCTAAGTGTGAGAAAATAAAAGCTCCCCTTATGAAATGTGCCCTAAGTGAACAAGGTGGTGAGAAATTTTCCTAAGGCGTGGAGAGTAAAAATACACCCTTCTAAATGCACCCAATGATAGGCATGATCTAGAAAATGCCAAGAAGAGATAGATGAATTGAAGATCAAGAGATATATTTTCTAAGGCATTAAAATGAGATGGCTCATAGTGTAATATATGCCTGGTAGGAAAGGTGAATAAAATTTCTTGAAATTTTTCTGAGGCATTAAAAATATGAAAACTCCATGATGAAATATGCCTATTCCAAGGGGGTGAAATTTTAAAATGTTGGAGATATTAAATTAAATATTCCCCTATGAATATTTGAGACAACTAAACGTTACATGCAGTCAAATTGGGAAAATTCAAATTTTGCAAGAGGAAGGAATCTCCAACAATGGAAGTTTCTATGACAACTGGGACTTGTCTGGATGACAACTCGCCTATCACTACACCAAAATTGGAAAATTTCCAAGTAGTGAAGGGAGAGATTTAATGGGCCTGCTAAAATAAACTTCCTCACACAATTATTTAAACCACAGAGTCTCTCATTTCTCCTCACTAGTTGCAAGCTCAAAATTGTGAAGAGAAAAGCATTGAGGAGAAGTTGTTGAAGTGAGCTAGTTTGGGTATTTTTTTAAGTGCCAGAGGTTATACTACTGAAAGTGTTGAGGTTTTAAGTTAGAATTTTTGATGCTGAAGAATCTTATTTTTTGAATTTAACTCCATATTTTGGGCCATCTTAGAAGTGATTTATTTTCTAAGTCTGAATTTTAATGCCTGTATTTTATTTTGCAGGATGGCTGAGGCAGGAAGAGGGGATGCTACAAGGAAAAACAAGGACTGCAGGAATGGCTGTAAATGTTGAATCAAGAAAGACTAATGCATCTAGGAAAGCAATAATCAAGGAGCTCAACAAGCAATTTCTTCTTGAATCAAAGTTTACTTCAAAGTTGGGAGGGTTGATTGATACTAATCTCGGTTCATTCAACCTAGGAGCTCTCAGAAGTTGAATGAATGGGAAAGGTGGCCATTCTCCATCAGTCATAGCACACCATATTATGAAAACTAGACTCTATGCAACAACTAGTTTTCCACCAGCCATTCAATGTCCAGAGTTGATCATGGAGTGCACCAACTGCTATAGGCTAGAGTGAAGAACTATCATTTTCCTTGATGGAAAATTATTTTCCAACCTAACGCTTGCAACTATCAAAGAAGCATTTGGGATTCCCGCTTTTGATAAAATGTTGTATAGGATGAAGGAAAGAGCTAATTGGATGTATGCCTCATCTTTTGAGAAATGTGCTAGCTTGATTAATTTAGTTTGGATGAAAAAACCTGGGCCTCCTCGTACTAAGCTTCCCAAATAGATTATCTTGGATGACATGAAGTAGGAGTACTTTGATTTGATAATGATGCTTAGCTGGGTGAATGGAAGCTCTCAGTCATACATATTTGAGCCATGGATGTTTTACTTCATCAACATAGTACTGGAGGGGAAAGAATATGTTGATTGGGCAAGGATGATAAGTGATAATTTGGATGAGCAGTTCAGGCACCTGAGAGAAACTAAAAATTTCTACATGAGCTCATATGTTGTATATATGCTGGATCAGATGACCAAGTATAGAGGGATAACTTACAAGGAGACAATTGGATGTAGTCCTAAGTAGTTTAAGATCTATGAGGCTTGCCCGTAGTTGCATTTGACCAACACCTCCAATTACAAAAGGGTGAATGATGCCTTCACTATGCATATATCAAGGACTCTTCAACAAAGAACCCAAGAAAGAATGTCAATAGATGCTCAGGAGTTGATTGAAGAATACGAGTATTGGTTTATCTAATTTATGAAGTTCACTTATATTAGGCTGTAGGGGTTCACTTCAAATCCATACAAGTTACTGAGGTACCTCACTGACAGAATGGTTATGTTAGAAGTATTTAGGCAGCTCACTGCCTATGATAAAATCCAAAAAAGGAAGAAGAAGGGAGGAATAGACTTCCCGATCACCTTGGGAAATTCAATTGAAGTTTGTCCTTCATTGTAGGTAGCTAGAGAAGTGGAAGATGAATTGTAGTTCTTCCACCTCACATACCACACTAGTAGGTAGGATTTTGATCCTTACTGTAACAAAATTAGGATGGTGTAGAATGTGGAGTTCAAACATAGGGAACATATCAAAGACTTTTGGGCTAATGTGGTGGATGAGGATGAAATAAAGAGAAGACTATTTAGTAGGTTACCTCTGAAGCTAATCAGAGAGTGCAAGATTATTCCAGTTCCAGATCAAGTAGATGAGGACATAAATGTAATGTAACCTGACTATGAGTTAGTAAGGAACACACCGGTCTTGCTACCTGATTGGTTAGAATTGGAGATCATAGACTTGGACACGCTATGCATTCCAATTTTGACATTTATGAGGAGGTGGGTGGAGAGGCATGTGGATAGGCTCAAGAGTAAATCAATTTATCTCACTTACAATCTCATGGGTGACCAAAGGCTGCCAATGACAAGAAAGAGAAAACAACTCACTGAAGCTTCTAAGCCACAAAGAGAGGTACACATTTAGTAGGATCCTCAAAGAATTGAGGAAGCATTATCCACACCAACAGGGGCTAGCTCTCTGAGTGGACAAGAGGTCTCACTATTTATAGACCAGAGGGATAGATTGAATTAAGATTAGGAGTTATAGGAGGAAAACCAACCACCTCATAGGGAATCAGTTGGTCAAAGTATCAACACCCCTAGAAGAGAAAATTAGTAGGAAGCAAAAGAGGAGACAACCACGAAAACTCACTTCCAGCAAGAGATTGACACAACATTAGAAGATGATACTACTATAGGAAAAGAGGCCCAAGATTTAGGGGATACTCAGCTGATTGAGATTGATGAGCCCCATCAAAATGTGGTTAGAGAGGAGGTATGTGAAGAGGAAGCAATTGAAGAGTGGCCTCTTATTATTGGTGACACACAGTGGATAGTACCAGATTGTATCACATAGAGAATGAGAAAAGATCCTGAGGAGGACATTGACCTGATGATTGAGATGGATGAGTTCCTCAACAGAATCAGTGGTGCACTGCCAAAGAAGAAGAAAGCCAAAAAATTCTCAAAGATTTCTACGGATGAGGATGGTTCTTACACACTGCAAGTAGCTGTTCCTAGAGAAGAGGGTGACAAAGATGAGATGCCAAAAAATTATGTGATTACTATTGTTGAGTTAGGTCATCCCATTGGAGCTAAGATAATTGAGGAGTGTGACAACTGCTATCAGGATTTGAAGGATAGATTTCTTTGGAAAGAAGGGAAGTACAAAAAGTTGAAGAAGGAGCATAAGACGTTGATTGATTATGTGCAACACTTAGCACGTCCGTGCAAATAGGAGAATCCAACAACAGACCTTCCAATTGAGCTTCTGAGGGAATCAGTTAGTGGGCTTGAGGAGTTAAAGAAGATGGACCAGGAGGAAGATAAGTGGGTTGGAAATATTTGCACAAAGGCAGAGAAATTCATGGATGATCTCACCTACTCTTTTCAGCTAGCCTCTAGTATTCTTGCGCGTATGGATAATATTTATTTGGTTTGGGGCGAGGCCCAAATTTATCAAGACAAAATTGTTCCTCATTTTTTTGGCCTTGATGCATATGCTCATGTAAACTCTGGTCGAGGGAGGGGTGATTCAACAGGGTGATAGGTATGATTTTCCCGGTTGGTATTTTGCAGCATTCACTGGTCAGGGCTTCTTTGATACAAAACAAGCAAAATTAGTTAGAGTAAGAAAGTCCATGGGAAACATACAAGGAGTCTTTAATACACTTGAAGCTTTATTTGCTACGAGATTGACTCCAGAGGAGGTAACTGCAAAGGACCTGAAGGGAAGGTTGAGGCCTTTCTTCTCTGATGTGAGATCATTTTCCCAGGTTGACTTTGAGAATGTTTCTACTTTCTCCAACATTATTCAGAGTACCCAGGATGCATTGGAAGCTTGGAGAAAATCTTGTACTAGGCAGGGGCAGGTGATCATAGTGCTCAAATTTCAACTCAACCATGTTCCACCCATTTCAGTTTAGGAGGTTGAGGAGGTGATGGCCAGGTTCATTGAATTTGCAATCAGAGAGAAGGACAATGGGAACATGTTTCTAGACAAGAATCTTCTAGAAGGATAGTGGGCATTAATTTCTCATAGTGGTCGAAGGAAGAAAGTGGGAATCTTTTCTCATTTATTACCCCACTCCTCTTTGTGGTAGTTTTTAGGGTTAGGGCTTATGTGGCTCGATCTGATCCCTTCATTGTAATTTAATTTGATCCATCCATTGGAATGGGCCAACTATAAAAGGGGCATCCCCCCTCATTTGTAGATCATAGATAGAATAGATTCGATCATTAGAAGAGAGGTAGTTAGGAGATAAAGCATAGATAAGTAGAGAGCATAAATTGATAAAATAGTTTAGATTGAAGAGGAAGGAAAGTTTTAAAATTGAATGCTTTGTAAGAAGTTGTTGTGAACACTCCTATAATAAAAAGAGTTATCATTGCTTGTGGTTTCATCTTTTGTTTTCGGTAGCTAGCAATATTTCTTCATCCTTCTAATTCACTTAGAATCTTAAAGTAGAGCTTAGAGTGAAATAGATTTTATTTCATGCAAGTAGATAGTAGTTGTGGAATGTGGTGTTTAGTTTGAGCAAGCTTCGCTAATCCATACCACTAGTGGGCTCATTGATGGTGAATTTTCCCTGTGTGGTCGACTAGAATATTGTGAAGCTAACTTCAATTATAGTTTATATGTTGGCATGTGTCGTCGTGATGGTATCTTCATGTTGAATCATGATCTGAATATCTCTAGCTGATCCTTTGAATATTGCACTGGGTCTATGGAAGCTGTCCAAGGTGAGGCGAAGTAGAGCTTGGTTGAAGTTTGCAAGAGTTGATCTCCACGTCCCACGTTTAGAGTAGATCATAGCATTTCTAATCCCGACAACCATTCAATTCAATACTTTCTGGTTAGTTTAGGAAACTTGAACTTCACTGAGAAATATTCTGAATCTTTAAAAACCCCTTTCTCTAGAGTGAACAATTACATAAGTCCCCCTTGAGATACCAACAAATCACATCGAGCCAACTGAGACTACATCCACTACATGAAGGAACCTTGGAGTTGAATGCATGATCTTTCTCGTAATCTTAACATGCAAGAGATTTTGATAAAAAGAGGATAGAGTAACCATTGGTAACTTTATTCTATGTTGGTGCAGTCATAAAATACCCACCAACAAATAGATCGATGAGAAAACAAAAAAATGAAAAATTTCAAAAGTTGTTGTTTCTGTAGATGTTCAAATTATCTTGATTGATATCATGCACTCGACTCCAATTCACTAACACCAGTTCTTCCTTAATCACTTCTCTACTAACCAATTAATTGAATAATCCTTATTTAATTAATTCATCAAGATTCCTCTTTTAATTAAATAAATCAACTTTATTTGATTAAATCATAATTCTTCTTTTAATTAAATAAATCATTTTATTTAATTAAATCCTAATGTTCCTCTTTGATTAAATAAATCATTTTATTTAATTAAATCCTAAAGTCACCTCTCTTAATTAAATAAATCAACTTTATTTGATTAAATCTAATGTTATTCATTTAATTGAATAAATCATTTTATTTAATTAAAACTCCCAAATATCCTCTCATTTGATTTAAATAAATCTAAAAATCTAAATCAAATGTCATATCAACTAATTCCATCTAATCCTAATTAAATCCTAACTCTAATATTCAAATCCACTAGATTTTGCAACTTGCACATGTAAATCAATTTATTTGATTTATTAATTCCTCTATTTTCATTCAAAAGTGGCATCTTCTTGGAATATTCCACCAATTTGAAATCTCCCTCCCAAAAGGACCTTTTTCTCCAACATAGCATTGAAGGCTCTTACATGTCCTTTTTTCTTGAGCCAACTTGGCATTAACTCCACTTAAATCCCCTCTTTTTCAAGTCACTTCTTCAAATTCAAATCCACCTACATGCATTTAACATGCACATTGTTCAAAATGTGCTCCATCTCCTTCCATTAGCATGTTGACAAGTGGCACAATGCCATTGGTTCAAGTTTAATCCCACATTCTTCCTATTTCTTATTTCTCCATCCTTCTTTCCTATAAATAGAAGACTTCTCTATTGATTTGGGATCCACAACTTCATGCAAAGTTAGTATCTATAGATTTGAGAAAAGTTCATCCATTTTTCATCCAAGTTTTCATAGATTTCATCAATCTTAGCTAGGTTATCAACATTTTTCATCAAGGATCACATTGTTCATCACCAAAGCTTGTCAAGGGATTGGGAAAGGGATTCTTTCCACATCAAAGAAGCACCAATTCCCCCATGGGATGCTGGTTTTAATGTTTTGAATAAGATTTCATTGGCTTTCATTTGATATTTTATCTTGTTTTCTTGTTCATTCTGTTTAAATGAATTTCATGGGGAATGTTTGCTATAGAATTGTTTATCGAATAATGTTTGATTGTTTGATCATGTTGGAGTAGGTGCAAACTGAGCATTCACATTTTGGAATAGGAGGGAAAATCTTTCAAAATTAACACATTTTTTTGAATAATTCCTTTATTTTTTTAGGATTTTGTGCTTTCAGGAAACAACAATACTAAGAAGGACAAATACTGACACTATCAGTCCAACGTTGCTATATATCGATGCTACCTCTACTGCAAAAAGTGATGCTGTAGTGATTCTCTTAAGACCAGAACAATCAAACTCCAAAGTGAGATGTTGAGTGAAAATAGCGACATAATCATAGTCTCTGTTTCTCCACAGAGCGATGCTGACTTCACCAGAGCAACACTGACTTCTCCAAATGGTGATGCCTCCATGGATCATGAGATTGGAGTTGGGTAAAAGGTCAACTTTCAAGTTATTTTTAACTTGTGCTTTTTGTTTTTGATCACCTTGAACTTTTAACCTGTTTTGTGGCTCTATTTTATGTAGATTATCCAACTTTTGTAGGTTGAGGTGATCAAGAAGGGAAGGAGGAAATAAGGAGAAAGCTTCCTATGGCACTATCTCATGATTGTAACAAGTATTTTAAACACTTTGGGAGCATTTATAATCCCATCTTTAGGATATTGTTATCTTCAGTTTTAGGACTCAAATAAATTTAGTTTGGGTTTTAAAAATAACAATCAAATGGTTAAAAAGAACATTAGGAACTTACTAGATTTGGTTTTGGGTTTAAAAATTGAACAAACAACTCCAAACATTTCATCTTGGTGCTATAAAAAGAACCCATTACTGCTTTTGAAGTCTAAAATGAACATGTGTCTTTCTTGTTTTGTAATATTTTTTACAAACTAATATCATTTAAAGAGCATATGCACTTCTCTCGCGCTTCACAATGGTCTTGAGAATCAAAAGTCTTTTGGTGATATTAGGTTGTCTAAAATATTGCCTCCACACTTCAATTTGGGCTTTTAAAAATTGAACAAATCTTGCTAGTGTGAGCTAAGTATATTGTGTGTGTTCTCTCTTTGTTCACGCAAACAAAGATTGATCGAACTACAGATGTACTTGCTTGCTATTATTCACCTTTAAAGGGGCCTACCTAAGACCAATTCAAAGGAAACTCTAACTATTTTTTCACTCAGGTCGATATACAAATGGATAAGACTAAACTGTCAAGTCCTCATGGTATCTAGGCCTTAGCCATACAATGTCTTTCAGAATGGGGTGCTGCTATAAAAAGTATAAGAGCCCCTAGTAGGATTGATTAAATCCTTTAGTGGCTTGCTGGATGCTCACAAGGTGCCATGTCCTTGACACCCTGACTAAGAACCAATTTTTATAGAGGAAAAAATCCTTCCTTTTTGTTGGTGCAAGAATAGTTATTTTGAAGCCGTCACACATTTTTGTGGTTCCTAGTAGAGATAAGAAGTTCATCATGGGAGATTCATGAGAGCTGAAGCTTGGATGACCCGAGAAGTGTGTGTTGTGTTGGGGGGCCAGTGTGGTCAAGATTCTAATCATCCACTAAGAATAGGTGCAATTGGTTTATCCAAGTGGGAATTCAAAAAATATTCTCTCTTTCTATCCTAGGGTTGTGCATCATTTTGGAATCAAAATGCTTTGCTTGGATCTAAAACATTGGAAAACAAACATTCAAAAAAATCATCAGAATTTCAAACCCTTTAGGAGGAGAAAATACCTTTGAAAAATCCAAGTGTTACTACTTGTCCCTAGGGATTTCATCCTAAGAGGCTTCTAAGCATTTGGATTTATATCTCAATTTTCTCTTACTAAAGTCAACATTAGGGAACTATTGCCTTGATTTTCTTGATTTCCATATAATGGACTTTGTGGGCTGAAAATAAAATGGGAAATTAGACATTTAGTTTGAAAAAACTAAGCAAGAAAGTGTTTGTGGTAAAAAGGACTCATTAAGCAAAGATAAGAAACAATTGGACCCCACACGTGTTTCCTCAAATGATTTCCTAAAAGATCAAAATATGAAAAACCAAAGTCCAAAGGTCTTAGTCCAAGAGCTCTCAAGAAATTTTAGTCTATGCTTTATGAAGTTAGGGAAAGATTGGTCTATAACTTTTACAAATGTGTGTCAAAGGACAATCCCAACTTGTACTCATTTTATTATTGCCAAAATCCAAGTCTTTTTCAAAGGTTTGAGTTTCTCACATAGGAAGTATAGCATGTTCTTCAATACCAAGGTCCTGTAAATAAAAGTCTCTTTAGGTTCACTTAGGATCAAAATAAACACCTTCATCCATCCTCAAACATCAAATCAAAATCATCTCACAAACAACTCTTATAAATATTGAAAAAATCCTCCATGCTAGACTTTTGGAAAATCCTTTAAATCAAATCAAAATCATCTTGTTTGACTAAGTGTGTGTGGATGCATCCTTCTTCATACACTTAGTTAAATTATCACCTTGTGGACAAGTTCATTCCAAGATAACATCCAACTTCTTGGAGTTTACGAGTTCATTATCCAAAATCCAAAATCCAAAATCCAAATCAAAAATCAAATCCAAATCAAATCAAACCAAATCAAATCCAAAAGTCCTAAAGTCTAGTATCTCCTTCAAGATTTCTTAAGAGTTCAATCATTCACATCACCCATCTTTCATTATTTCATCAACATCCTTTGATCCTTATCATCTTAGATTTTCTTTTTTGTACCTAGAGTTTAAACCAATCTAAGGAGTTAGAGGTTCACCTCCTACATTCCTAAAAAATTGATCCTTATTTTATGGTCCAAACTAGATCTCAACACAAGAACATGGAAACAAACAAAGAAACATCCACTTGAAGTGACTTAAGTCAAACTGTGCCTGAAATCAACCCCATTGGATCTAGCAATCCCTCACTCAACCTTCCTCAACTACCATAAGATCTTCAAGAGGAAGGTTGTTAAGTGGAAGAAATCACCAACAATGTTCTAGGGATGACTCAAGATGAAATCATATAAATGGTCCAAAATCCTGAGAATCACAAAATTATTAATGCCATGATGAGACTTAATCCTTCACAATACATGTTAGAATTGGCAAAAGAAGGAGCTAAACTCCCTTCTGAATATGATGTAAGCAGTATTGTGCAGAAACCTCTTGGGATTATGTCACTAGTCTCATTCACACCTTCCTTCCAAAGCATCATTCAACCCATCCCGCAACCAGTTTCATCTCATGCTCCAAGTCAACCCATGGTTACCAAGGGGAGTTCATTGCTTCATGATATTCAAACACATACCCTTGTAAACAACCAAGACTTGGATGCAAACGCTATCTTGGTTCAATCCGTCCCTCAAAACCCAAAACACCCATACATTTCGTTCCTCTTTCATGACACCAATAATCCATCCACGTTCACTGCAACACTATCATATTCCCTTAACACACAAGTCTCTCTTCCCATGATTTCACAAGGAGAAGGTGAACTATTTGGGCAAGGAGGAATATTTGATCCCTCATCCTCATCGCATTCTCAAGGAAACACACCACCCTTATTTCCACCATTTCCCCCTCTTCCATTGACATCCACACCAATTATTGGTTTAGAGCAACCCCCTTTACCAATCCTCAATCAAAAAAATGAAAGAAATCCTCCAGTCATAAATCAAATAAACATACTAAATCCTTTGATCATGCCATCGATATCGCAACACCAGGTGGCACCAATCCAAATGACACAATCAATTACTACACCATCTATATATATGCTCTCCCAAGGACCTATTATATCAACCATGCACCATCCACCACACAAATCATTAATCCAACAACACCTCAGAAACCACCTCAAAAAAAATCTCATCACAACATCTCACACCATTTTGAATCCTCAAAGCTTGGCTAACCTAGCAATGGAATGGCTTTCTCGCCTTTTCCCTAGGATTAAAAATTTCCAAGAAATTGTGGATGCATTCATATAGAACTATCCGCTCTCAAACAAGCTAAGGGGGAAAAATTCATAACCTTCTTACAACAATGGCAATCCAAGGCCAACAAGAGCAAGTGGACTATGCAAGAAGAAAAAAAAATTGACACTATCATCACCAATCTCAAAGGGACCTTGTCCTTCCATCTAAAAATGTAATGCATCACCACATATGACCAGTTGATCCCCAAGGCACTCAACATCGAACGAGCCCTTATCACACAAGGAGGGACACCCAATTATCAAGATAACCATCCATCAACCAATTACAATGATAAACCTCACACATGGGTGAAGAAAAATAATGTCACTAACGATGGTGTTGTTGACGCCAAAGTTGTGATCAGTGCCCCAAGGAAAAATACATAGTAATATTGACAACCGCAAGGAAATCATCAAAACAACACACAAGCCAACACCATATCGCAACAACCAAACAATCAAGTGGTCAATAACTTGAACAATCAAGGGGGACCACCCCCAAGGAAATATCCCTCCTAAATGGAAATACACACTGCTTGGGGAACTAATTGAGTCTTTCATGCAATGGCTAGTCCAGGAAAATATCATCAGGATCCCCATCTATGACAATTATCAAGAACCTCAAGTCAAACCGCCATGGTATGATGAAAAACAACTCTATGATTTTCAGAAGATAAAGGGACACACAACAACTAGTTGATTGAGATTGAAAATTTTGATCCAAGACCTTATCGATGACAGAACCATAAATGTTGAACAACCTATAGGAAACCAAGATCTAAAGATATACATGAATCTAGTGCTAGATCACAAAAAGGGGAAAAAAATGGTAAGAAAAAGTATACTAATGTGAATCATGTGTATGACCATGTGATTGCATCCTTAGATATTACACCCTTAGATGAATGGGTTACTGTTGTCAATATCAAAGGGTCCTGGGCCTACTATGGAGTCACCACACGTGGAAAATTTACCATTTTGGGACCATCCCAAGCACCCAAAGAATCCGCTACCATGCTCGCACATTGGAAAATCCTAGAAGAAGCATTGGCCACATCTTCCATCCCAACAAATCTTGACATAGACTAGTTTCAGGATATGGTCAGACACATGCCACTCCACATCTCCTAACATTTTCTAATGAGGAATTCCCAACAAAACCATCTCATAACTGCACACTCCATCTCGAAGTCCTAGTCCATAAGAATAAAGTTAAAAGAGTCTTGGTGGATGAAGGTGTAGGCTTGAACATTTGTACTCTCAAGCTAATAAAAAGTCTGGGATTCTGTGAGGATGTCATTGAAAAAGGTAAAGGTATCACAATCAAGGCATACGATGATCAAGAAAGAGTGTCTCAAGGCAATATTCAACTCTCTATTCAAGTAGGGCCAACTATCATGGAAACTACCTGCAAAGTCCTTGATCTTGAATTACCTAATAATATTCTCCTGGGGTGCCCATGGATTCATGGGATGCAAGTTGTCGCATCTACCTTCCATCAATGTGTCAAGTTTCCTTATCAAGGTCAAGAGATCACAATCCATGGTGATCTTGAGCCTTTTTATTATTGCAAGAATCTGGAAGCAAAGTACTACAAAATCCCTCAAGTCCCAAAGAATGATGAAGGCCCTATGACTCCATATGTAGAACCATCTACCCTTGCCTCCACTTCTGAGAAAAAGACACCAGCCATTCCTGACATCTTTGATATCAAGGTCATTATCCAAGACAATAGGTGTGGGGATTAAAAAATGAAAAATAGTGCCTTTGTAATAGGAGATTTACCTCAATCTCCTTAATCTCATGGACAACCTCAACCAATTGACACATCAGCCCAAACCTTTAAAGCATACCCCTCTAGATTCAAGTGGTGGGGCTACCTAAGCCAAGAATTAGTAGATGAAAAGGACCTATCAAGTCCACTATACCAAGATGAAAGGCCTGTACTTGATCTTCTCATGGATAGTGACAACAAAGGACTACAAATGATGCAAGGATGGGACTATAATAGAAAAGAAAGCTTGGAAAAAATGACAACAGTCTTCTAGAACCTATCATTCTTGAGAAGCATATAAGGAATCTTGGCCTTGGGTGCACTCGTCTGAAAATAACCATACTTGGCAAAGGTGCCTTAGTTAAATAATCAAAGCATCCCCCTTGATTCTAGTATCGATCACTTATCCTTTTGAGGACCCCTTCACTGAATTACCAATGCTATTCAAAGATTCCTCCTTTCTCATAATTAGTACCCTATCTTTTGAGTCAAGCAACCAAACCAATGAGCTAAACTTAGTCTATCCCCAACTCATCGATTACAACCAATGAGGACCACCGATTTTGGACACGTTAAAAAAAATGAGTCTCTCTCATAATTCATGGGATTGTGGGATACTGTACCATGTGGAGATCATAAGGCTAGGTTCAAAATTGAGCTAGACACACTTGCCTATTATGGGGAAATGATTGAATCCTTCAGTCGCAGAAGTGAAAATTTAAGAATAATATCTAGGTCTTTGAGTGAAAGCCACACTGTGGCACTCTTTGACCCAAAAATAGTAAAAACAAAGGATGCATCTGTTGGTGAAAACCTCTTTGAGGCACCAAAGGATGAGGGATTCAATCTTCCCCTTAGTGCTATTCATTAGGAGAAGTCAACAGTCTTGGTAGAAAAGTGCAATCCAGTCAACCTGGGAATAGAAGAAACACCACACATAACCTTCTATGTAGAATCAATTTTGATAGAAGAACAAGAAATTCTAGCTACATTCCTAAGGGAAACAAAGATAAAATTTGCATGGACCTATGTCGACATGCTTGGTCTCGATCCATAAGTTGTGATTCACCATCTAGTCATCTATCCAAAAGAAAACTAGTAAAACAAAAATAGATAAAGATGCATCCATAAATAGCTTTACTGGTGAAACTTGAACTACAAAAGATCCTTCATGCCAAATTCATACAACCAATTGATTATCTAGAATGGGTTTCAAACCTGGTACTAGTCACTAAACCCACTAGGGGAATTTAGATCTACATTGAATTCATGGATCTAAACAAGGTGATCCCTCTTCCCAACATCGACATGATTGTGGATCAAACAATAGGGCATGCAATTCTATCACTAATGGATGGATTCTCAAGGTACAACCAAATCATGATACCAAAAGAGGACCAACACAAGAAAAATTTCACTTGTCCATGGGGGACATACTATTGGAACATGATGCCATTTGGGCTAAAAAAATGTAGGAGCTACCTATCAAAGAGCTATGACGCTAATATTTTATGACATGATTCACAAAATTATGGAAGAATATGTGGATGCAATATTAGCTAAATCAAAAAAATGTCAAGATCACATCTGACTCTGAGCTCCATCTTTGATAGGCTAGAAGAATACAAGGTTAGACTCAATCCAAAAAAGTGTGTCTTCGAGGTACAATCAAGAAAGTTACTAGGATACATTGTGTCTATGAGAGGAATCGAGATAGACCCTGCCAAAGTCAAAGCAATTCTAGAGATGGAGGAACCAAGAACTTTGAAGCAGTTAAGGGGTTTGCAGGGAAGACTCTAATCCATCGACCAGTTTATAGCACAATTAGCAGATAAAGCTATTCCATATTAACATCTACTCCACAAGGGGGTAGCATACAAATGGGATGAGAAATGTGATCAGACATTTAACAAAATCAAGAAGTACTTACTCACACCACTAGTTCTCATGCCACCAATTCCAGGCAAGCCATTGATCTTGTATATATCAACAACAACAACAACCCTTAGCACTCTCTTAGCACAACATGATGAAAATGGGAAAGAGAGAGCTATTTACTACATCATTAGAACCATGGTGGGACATGAGCTGAATTATACATCCATTGAAAAGGCTTTCCTAGTAGTTGTATTCACAACACAAAAGTTCAAACACTATATACTAGCACATTAGATCAAACTCATCACCAAGATAGATCCTTTTTGTTGGACTCAAGGAACACTAAGAGGGGGTTGAATCAGTGTTCAACAATATTCTAAACTTCAATTTATATTATAAACCATCTACAACATTTAAACAAAAGTAAAGATGCAAGAACATGAAAGAAACAATCAAAACACCATAACACCAAGATTTTTACATGGAAACCCTCTTAGGGGAAAAACCACGATGGAGATTAATCCAAAATTTATATAATTTGTTAAAAGTATGAAGAAAAGGGAATGCACATGCATTCAGACACACTACCTAGAGCTCACTGCTCAAAATAAGGAAGGATCACTTCCTTACAAAATGTTTGTGATTAAAAAAAAATGTTGAACTAAGAATATAACATCTACAAATGCCTGGTTTTAGTTCTGGTGAAGCACATGAATCAAATTCTGAAGCTTCTGTCAGACTCTACACATAGCTCTACTCTACCTTAATTCACTTCACAAAATCCTCTTCTGCACAAGCAGAATTCACTCAACTACCCTTCCAATTTTTGCACATGCATCTTCTCTGCTCTATTCACCCACACACACCAAAATGAATTTACCGAACTCGCATATGTATTTTCCAATAAGAAATCAATTGCTATATGTCATCTTCAAATAAAATACAAAATATTCTCCACATGTCGGCTGAAATCATGAGCAATTTTTAATGTGCACCCACACAAGTTGGCTAGACTATAACTACGACCCAAAAAAAAAAACCAACACAAGAAAAAATTAAACAATTACTCCTTATACATCCGCGACATGCGAGATTCACTAGGTCAGCCATAAAGAGCAAATAAACATAAGAACATCCTGCCGGATCTCCAAGCTCGTAAACCAATTAATGAAACATCACAAAACTTAATAGGAAGATAACATATATGCTCAAAAATATATCCTGAGGATCCATAGCTCAAACTAATGATCCAATGAAGCATACAAATCGACTAACTAACTGAATACCCTATTCTTTTTGCTTTCTTCTGATAGAATGTTGTTCTCTAATTTTCCTGCCAATATGAGAAAATCCTGATCTGTATACCAAAATAATGACTTCAGTTGCCATCAATGACAACACTAGAAGCCATATTCCAACAATCTCCCCCTTTGGCATTGATGGCAACACCTTGTGAAAAATAACTAATTGTCAAAACCAAGAGATTATCCTGCCAAAGCTCAAAATTTCAAAACACAACTCTCTTTCAAAACATTTCCCCCCTTAGAATGTCAAGGAATTTTTCACTGCACTCTCTCTCCCTTTGACATAAATGACAAAAATTTTACTACTCTCTCTATCTCCCTTTGCTAATTTAGAAAATTTGAAGAACTAAAACTGCTATACAAGTCAGAAAATTATTTTATGCTTGTCTTTCATCTCTGGAAGAAGTTTCTTCCAAGCATCTACTGCAATCCCAATGATTATGATCAAGCTGTTGTTTTTTGATGTCTGGTTGATGATCTAGATGAGGGATTCTGGAATTGTGATTGTTCCTTCTAATTTCTCTCCTTCCTTGAACACTTCAATTAGTTGCTCCAATTTGCATTTAGTTAAATCCTTCACTTTCAGGAAATTGTCCACAAGAGTGTTTTTGACAAAGTGAACTTTTTCATGCTCAGTGTGCAACTCATGAATCCTTTTCTTTATTGTACCTTCCTAGTCCTGAAACATGTTATAATCTTGAAATTTTTTTTCAACTCACTTTCAATTTGCTCCAGCTTGTCCTTGTATTTCCCAACTACATGAGGCCAACGAAGACAATAATTGTAGATGTTATTTGATTAGTTTGTACATTGCCTCAACACATTCATTTTCCTTTTAAATTTGGTAAGGGATAGTCTAAACTGCTCCTTCAAATGTAAAATTATTTCTTCCTCTTTCTTATCTTGAGACTCAGAGGAAATAGTTTCCCTAATACATTAAATCAATTCTTTAGGAAGTACATTCTACAAACTTTCCAACTCAATGTTATTATGCACAAAGTAACTACCTAGAGTTCTCTCAATCAGGTCCTACTCATATGAGGGTCTGTCTAACCATATATCAACAATCTTTTGCATCCCACCTTTTTCTTGAACAATCTGTAGTATCTTTGTTTTGAATATAGCACCTTCTTCTTCACTTCCTTCTGCTATTATCACATCCGGTTCAATTGATTCTGGTTCATCCCTTGGAGTATACTTATAAGAATCTTCATTTGGTATATCCAAAATTACTTGCTCTTTGCCTTTTCCTTCAAGTTTAGGAGACTTGTGTGCTGGAGGAGTGTCATCAACAAATTCTAGGGCTCTTTTCTACTTCCTTTCTATTTTACCGGAAGATGATCCAACTTCAAGTGATTTTTCCAAAAAGGAAATGATAGTTTCTCCAAACTTTCCTAGCAACTCTCTAAAGAAATTTTCATAAACTTGCTCACAATTTTCTAGAGTATTGAAATGTTCAAATTTTTTCTTACAAACCGGTTCATTTTCCCTCCATAGCACATTATTGATTTGAGGTAGAAAATTTAGAAAATACATCATGATACATATGATCAAAGTACCAAACTTGAAGGGGTAATCTGCATCCTTTTTTAATTGAATATTCTTCATGAATTGTTCTTTTAGTAAACTGCACAGGTCAAATTCTTGATCCTCCATTATCATTTGATGAGATATGTAAACTACGCCTACTGAGGTTGCACCTTCCCTATTTTTGAAGAAAAAAATGCATGAAATCCCATCTGCAATGTATCTTGTTATCAAATCTTTAACTATTGAAATTACCAATGCCCTTTGATCTCCTATTACTCTAGTTAGGGTTTCAACTTCCATGTTTCAAATCAACTTCTTTTTTAGAATATCCCCATCATTGCATAGACTAGTTAGATTTCTAATCACATCCTTCAAAATAAGATAGGGTTTATCCAAGGTTAGAATGTCCTCATTCAATCTATTTAGGATAAACCTAACAACTTCTGCATTGTCAAAATAAGGAAACTCATTCCAAATGTCCAAACTTCTATGTTTCACACCTTTAAGCCACTTCAATTAATCGGCTAGCAATAAATTTATCACATCTTGATCTTTCTACTACTATATTCATCCAGATTCACAATTCCTTTGATTTTTTTCATTTTTCTTTTTGTATCGAACAATTTTTTCTACCGTGCACAAAATTAGAAATTCAACAAGCAATCATAAATACCTGATGAATTCACTGCCAAATTTACTTGACTCCTTCAAAATTCTAGTGAAAAATATCTCCTTCTATTCTTTCTTTAGTGCAAGGTGACAAATGAGGGTTCCAAATAATTTTTTATAGCTTTACACACCTAACCTCTTTTCCACATTAAATTTTTTTCCCTAGGAGTTATGGTTACTTTGTTTTCTCGGACAACAAGAGAAGAATCCATCTGCGGACCTTCCAGATCTTGGTTTTCTGCAAAAGTGATCACATACATATTTTTAGACTGATAGCACAACTACTAAAAATTCCTTGCATTCCGGTGCCAAATACTATCATCTGATCTCTTATTTCTTCCATTGTCACTTTCCATTTTCCTTTATCAACTTTCTATGAAATTATTCCTTTGTATACCAGACCTCTTCTATCCATGTTTCTGTTTCTACAAAATCTTGTAGTGTGACCAAATTTGTTGCAAATGTAAAATACCAGATCTCTTTGTCTAGACCATTCATCCCATTGATTCCCCTTTGACCTGCATTGATTAGAAACATGCTCAAATCTTCCACATGTATAGCATTTAACATTCCTTACACTGACATACATACTTTTGCACTCAATTGACTTATGACCAATTTTATTGCAACTAAAAAAATGATTGAAAAATGATGGAATACTTGAATTTATTTTACTTCTACACTGAGAAGCCCTATGAACAAATTTATTACAAGAAAAGAAATAACCATTAAACTTCTGAGCATTGGGATGTCTTACCGGATATCTTCTGCCTTTGTTCATCTAAATTTTCTATCTAGAATCCTTATGTTTTGATTAAGAGCTTTCACCTTTCTCATAGCCAAGACCTCACTTATCATTTGCTTCCTTATGTCCTTTAGTTAGCTTATCAAGCTTAGCATAACTGATCCTGAACTTCTCCTTGTACTCATTTGCAGTAGTGAGTTCATCTCTAAGAATAACTATCTATCTTTCAAGCTCTTGTTCATTTTTTTTGGATTGTTGCAGTTCAATCTCTAGCTAAATAATCCACTATTAACTCTGTTGCATTCTTCAGATTTTTCTCTTAAAGACTGGGCTGAATTTTCCTCATTCTTCTTTCTTTCTTCAATCTCCTTAGTTAACTTCATCGCCATAGATTCCATCTCAAGCTTTAGAGTAGCATTGTTCCTAGCAAGTTTTTCACATTCTTCAGTTATCTGTTTTAGGGTCTGATTCAGGTGAACATCTTCCAAGCTTTTGTTTTCTTTCTACTTTAGCTGATCACAAAGTTCCTTCCTCTTTTCTCTTGACTCATTGATTTTATCCTTTAATGATTGAATGAATTTTTTTGCATCCATAAGATTTTCTTTTAATTACATGACTTTTGCTTTAGACTGATCAAGATCATCAAGTGCCACCATAAGCTATTGTTGAAGACCACCAGAGTCCATTGCAATCCAAGAGATCCACCTCAAGTTGTTAAAATTCCTATAGAGGAACCTAATCTAATACCAATTGTTGGAATCAAGGAACACTGAGAGTTAGGGGGTGAATCGGTGTTCAACAATATTCTAAACTTCAATTCAAATTATAAACCATCTACAACATTTAAATAGAAGTAAAGATGCAAGCACATGAAAGAAAAATTAAGAACACCATAACACCAAGATTTTTATGTGGAAACCTTGTTAGGGGAAAAAACATGGTGGAGATTAATCCACAATTTATATACTCTGTTAAAAGTATGAAGAAAAGGGAATGCACATGCATTCAAGTACACTGCCTAGATCTCACTGCTTAAAATAAGGAAGGATCACTTCCTTACAAAATGTTTGTGATTACAAAAAAATGTTGAATTGAGAATATAACATCTATAAATGCTTGGTTTCAGTTGGGTGATCCCACAATACTGGTTTACAATTTTTGGCCAAAATGGACACTGAACTAATTTTTTCTAACTAAATATTCACTTTTGGACACCTATAGTGGCTAAACCGTGAAGAATTTGAAGATGATGCAAACTAGCGATTTGTGACATTTTGTCTATCGATTATAAATATTTTTTTTTCAAAAGTTCCAGAATTAGATTGCACTTCTTTTTCCATCTCCTTTGAAAACTAGTTTTTTTTCAATAAACACCATTTTTAAGGAGTGATGCTCATCGTATAACACATAATTTTTTTTCCATGAAGGATAAAATTCTAATTTTTTCAAATTTAGATTTGTAACTATGATATCTAGTGCTTCCAATTGGTTTCATAGTGTTTTATTGCATATTGTTTCCTTGATCAAGTTTTGAAGTCAAACCAATTACAATTCAGACATAGGCAGACCATATAACACAACATTTTTTGTATGTATCGAAATTCAATTTTTTTGTTGTTGGATCAAGTACTTCAATATCTAGTGCACTCATATTTTTAAATATTTCTTTTTGATAATCTTCTATTTTACCACATGTGTAGAAAAAAAAGCTTGATTTTTGATAAAAACCTACATTCACAAGAAATAAAAAATAAATATAATAATCAAATTAAATTTAATTAAAATTATACTTTTTTGGAAGCTTATAACAAAGACTACATACTTACAAAAATAAATTTTAAATGAATTCATTTGGTCCCCCAAAAGGTAAATCAAAAGTGGTTTTTTATCAACATTTTTAGGTGTAAAGGAGACTTCGTTATAGGTATGGTTTAAAACTAGCAGGGTTGTATCCAAGGGGGCTTGGTCTAAGGTGGTTTGATCAAACCCTCTTCAATTGGAATCCTTTAAATGAAACTTTTCAAGGTTTAAATCATTAATTTTTTCTAAAAATATGTGATTTCAACAAAAATTAGGATCTCCCAGAAAGTGTAAACCACTATTGTGGTAGCACCCAGTTCCGGTGAAGCACATGAATCAAATTCTAAAGCTTCTATCAGACTCTACACTTAGCTCTACTCTGCCTTAATTCGCTTCACAAAATCCTTTTCTGCACAAGCAAAATTAACTCAACTTCCCTTTTGATTTTTGCACATGTATCTTCTCTACTCTATTCACCCACACACACACCAAAATGAATTGCTCGAACTAAAATATATATCCGCCAACAAGAATTCAATTGCTATATGTTGGATTCAAATAAAATACAAAATATTCTCCACATGTTGGCTCAAATCATGAGAAATCTTTAATGCACACCCACACAAGTTGGCTAGACTATAGCTATGACCCAAAACAAAATAACCAACACAAGAAATAATTAAAGAATTACTCCTTATACATCTGCGACATGCAACATTCACTAGGTTGGCCATAAAGAGAAAATAAACAGAAAAAAACATCGTGCCGAATCTCCAAGCTTCTACACTGATTAATGAAAAATCACAAAACTTAATAGTAAGATAACATTTATGCTCAACAATCTATCCTAGGGATCCACAGCTCAAACTGATGATCCGGTGAAGCATATAGATCGAATAACTGACTGGATACCCTGTTCTTACTACTTTCTTGTGGTAGAACATTGTTCTCTACTTTTCCTACCGGTATGAGAAAATCCTGATATGTGGACCAAAATAATGACTTCAGTTACCATCAATGACAACAATAGAAGCCATATTCCAACACTCTCAAGTATCTACTTTCTAAAGCAATGCTCAAGGGGGGAACAACTAAATGGGTCATGATCTTGATAAAATACTACATTGATTATGTAGAACAAAAGGCCATTCAAGCATAAGTGATTGCAAATCAGTTGGCAGAGGCACTGATGTATTTTGAAAACCCACTTGTATCATAATTTCCTGATGAGTCCATATTTAACATAAGCATAGCAGATCACTAGAAAATGTATTTTGATGGATCCTACACACAACATGGGTTAGGAGCGAGAATATTCTTCATTATGCCACAAGGGGATTGCATACCTAAATCATATAAGTTATCTTTTCCTTGCACAAATAACATTACAGAGTATGAGGCCCTTGTCAGAGGACTCAAAATTGTAGTACAATGGTAGATCATGGCACTCAAAGTCTATGGAAATTCGTAGCTAATCATCAACTAGGTCAATGATGAGTACCAAATGAAGAATGAAAAATTGACTCCATACAAGAAATTCGTGGAAAGCCTCAAAGAATTCTTCATTGACATCACGTTTGAGAAAATAACAAGAGAAAATAAAAGATAAACATATGCTATGGAAACAATTGGATTGCTACTAGATATCCCATGCAACGTCCCAAAGTAAGAATTCCTTGTATGAGCAGCTTCTCATACCGACATTTTGAGGTACCATAGTCTGAATTCGTGTGTGAAATCATTGGTCCCGGTGATCCCTAGTATCATGAAATATACACCTACTTGAGAATAGGAGTCCTCCCCATTGATATCACCCCAAACCTTAAAAGAACATTTGTCAAGAATTCATCCTGCTTTGTTATCTTAGGTGACACCTTGTATCATAGGAGTATTGAAGGAACCCTTTTACGATGCATTAATACTAAAAAAGCTTTGAATTCCTTAACTAAGGTACACAATGGAATTTTTGGGTCACATTCGAGTGGTATGACCTTGGATAAGAAACTACTAAGGATTGGGTACTATTGGCCTTCAATGGAAAAGGAAGCTCACGACTATGTCTGAAAGTTCTTGCAATATCAACAACATGGGGATCTCATCCATGCACTAGCCCAAGAGCTCCATCCAATTATTAGACTTTGGCTCTTTTCTTAGTGGTTGATTGATCTCATTGGTAAAATCAACCCCACCTTGTCTAGTGGACATAAGTTCATCATCACCACCATAAAGTACTTCACAAAGTGGGTACTGGCCATTCCCATGACCTATATTATAGAAAAGCAGATTTCCAAGTTCATCCTGAACTACCTAATTTTCCACTATGATGTCCCTCAAGCCATTATTTTAGATAACGGGAAAGCTTTCAAAAACCAGGATGTTTGAGACCTATGGAAAAAGTTCAATATCCAACATCACTTTTCCACTCCATACTACCCCTAAGGAAATGGCCAAGCTGAAGCTACCAAAAAAAGTATCTTGAAAATCCTAAAGAAGACAGTCAATGAAGTTGATTGTGACTGACACTTGCAGTTAAATTCTACCCTATGGGCCTACCGAACAAGTATCCACATGCCTATAGGTGTAACCCCATTCTCCCTGGTCTACGGATCAGAAGCCATCCTCCCCATTGAGATTGAGCTCCCATCCTTAAGAAAATCATTGCAGAATCCCATCACTAATGAAGAATATTAGGTGTCATGGTTGAATGAGTGGAACTACTAGATGAGTGGTGCATGGATGCCTTAAACCATTTACAAGTCTACCAAAATTGCCTCAAGAGGAGCTACAACAAGAAGATCAGGAGTAAGACCTTTCAAGTCAAAGAGCTCATCTCAAAGGAGAATCAAACAAATGTACCAAATCCAAATAGCAAAGGAAAGTTTGAACCCAATTGTTTGGGACCCTTCATCATCACAACAAGCTACAAATCAGGAGCATATCAGTTATCAACGCCTAAAGGGGAGCCTTTGCAAGAGCCCATAAATATCAAAGTAGTCTATTGCCTCATGCTAGGGAATGTTCTTATACCTACATTGGATCAAATTCATGTATATTCTTGAATTCTTCCCTAAAATCAAAAAATCCAAAAATATTTAGAAAATCAAAAATTCCAAAAACATGTCAAAATCCAAAAACAAGTCAAAAAGTTAGAAAAAGTAAAAAAATAGTCTTCTTTTCGAACTACGAGTCTCTAAGCTCTCAAAGTAGGCAAGGTTGATCTTTGATCATCCCCCAAGACACCTAGGTCAGTCCTTTAGGAGTCCTTCATAATAAACTGACAATCCATTTGTTCATATCTCATCAATAAATGAGTTTTTCTTAGTCGAAATATGGGTCTTTGAGCTCTAAACATATGCAAGTTTGATCTTTGATTGTCCCTCGACACACCTAGGTCAGTCCTTTAGGAGTCCGTCATAATAAATTGGAAATCCATTTGTTCATATCTCATCAATAAACAAGTCCATGTCAGTCAAACTACGTGGTCTCTATGTGTATAACATAGGCAAGGCTAATCTTTGATCAACCACTGAGACCTCTAGGATAGGTCTTTAGGTTAGTCTCTTGGTCAAAATCTTGGAAAACACAAAAAAATTGGAAAATTTGAAAATCAAAACATTTGTAAAACATCTCAAAAATACCAAAAACAACCTCAAAACATTTCAATATTTCAAAAACAACCATTTATATTTGAAAAAATGCATCCATCCCATTTCACATTCACTGGAAATAAACATCCACTCATAAAAAATCATCGTCACCCCAACCTTTGGTGAAACAATCGAAAACAAATCTAGCAGGTCAAAAGTGAAAACTCAAATGTCAAGGTTGATGAGTCCAGTTTATGGCTTAATTTTGATAGAGCTTACTATCCATTTGCTGTAGTTGTCATAGACTTTGATACTTGGAAATTGATATTTTTATAATATTTCCTCAAAACCATAGAAATTGGGCATAAGCTTATTTGTGTAAGCTTTAAATGATATTGACATGCTACATGAACTATCTATGTTAATTTTACATGTGGATTAATGAATGTCACTTTAAGATAGTTACAAATATGCAATTGTTGTGCGTACTAATATTGTCATGTAGATATAATTAGAGGCGTACAAATTAAGGAAGATTTTTTCAGCTGGTCATGTGCCATAACGATCAACAAGGTGATCATTCAAAGGTCAATGGAGGGAAGACTCTCGACGACAAGAGATTCCCCATTAAAATCAAATTGTAACTGCCTTTAAATTATCTTAATTATCTATTGAGCCAATATAGACAATACTATTGTGCTAAATCTGCATTAAGGAAAACATGCTTGATCAAATTCTACACATGTGTAACCACCTCTCCACATTTCATGTTTTCCCTAAAGTGGCATCCTCCTAATTTGTTGGAGTTGACTGGATTGCTAGGTAGTTAGTTAGTAGCTTCTCTTCATATAAATAAGACTCAGATGCTCCTTTTCCAAAGGTTGCTTAATCTGATGATTGTATTCATGTTCTAATTTTCTCAGTAATACAGTTATGTTGCTCGATTGTACTCATGTTTTCCAATGAATAAAATGAAGTTATAAGTTCGTGCATCTGAGTTTACATTAGTTTTGAGGGATACTCATCCAAGGGGATGAGCATTCCATCCTTTAGTTCAGTTAATAGTTTTTGTTAAGCAATTAGTCAATAATTTGGCACTGTCCGTTCCTATAGCCAAAGTAGACAAATTAGTTTCCTATTTGTTCGCTCAGATTTTCATTTCTGTCAAGCATGTCAGTTTAGTATAGTTGTTAGTTGATGTTCAACATTTACATTACTTCTTTCCAAGCAATTTACTTTCAACATCATGTCTTTCTGAGTTGTAGGATGAATATGTCTACCATGGATTTCTAGTGCATATATTGTGTAGACCCATTTCAAGTCCACATCCCTGGGTTGACAAGTTAAATGCACCTTCATGGTGATTAAGCTAGCTATTTAGGTTAGATGTCCAATCTATGAATCACAACTTCATGGGCTTAATTGTTGAATCATTGTAGGAGGCCAACATTTTTGGCACTGTTGTCAGGGATGGTGTCAAACTAGAGAGTTCTTTGGAGTCATTGATAGTTTTCCTATTGAATTATTTCTAAAAATTTGTTCTTAGTATACCCCTCATTTAGAAAGTAATGACCCCCCTATTCTTTCACCAATTCTTTGTGTGATTTGGTTGATGCTGAGTTGATACCGTATGCATAAAGGAGAAGATATGCTTATGGGAGATTCCTTCATAATGAACCTGATCCATTTTAACTAGTTGAGTATCAAAATCTACCCAGAGAAGAAGAAGAAGAAGAACCACATCCCTTTGTTGATGCATTTACTAATTTAAACAGTTTTGAGACCTCCTTTGAAGATCTAAATCTAATTGAGAAACCATTTTCTTTGGAACTCCATCAGGCAGGCATGTGTGATGCAAATAGAAACAAACCTAACCAACCATCTTTTCCTTTCCCCATTGCTCATCAAAATGAAGTTGACAACCTAAAAAATATTCCCGCTTCATTCCTTCCCAAGTTCTATGGACTTGTCATAGAAGATCCTAATACTTTCTTGTTTGAGTTTGATATACTCTATAGGAGTTATGACTATATCACTGATGCCCATAGGCTTAAGTTATTCCCTACCACTTTGAAAGAGGCTACATTAAGATGGTTTATGAGCCTAGGTAGAAATACTATGGAGACATGAAGACAAAGTTCCTTGAGAAGTACAAGGAATATTGCAGGGGCAATGACATGAGAGGAGATGACATTTTTAGGATGCAACAAAAGTAAGATGAGAGCCTGGAGGGTTATATTTCAAGGTTTTTGTTCTACCTATAGAAATATCGACACCATACACTTAATGAAGACTCACAAAAGTTGCTTTTCCTAAGAGGAATTAATGAGAGTTTCATTGATGCATTGGACCTGATGGCAGGAGGAGATATCACCCAAGTTCCTTGGGAGGATACCAAGAAGATATGTTAGAACTATTCTAGGGTAGCTTCAAAGAAAGGGAGAGCTTACCAATCCTCTATGGGTAAGTCATCCACAAATGGAGTCTCAAGGATAGAGATTACTCACTTGTTGTTAGACTTCAAGAAAGACATCATAAA
This sequence comes from Sequoia sempervirens, assembly GCA_007258455.2. Classification (NCBI taxonomy): domain Eukaryota; kingdom Viridiplantae; phylum Streptophyta; class Pinopsida; order Cupressales; family Cupressaceae; genus Sequoia; species Sequoia sempervirens. The sequence goes on from VDFB02000002.1 coordinate 36,710,799, forward strand.
CAATCTAGAAACCCAACTAGATACAATCCAAGCTAAGAAGAAACAAGAGGAAGCAAAGACAATGTTGGTAGAATATTGCCCTCATTGCAGACAAAATAAGGACTACAGATGCAAGATGGTAGCTAATATTGACAGTAAGCAGATTCCACTTGAGTTCAAGACAATCCAGGTTGAAGAGGATCAAGTCTACTATGTTGCACAAAGGAGGCCATGGGCTCTAAGACAAGGTATGGCACCATATCCACTATCTTTTACTGGGCCATATTTTAATTCTTATTCATCTGGTAACCAATGGAAACCCCCGTGTCCATCCAACTATGGAGGATATCTACCACAACCTTGGAGTAACCCTACAAATACCTAACCTAACCACCAAAAATCTCCACCCCAGTGGCAACAACCTCAAGGGAATTGACAATAGTTTCAAGGAAACTAGTAGCCACCTCTAGGAAACTGGCAACAAACATTTCAATAGAGGGGAGGACAACAATGGCCAAACTAGATCACTAATTATATGCAGCCACCTTTTCATCCCCAACAACATGCTATAATTCCTTCTCCTAATAATGCAAGTTAAAATACACCTAGACCTACTTAGCTACCAGCTCATCCCACACCTAATCCAAATAACAAACCACAACAACAACAACCAGTATATTCTGTTGATTCAAATCAATTCCCTGCATATGATGTGAGTGTAAGTGACATCCACTTGCGTTCAAGAACTGCTTTTCTAGCTCCTTCAACACCCATTATTACTAAGCTTCCTGTAGAAGAGGAGGAGCATTTGAATGTCCCCATTCAACCTAGTGCACCTAAAATTACTGAACTAGTCCTAGTCCAGTAGAATGGACAAGAACCACCATTTCCTTAGAGATTGGAAGTTGCTAAGCAAAAAGAAGAGGAGGAAACCAACTTTGACATTCTAGATCAATTAAAGCATATATGTGTCAAGATACCTCTATTTTAGGCCATCAATGATGTTCCTATATATGGCAAAGCAATCGAGGAAGCCTGCCTCAAGAAGCCAGATAGGAAAATGAAATACCCCACTATGGTTCATGTGGTGGGACAACTAGCTGACATCATGCTTGGGAAAGTGACTGTCCCCAAGTACAATGACCCGGGAAGTCTTGTGGTGGAAGTTTCTATAAATGGGATCCAAATAAAGAATGCTATGATTGATTTAGGAGCAACAATAAATGTAATGACAAAGGAAATCCTGCATCAACTAAACATTGCAAGAATGAGATCTACTCCTACTATCCTGCAACTTGTTGATAGTTCTACTGTTAAGCCTGATGGTATAGTAGAGGATCTTGTGGTAACTCTAGACTCTTGGGAGTATCCAACAAATTTCATGATTCTTTCTCCCAAAGCTACACTAGGCAGGTATCCTATTATTCTTGGAAGGCCATGGCAAGAAACAATAGGTTCCTATATTGGATTCCAAATAGGAGACATGACCATTTTTGATGGAAAGAGCACTAAAATTTGTCTTTTACCCTCCTGTTCAACCATCCAATGACATGGATAAACCCATATGGCCGCATGTTGGTGAAGAGGCCGAAGAAGTTAATTTTGTGGCACAACTTATGATGTTAGGCAGAAGTTATTTCATGCAACTTCAAGAGGAATATGAAGTGCTGTCTAACATAATAAAAAACCATTGTGAAGTAGAGGAAGCATCATCCTCTCATGCATCTAGTCCTACTGATCCAGTGAAGACACTCCTACCCACTCTTCCTACAACCAAACTTCCTGTAGCAACAAGTATGTCTAATACATTTTTTCCATATGAACTCAAGGTACCAAGTATTAGTGAAAAAATTATGACAAAGCTAACCACACAAGTGCAAGTGTCATAAGGAAAATACCTGAATATTAACAACAAGTTGAGTGAAGAACAACAACTGGCTTTGACAAATTTTTTAAGGGCCCACAAACATGCATTTACATGGGACTATCATGATATGAAGGGCTTGGATCCTAAGCTCTGCACTCATAGGATATACATCAGAGATGATTGTACACCAATGAGGCAACCACAAAGAAGAATCAACCCTGTATTAAGAGAAATTATAAAAGGGGAACTACAAAATTTGCTAGATGTAGGATTTATCTACCCCATTTCAGATAGCCAGTGGGTGTCTCCATTGGTGATTATTCCCAAAAGGGAGGGAAGTGGTGAGTTTGTGTTGGTTATAGGGAACTTAATGCTACCACCAAAAAGGACCATTTCCCCCTTCCTTTCATAGATCAAGTTCTAGATTCACTTGCAGGAAAATAATACTTTTCTTTTCTAGATGGATTCAATGGGTATAACCAGATCCAAATTGCACCTAAGGACCAAGCGAAAACCACCTTTACCTATCCATGGGGAACCTATGCCTACTCAGTACTCCCATTTGGCTTATACAATGCATCTACAACTTTTTAGAGGGCAGTCATTAGCATAATTTTGGATATCTCTCATGATTGCATGAAGATTTATATGGATGATTTTATGACCTATGGTGCTGATTTTAATGAAGCATTGGAAAATATTAGGAGAGTCTTAAAGAGATGTGAAGAACATTATCTATCTTTAAACAGTGAAAAGTACTTCATGATGATGTAGGAAGGTGTAGTACTTAGCCACTACATCTCTTCCAAAGTAATTCAAGTAGATCCTGCCAAGATTGAGTTAATTAAAAATCTACCTATACTTGAAAAACAAAAAGATGTTAGGAGTTTCTTGGGACATGTAGGTTATTATAGACATTTCATCAAGGAATTTAGCAAAATGGCACTACCATTGCACACTCTCCTAACCAAAGATACTGAATTCCATTGGACAAAATGCTGTTACAAGGAATTCTCTAAGTTGAAAGTAGTTTTAACACATGCTCTTGTACTCAAAGGTCCTAATTGGGAGCTCCCTTTTCACATCCGTAGAGATGCATCAGACTATGATATAGGAGTAGTCCTGGGAAAAAAAGGAGTAGTTGAAAATGCTATTTATTTTGTCAGCAAAAAAATGTAGGGAGTTGAATTCAATTATATAGTGACAAAAAAGAAATGTTGGTAGTGCTCTATGCCCTAAACAAATTTAGGCATTACATAAACAACTATTAGATCTTTGTGCACACTGATCATGCAGCCATTAGATACCTCATGAATAAACCCATGATCTCAAGTAGGCTAACAAGATGGTTATTGCTGATGTAGGAGTTTGACATAACCATTGTGGATAAACTAGGGAAGGCCAATGTTGTTGTAGAATTTCTTTCAAGGCTGACCACATCAAAGGAAAATCAAGTTATTGATGACTCTTTCCTAGATGAACATCTATTTTCTATCAATGTGCATACACCCTGGTATGCTAACATAGCTAATTTTTTGGTCATAGGGAGAGTCCCTCCTTTGGAGAGAAGGGTGCTCATTGAGAAAACCTTTCCTTTCTCATGGATTATAGGATGTTTGTTCTACACTGGACCAAACCATGTCATGAGGAGATGTGTGATGGAAGATGAGACATATGATATATTGCATGCATGTCACAATGAACCATGTGGAGGGAATTTTGTAGCCAAGAAGACAACAATGAAAATTTTGAACATAGGATATTGCTGGCCCACACTCCACAAAGATGTAGGGAGATATGCAAGGAAGTGTGACCAATGCCATAGGATGGGTTGACCAACCAAATTTGATGCGAATTTCTTTATGAGGAAATTTTTACATGGTATGGAGTTCCAAGAGAGATAGTGATTGATCAAGGGGCTCAATCACTTCAACCCTTGTTACAACATAGGTCAATGAGTACAACATAAGGAACAAGAAGTCCACTCCTTATCACCCATAGGCCAATGGCCAAGTTGAGGTGACCAATAGAGAAATTGAAGCCATTCTAACCAAAATAGTGGCTGTCCATAGAAAGGATTGGGAAAGCAGGCTACTAGAAGCTGTTTGGGCCTACACGATCACCTAGAAAACAACTATAGGCTTCACTCCATTTGAGTTGCTATATGGAAAGACAACCATGATGCCCATTGAATTTGAGCATGAGACTCTTAGTACTACATTAGACTTGGGGATGAAAATATTTGAGGCACAAAAGGATAGTCACATAGCTAAATGCTTTGGATTAGATGAGGAAGGAAACCTTGGATCACATAGAGGTAGAGTAGAATCAGAGAATAAAGTGGCATGGAAAATTCATAAAGGACAAGAAATTCCAGCCAGGTGACTGGGCACTACTCTATGAATCAAGGTATCAGGACAATGCAAGGAAGTTATAGACAAGGTGGCTAGGACCATATGAGGCTGCTGAAGTTTTACCCAATGGTGCTGTTCAGCTCACCACCATAGACCCTGTTAGATTTAAGCTACTTGTTAACAATCATTACCTTAGGTTGTATCACAAGCCAACTTTAAAGGAAAAATTCCTACAACAATTCACTTAGCATGCAACACTTGAACTTCTTGCAGCCGAAGGAAGTGGACCCAGTGTCCCTCCTTCTGGATAGCTAAGGTACATAACTTGTCATAATAAAAACTTCCACTTTTGTGGGGTCCACTTCTTCATTCATTCACCCATCTGCCCATCCATCTTCACCTTTCTCTCTCTTCCATTATGCCATCACTTCAATTCATTCCATTTCACCTCATTCCACTCCACTTTCATTAATTGCTCAATTAATTTCTTAAAAGTGACCAATACTTTCTCCATAATATTTGCAACAAATATTCCAAGAATTCAGGTATGTGTGCAATCAAGTTGTTATATTTTAATTGTCTTTTAGTACATTTAATTAATTACTATACATTAATGTAGATGTTCTTCATAGCATATAATTATTCCTTTCCTTGTCAAATCTCGATTACTCCCTCACATGTGAGGACACATGTTCAATCTTAGGTTGGGGGGAAGTGTGTCACCATGTCCATGTGTCTCTCCATATTGATCCATGTCAGCAAAGTTTAAATTGAGCCAATTTGAATTTTGAGTGAGAAGATGGCTCATATGTGTGAAAAGACATCAACCACCTCCATTCTTCTTGATTATATCCTACATTTATTACCCCTTTACTGCCTTTATTTCTCTTGTCATAATCCTAGGCTGCTAAAAAGGTAAAATTCATATGGCATTGGCATTGGGAATTTAATAGTGTTGTAGGAAGGTGAAATATTGGGCTTTCAGACAAAGATTGTAGGAAAGGAAACTTTGCAGAGTGCTTGTTCCATTGTAGAAAACTGAGCGATGGGAGGTGGTTTAATTTGAAATGAACCCATGGTTCATGATGTATTACTATAGGATGAACCTTGCTAGGCCAAGTTCAAAAATTGCGGGTTGTTAGACTATTTCCTGAAGCTGAATGGTTACGATGAAGATGTTGCATTGGAATTTAAGCAGAAATTTTCTAAAGGAAAGGCCATGGCAAAAGGGTTGGAGGTAATGGATAATGAAGAAATAATTGTAGAAGTTATAGAGTTTCCTACTGACGGTGAGCAATACCCTACTACCAGAGATGCTAGGTCAGCTAGGGCTGAATTTACAAAACCTGGTGACCCTCCATTGAGTGTAGACAAGCAAGGCATGAAGAGAACTTCTCTGCCAAAGCCATGGAAGTAAATAGATGTCTATATTATAAGGTACATTACTTGTGAAGGCCGCCTATCAAACCTACACTCTGTGCACTTCAAACTCCTAAATCATATGCAACATGGGAAAAGAATGAATGTGCCAAACATGCTATACCACCTTCTTTCAATCATGGTGACTGAGACCCAAAAAGGTAGGGATAATTCCATTTCCCACCATTGTTTGATCAAATTATTAGTTGAGAAGTCTCTGCAGGATGGGTCTGATATAACTTGGGAAATATTTTTGAGTATTGATCAATATAGACCATAACATTTATGATCTAGGGTTTTGCCTCAACCTCATAGAGTTAGTAGGAGAGTGAGCAATGTTGGAGCCACTCATGGAGCCTCAAATTCTGGTGCAAGGCCTAGTGTAAAACCTCCTATAGCCAAGCAAACTATAAAGATTAATTCTTCTAAGACAAAACAATTAGACAAAGAAAGTTCCTCTTTAGATTCTGATGATGATGTCTCACTAGGAACTCTAATGAGAACTAGGGCACAAAATAAAGAGGCAAAAATAAGGAAGGGAAAAGTTAAAAAGTAGACAATAGAAAAAGAAATGCCGAGCTCTAGGAAATAGAAGGCTAACACTGTTCTTCCTGCAATTGAAGAAAAACATGAGAGTCCTAGAAAAACAAGACCAACTGGGCTAGCCTTTGGTGTATCTCTATAGGGAAGCCCTAAGTCTAGAGAAACATCATGGGAGGATAAAAAAGCTCCAATGGGGTAGGTGAATGCTGAGGAAAATGACATATTTGAGGAAGCTGCAAAGATAACATTGGAAAATCTTATTGACATAGCTGAACAAGTTGGAAGTCAAGGGTATGAGGAAAATCAGGAGCTCCTACAGTAAGAGCCTAAGCAAGAGTTCTTGTAGCAAAAAAAAGAGCTAGAGTTCCTAAAACAAGAAAAAGAACAAGAGGTCCTGCAGCCAGAATTAGGAGAATAGTCAGTACACCTATAGCCATAATTGGTTGAACAAACATAATCCCTGTAGCTAGAGCCACATGAGGAGCAAGCATCAGTACCAGGAATTTTTTTGGTAGGAATACATAATCCCTCTAATTTTTCAATGCACATGGTAGCCATGAATTTATGGAAAGAAATGCAAAGGAGGGAAGAGGAATGGAAAGAGGAGAAACGCGGGCTGAAGAAGGAAATTCAAAAGAAAGATGAAGAGATTGAAGATAAGGATGCATAAATTTTTGTTTTAAAGAAGGTGGACGATATGGCAACCTTAGTACCTCATATATTAGAGTGCAAGACTCCTCCAAGGGTCTATGCTCTATATTTGAAGGAGAAGGGTATGTGCAGGATCATGATGGGCTAAAAAGTGGCGATATGATGGGTATGTGTAGGGTATGTGGCTAACAAATTTTTTCTTACCCAAAATTGATGAAATTAAAAGGGTTTTTAAAGGAGATTATCAGCTTTCCACCAGTATAAATTATGTTTTGCTTTTAATTTAATAAATATTTACTATTCATTTTCTATTTGAATTATAATTAAAGTTATGATTGATAGGCTAATTGAAAAAAAATTATAACTTTCAAACAGTATCACATTTTTTGAATCTGAAACATGCGTCACATTCTATGTTTTGCATACTATAAGATTAAAAATAAAAAAATGAATTTCATGAAGTTTTGACCAAGTTAAGGTGGTTAGACATACAAGTTTTTATATTTTTTAAAATTTATAATAAAAAATCATAATTAATTATTTACTTGGAAAAAACTTACAAAAAATATGCATCACATTGGGACATGAGTCCTCTACTTATATCTAAAATCTTATAAAAAAATATTATCATTTTATTGTGGTTAGGGTGGTCAGATAGACACCTACTTCTTATTTTTTCCCTAAAATTTAAGTACTACTGCATTGAAATTTCAAAATTTCACCAAATATTTAAAAAAAATAAATAAACCTAGTAGTTTAGAAACTACATTCAATTTTCTACAGATTCTATTCTTACAAATTTTTGAAATAATATAGATAACTTATTCAAACTTTTACATCAAGTTGCCTAACTCTGATATTTTTGAATTTTTCACCACTTCATGGCCTATTTTTTCCATGATGATTTTTCACATACCCAAAAGCATGTTTCTTTTAAATTAGCAAGGATTGTTTTAGGTTTGAATCCTTCTATTGAGACTCCTCTTGAATTTTTCAATGCCTATCGGATTGCTCCTCCTAAAATGAAGAATTTGTTGTGTGAATTTATTTGCATAATTATGCTATGTCCGAAGACCATGATTGGAATCCTTTGTTGTACATTGGGGATGTCCAATTAAGGGAATTTATGTCCTGGATATAGAATGAGATTAGTTGGGGACAACAGTTCAAGGCTTATAGGAAAATAGAATCCAACACTCCCCTGTCCATCAGGGCTGAATCTAGAAATTCAGGAGACATTTTTCAGGGATTGGCACAAAATTATTTACAAACCAAGCTATGGCAATATGATCCTACCTAAGAGAAAGATAGTTTACCAAGAATATATGAAGGTATCAAAAACCACAGGGGAATCTGTAACAAGATATCTAGCACAAAGGTGGAACAATCTAACTAATGAGCTAAAACAAGCTGAAGCTCACTCCCTACAAAATTATGCTGCAACACTTAAGAGAATTGATAGATATATTCAGATTGGAAGAAGAAAGGGACAATTTTGGCTTCCATTAACTTTTCAGCCACCCATCTTGTTATGGCCTGTGCCAAATTTTAGGTATTATCATTATGATATTGCTGTAGAGAGATAGAGATGGAGCAGATTGGACAGTCAACGAGAGTTCTATGTAGGACAATTGGAAGTTGCAAATTTCAAGGCATTGACCAAGAAAAAGAACAACTCTTCCTCTGCTAAAGGACCAACAAAACCTTAGGTTGGGGGGAGTGATGAGTCCAGTTTATGGCTTAATTTTGATAGAGCTTATTATCCATTTTCTATAGTTTTCATAGACTTTGATACTTGGACATTGATATTAACATGTTACATTAAATATCTATGTTAATTTTACATGTGGATTAATGAATGCCACTTTAAGATAGTTATAGATATGCAATTGTTGTGTGTACTAATATTTTCATTTAGATATAATTAGAGGCCTACAAATTAAAGAAGATTCTACCAGTTGGTCATGCACCATAACGATCAACAAGGTGATCATTCAAATGTCAATGGAGGGAAGACTCTCGACGCTAGGAGATTCCTTATTCAAATCAAATTGTAACCACCTTGTAAATGCTCTTCATTATCTATTGAGCGAATATAGGCATTAGTGTGGTGCTAAATCTATGTTAAGGCAAACATGCTTGACCAAATTTTGTGCATGCATAACCGGCTCTCCATGTTTCATGCTTTCCCTAAAGTGGCATCCTCCTAATTTGTTAGAGTTGACCTCCTTGCTAGGTAGTTAGTTAGTAGCTTCTATTCATATAAATAAGACTCAGATGCTCCTTTTTCAGAGGTTTCTTAATTTGATGATTGTATTCGCATTCTTAGTTTCTCTGTAATACAGTTATTCTGCTCGATTGTACTCATGTTTTCCAATGAATAAAATGAAGTTATAATTTTGTGCATCTGAGTTTACATTAGTTTTAAGGGATACTCATCCAAGGGGGCCCACTTGGTGAGCATTCCATCCTTTATTTTAGTTAATAGTTTTTGTTCATCAATTAGTCAATAATCTGACATTGTCTGTTCCTATAGCCACTAGAATTCCACTTTGTGATTTTTCCTACAGCCAAAGCAGGAAGAGTAGTTTCCTGTTTGTTCACTCAAATTTTCATTTGTCATGCATGTTAGTTTAGTATAGTTGTTGGTTGATGTTCAACATTTACATTACTTCTTTCCAAGCAATTTACTTTCAGAATCATGTCTTTCTGAGCTGTAGGATGAATATGGCTACCATGGATTCCTAGTGCACATACTGTGCAGACCCATTTCAAGTCTACGTCCCTAGGTTGACAAGTTAAATGCACCTTCATGGTGATTAAGAAAACTATTTAGGTTAGATGTCCAATCTCTGAATCACAACTTTATGGGCTTAGTTGTTGAATCATTGTAGGAGGCCAACAAAGGTCTCAAGACTAGGTCAATAGGTAAACAAGTTGGTCAAATCTTGGTACTAATAGCCCATCATATAGTTTGTCCCAAAACATTTGATAACATCATGTCCTAGGATGCATCCTTACTACAATGGACATGAACATTAGACATCACTGTAGTTTAGTCTTGGCTAGTAGTATGAAGAACATTAGCTTGTTTGTTTACTTGATCTTTGTCTTGTTGATTTATCTTATTGCGCTCATTTCAATGACCTCTCGATGATTTCCAAACAAAGGGATTTAGAGAGAAATAAATCAGGCAATGGTCATTATATTTTGTTTGCTCTACTTGTTGGATACTCTTGTAATATAACCTTGGTAATGCTTACTTTGTTTGACATGTAGGGAAGGTGTTTTAGGTGTCTTGTTGACCACATAGGAAGGATTTATTTTCTAAATTTTGGTCCAAGATATTTGAAATATCTGAATTGCATTTTAAATAAGGTTTTGTATGCCAGGTGTGAACAAGGATACTCCTATTTGTTTGTCAAGTCAAAGTCCATCACACTAGACACAACACCATGTCTCAGTTCGTTATACCTTGATGCATCGTGCTTATGTGTGTTATCAAACATAAGGTAAGTAAGCCCTTTTAAAAATCCCAATTCCTGATAAGCAATTCATCATCATCATTCATCATTATCTCTAATAAAGTCTTGTAGATCATGGAATTGTTGGATCCTCTTGTCATCATTTCATTTCTTCTTTTTCTCTCTGCACTAACATGGTACCATGACAGTTAATCAAAACATCACCAATGCATCCATCCTGCATCCACAAAACCATCAACATGCTGCATATCATATATAATAGGAAACATCGATCATTTCACATGCATTGCATTTCTATCATTTGCATCATAATATAGATTGGTTATTTTAAGCATCTCATAAATCATATATTTGCATCCATTGCATAATCATATAGACATAATCACATCATCCATATATGCATATCATACATGAAACAAATATCAAAAAAGAAAAGGAGCATGTCATAAAATCCCATACATCTCATAATCATAACATATAACATCATCCATTTGGGGCATAATTTTATTAGTCTAAGTAGTTTAGAAACATTTGCATCCATACATCCATACTCCATACATCATCATCATAAAAGTGCATAAAAATAATACGAAAAAAAGAAATGCATCCATAACATCCATGAACATCTGTATAATCATACATCACATCATATAGAATCATATCAAATATAAAATATTAAATTGCATCCATCCATAAAGCATAAATAAAGTAAACACATCACATTATAAATCAATCATATCATATATATTAAAAAATAATCACTGTCATAGTACAAATTAAAATCGTGTGTATATCAGTCAAGATACAATGCCCACATGGCTATTAAAAAATGGAGCTTGTGAGTCTAAAAAAGAATCGAATGATGCCGATCAAAATTGTATGCGGTAGCTAGCCCTAGTGGTTGCTACCCTCACCTCCTTACCTCTCTGGCTAGTCCTCTACTTGTCTTAGCCCTATCTACTAAGAATAATTCGACACTCGAACAGCTGAAGGTACAACCTGCTGATAATGCATCCTATAGTACTTGGCCTCTCTAATGGCCTCACGGTACATCCGTGTTAGTACTATCCTCCCTTGGGACAAGACTACCATACTCTCCAACTGTTGCCTTCGACTAACCTCCTAGGCTAGCTATAGCTCTGTTGCTTGCCTTTGCTGGTGCTCATGATCTCTCTCTGTAGTCAATGCCTAGACTTGCTATCTAGCTTGGCCCCTCTCTACTGTGACCATCTGTAATTGTGCCTATAGGACGTGAATATTCCCTTGTAACTATTGTATCTAGGCATCTCGTGGGTCTAGCTATGGTGGCTGAGGTGGCTGGGGAGGCTGCTGATCTCTTTTTTGGTCCCTTTGCAGATTTGATCACTACTTTGGCTATCATGGAGGTGGCCCACCTCCTCCAGGTGCTCCACGAACCTATCTTGCCTGTCCTCTCCCAATTGTCCTACCTTGAGGTCTCCTCCATGGAAGTGCTTGGATCTTCCTACCCCTAATCATAGGCCCATGGCCTACCCACCAACTGTTTGAAGGACTTGATTGCATTGGATGTTGGAATCATCTGTCCCCATGTGGTCTCTCTAGATGTTTGGGAAAAGATGGCCATATATTGGTCATCAAGTCGATCCTGAATGTCATCAAACTGGCACACCACTTTTTCTGGCAAGTAACACTCTATTATAGTGTGCTCGCGCCCATACATCAATTGATCCTACTGAGCATAGAATAACTGCTGGATGTCATCATAATAGGTAGGCATCTGTAACCATGGCCTCCATGTGAATACTGTCATCTCAACTATGACATGACGCCAGTGGGGTAGGCCTAGTTGTCCTGTGTGTCTCAAAGTAATGTTGCCCCTATATCTCCAAACTATTGGATCATCGAGCTCTACATCGACCACAATGACTATTGGTCAGAGCATGACACTATGTTCCCAAGCCTAGATGTGCAATAGTGTAATGCTGGTACCAATGGCTTGGCTATCATAGTAGGAAAAATTATGCAGATCATGGTATAGTGAGGCAAACATCACTGGTCCCCAGGAAAACTGTCCTGTTGAAAAGCATCTGCTCCTAGGCCAAGCCCCATCCCAAGCTGAAGTATCGGCCTCGTCAGTTAGGAGCTGCTAATCCGCATATGACCACTACAATTAGCACCTAGTGTCTATAATACTCTAAATCAATCTAGCCCTCAGAAAGTGTGAGCCAAAAATTTAGCACCCGGTGTCTATAACACTCTAAATCAATTTGGCCCTCAGAAAGTGTGAGCTCCTTGACCTCCATGATCTCAAATCATGTGTCACCGACGACATCAGTATCATAGATAACTCGGTCTCTATGAATTGGTTACCACAAAATTCTCCAGACATCCTCCAATGTAATAGTCACCTTTCTGGTAGGAAGGTGAAAGGACGAGGTCTCGCTATTCCACCTCTCAACAAGTATAGTCATCATCGCTAGATGGGTTCAGACAATGGGTGCATAAGTGACATACCAGAGCCCGATCTCCCCCAAGTGCTCCTATTGTAACTTGAGAAAACCAATCAATCTGCTCAACATCGAGGGTTGATGGTCATGTGAATGCACAGGCTCCCTAGTCTCCTACACTCATAAATCCACAACGTCAAAATTCACAAAAATACCTGACCTTGTTTGGAGTTTTCAACACAAGAACAATGAATGCATTGCTATTTGCAAAGGCGTTGCCCTTTGAAAATTCCAAACAATGACACTGGAACCTTTGAAAATGTAAACTAGGTTATGGGGTCGCTATTTACACTAGTGGGCTCATTTGACTTGGAAACCCTAAAACCTAACTGGACCACGACGTCGCCATGCACGATGGCGTCACCATTTGGATTTTGTAGCCCTAAAGTCAAATTTTGAAGCGACGTCGCAATTCACACTAGCAACACTATTTGAGCCATAGCGTCACCGATTTTTCACTTTTAGCATCACTATATAGTGACGTTGGAGACTTTGAATTTTCAAATGTAATAAATGCACTAAAAAAACAAAATTCAAAGTTGGGTTAGGGTCACATACTGGTGGTCCTGCACTTGGAGGTCTCTAGTACATGTAGACTCAGTCAAAAATGTGTCAGGGAAGCACCCTTTGTGCCATTCTGCAGGAAGGTTAGAGCTCAAAAATCTAGAATTCTCAAGGTGACAATGCGAAAATGAATGGAAAGTGACCCCTCCAAGGCTATTTAAGTATGAAAATTAGGGTTTTGCGCCCTTGGCACTGTTTTTTCCCAACTGAAGCTCATTTCACATCCTAGAGCCTTTTTGGACCTATTAGGAAACTTGTCCTCTCTTTTTGAGAAATCCATCAAAAATCTAAATTTTCATCTAATCTATCGAGGGGGCAGTATACTAGCATAATTCTTCTCATTGGGGCAGCATTGGGGTATCCAAAAAAATCAATTTTTTTTGAATTTTGATATCAGAAAGATTATTCTTTGAACCAACACAACAAGTACATTGTTTCAAAGAGGGGTAGAATGTAGATGTTCAAATTATCTTGATTGATATCGTGCACTCGACTCCGATTCACTAACACCAGTTCTTCCTTAATCACTTCTCTACTAACCAATTAATTGAATAATCCTTATTTAATTAATTCATGAAGATTCCTCTTTTAATTAAATAAATCAATTTTATTTGATTAAATCATAATTCTTCTTTTAATTAAATAAATCATTTTATTTAATTAAATCCTAATGTTCCTCTTTGATTAAATAAATCATTTAATTTAATTCAATCCTAAAGTCACCTCTCTTAAATAAATCAACTTTATTTGATTAAATCTAATGTTCTTCATTTAATTGAATAAATCATTTTATTTAATTAAAAATCCCAAATATCTTCATTTGATTTAAATAAATCTAAAAATCTAAATCAAATGTCATATCAACTAATTCCATCTAAGTTAATTAAATCCTAATTAACTCCTAACTCTAATCTTCAAATCCTCTAGATTTTGCAACTTGCACATATAAATCAATTTATTTGATTTATTAATTCCTCTATTTTCATTCAAAAGTGGCATCTTCTTGGAATATTCCACCAATTTGAAATCTCCCTCCCAAAAGGACTTTGTCCTCCAACATAGCATTGAAGGCTTTTACATGTTTTTTTTTTTGAGCCAACTTGGCATTAACTCCACTTACATCCCCTCTTTTGCAAGTCACTTCTTCAAATTCAAATCCACCTACATGCATTTAACATGCACATTGTTCAAAATATGCTCCATCTCCCTCCATTAACATGTTGACAAGTGGCACAATGCCATTGGTTCAAGTTTAATCCCACATTCTTCCTATTTCTCATTTCTCCATCCTTCTTTCCTATAAATAGAATATTTCTCTATTTATTTGGGATCCACAACTTTATTCAAAGTTACTATCTACAAATTTGAGCAAAGTTCATCCATTTTTCATCCAAGTTTTCATAGATTTCATCAATCTTAGCTAGGTTATCAACATTTTTCACCAAGGATCACATTGTTCATCATCAAATCTTGTCAAGGGATTGGGAAAGGGCTTCTTTCCACATCAAAGAAGCACCAATTCCCCCATGGGATGTTGGTTTGAATGTTTTGAATAAGATTTCATTGGCTTTCATTTGATATTTGATCTTGTTTTCTTGTTCATTGTGTTTAAATGAATTTCATGGGGAATGTTTGTTATAGACTTGTTTATTAACTAATGTTTGATTGTTTGATCATGTTGGAGTAGGTCTAGACCGATCATTCATAGTCTCTATGTTGCCTCGTCACTTTCCAAGAGGGGATGCAGGTTTGTGTTTTAAAATCTAAAAAAAAGGAGCCAAGACAGGGGTCGTGGGCGCCAGAAGAAGAAAAGGCCCAATAGAAATGAGGAAGGATGGTTTTCAAAGATGTAAAATTAAAACCAAATAAGAGGCACCAAGTATTAATGAATGGGAGCAGCCCATGAGTAAGGGAGGAGTAGGCACAAGAATTGAATATTTATCAAAATGTTTGTAGACTAAATAAAAAAGGCAAGCCACCCACATGTGATGGGAGATTTCTTGCAAAACAAAAAGAAAACAAGAGTGAGGAGGACGTAAGAGTGGAGTGAGAAAGCTTAGTGCTGAAGCATAAGGAAAAGGATGGCTGCATGAAAGTTTGAAGTATTCTGATATATGGAAAGATTGCAGATTTAATACCATTTAAGAATTGTTGATTGTTGAAAAGAAAGGGGCAACGTATAAGAGGAGGTTGTGAGATTTTGTCTCGAGTAGTAACCAGAGAATGAACATTTGAGAGCAGATATGAAAGAGTGTACAAATGGGAGATGAATCGATGCCAGGGGAAATATGTTTTGATGTTGCTAATGCAAGGTGCATTGAGTGCAGAAACGTGGTAAGAGAAGGCCATGGAAGGCCAACTGGAATGTAATTTGCAGCCAAACTAATAAAACTAAATTTTGCGTATAATTGTTATTTGAATGACTTATTGATTTATTGATACTAGTTTTGTTTTCATAATTTGGAGAATATTTGTTGGGCAGAGGGGAGTTTCCCTCCTGCATCAGTTTTCTTATTATCCATCCTTTATTAAAAAATATTATTTAAATATTATGTTAGTAAAAAAATTAAATATTCAATCAACATAAAACTTATATAGTACTAGAAAATTTTAACAATTAAACAAGTGACACAAGCGTCGAGTTCCTGCCGAGAGGTAAAAAACATCTAGCTATGAGTGAGAAAAAGGAATTAGATAGGAGATAGGAATATAAATGTATTAAATTTAGGTAGGAAAGTTTGAAATAATTTGCAATGGTGCATTAATGCGTGCAATGTTTAGAGTCCATGGGCAATGTGGTCCCAAAATTGAATATTTGGGCACCATTTATACATGGAATTTTTAATAGATATTCCAATGAATACTTGTAATTTTATGAGTTTGTACACATTGGCAACAAGAAACATCCTTTATGATCTTATTGAGGAAGCAAAAATGTATTGTTGTTTTGTTTAAATTATTAAATGCAAGTAATCTTAAATATCTGTAATAATGCTTGAGTTATCTGTGTATACATGCATGCATGTATACATGTATCCACATGCACACAATGCATAAAAGAGTGAAAAGCATTGTCGGCATCAGAACAAGTCTTAAAGCATGAGGAGACTCAAGTTGCATTTGCACAATTTTTAATTTTGATTTTTAATAAACCTTTCGGCCCATAGATTCATTAGTCATTTCAATTCGAACAAAGATTTGATGTAGGAATATTTCGAAAGCATCAAATATCATTTGCAACAATTTACAAAAACATGTGTCCAAAGGCCAAAAAATATTGCATTTTTTACATGTCCTCGCATTATTGCATATAGACACATATCTATATGCATTTTCAAACAAAGTTTACCATACTTCTTTTTTTTGCTTCAATGTCTATTTCTAAATAAAATTATGTTTAGTGTGGTAGTGTAATGTGTATTTGTAAACTTTTAAAAGGTGAATTAATCTTTTTTTTAATTTAATATGAAACTTAGCTCTATATAAAGCTATTGATTTTACTAGAAATAAGATTTTAATTTTGTTAATGTAATACGAAAACATATTTTTTTGTATAGAACAATGTAATTATATTACAATAAATTGTTAGATGAATCCCTAGGGAGCTATTGTTTTTATTATAAATAAGATCTTAATCTTGTTTATGTAATACGAATATATATTTTTGTGTATATATATTAAACAAAAAATAATTTGCAAAGATACAAAGAACCTTATTACGTAAGATAAAATGTAGCTACACTAAAATAGTTGATATGTCTATAGCACTTTGCATTGAGAATAAAATGCAATAATTTGATTTATTAAAATGTAAAAAGTCAAATAAATATTACAATAATGTTATAAAGAACCTTATTGCCTGAGATAAAATGTAGGTACACTTAAATTATTCACATGTTTATAGCACTTTGCATTGAAAGTATTGACAAAGAAACATTTGTAACAATGCTCAAGGAATCTATGTATACATGTCTGCATGGACACATGTATCGATGTGCACATAATGCAGAGAAGAGTGAAAGGCATCCCCGACATTTGAACGAGTTTGAAGGCACAATGAGACTCAAGTTGCATCTGTAGTATTAAACGAAAGAAAATAGGAGAAAGAAACTACTTATTAGCAATGCATATATCGAAGGGAAGCATAGGAATAGGATCCATGTAAAAATTTATACATGTATGGATGTGTACATGTGTCCATGTAATTTGGTATGTAAACACGAATCTATAAATGCCCGCGTGCATAAAGCTAGAAATGTCAGAAACAATTTGCATTTGTAGTATTAAATGAAAGAAAACAGGAAAGATTAACTATTTATTAGCAATGCATATATCAAAGGAATGCATAAATATATGGATCAATGCAAACATTTAAGCATGCAATGCTATGTACATGTGCCCATGTAATTTGGTATGTAAACAAGAATCTATATATTCCTGTGTGCATAAAGTTAGAAATGTCAGAAACAACTTGCAGCTGAAAGATATACAAAAAACATTTATGATCAAAACAACAAAATATTACATTATTGTTTTTTGAACAAGTGTATAAAGGATATTTAATGATGCATTTGAATGCATGTATGCATGTAAATATTTTTTAAATGTAATGATACATTTTAGTCTCCAAGAAACTGTGATATGTGCTCTTAGTTATCTGTAATAAACATGATGTAGAAAAGACATTTTGAAAAGAACTCTTGAATACAATTGTATGTTATGGTAGTTATTTTGAAAGCCCTCAGTGTTTAATTGCATAACCTTGATATTTTCTTCATTTTCGTTCTGCTTGGTATGGTGTGAATTTTGTTGTGATGGATGAAGGTATATTTGAGCTATAGATAGATAAAGCTATGTAAGGGTAATAAAGAAAAATGAACTATGTAAGTGCAACAAAGAGAAGGAATTGAGAGAATGATGAGATTAAAGTAAGGTATATGAATGCGTTATGAAAAGTATTTGATATGGGAGGCAAGGCTATGCGAGCCTGAATATGAGAATGAATCGAATGGCAAGAAACTTATGCATTCGCCCAAAATGCTTTTAACTGGCAGCATCAACTAATCACATTTTGCCATTAAACATATTAATTATCTTTTTGTATAGTTTGAATTTGAAAAGCTATTTGAACGCATAAATTGATTAAATAAATGTAAGCAAAGGTATAGTTTAAAAGTTGGCGGCTAGAGGTACGTAATCCATGAATGTAGATTAAATGGATTAAAATATCAGGAAAATGCGAGCGCATAAATTGATTAAAAAAATTTAAGCAAAGGCATAGTTTATAGAATTGGTGGGTAGATGTACGTAATGCATAAATAAAAATTAAATGCAATAAATGGCATATGGCTCGAGTTGAAGGGGTCCCATAAAGAGAGCTTTGGAACCAAAATAATGTCAACGTGTGCGATAATGAGAGCTTTCAAACAATGAGTCAATAGTGTGTTGCTTTGAGCTTTTCCATTGTCATCAAAGCATAAAGGATAGAGGGGTTTTGTTAAAAGTCATGGTTATTGTCCTCGTAGGCATAAATGCAAACAATGGGAGCATACAGAAAACAGGTGAACTGTTTAACAAAATTTGTCAAAGAAAAACTATTATATATGATTATTTGTTTATATTTTCATTCATTTCTAGAACAAAAAATGGGAAACTAATACAACAGTAGGTAGTTATAACCCCCAAAAAGAATCAAACCTGGAACATGAGCAACATCCAAAAAATTGCACTTTAAAGTACCTAATGCACTAGAGAATTTAGCATAGCAGAATACAAATTTTCATTTACACAGAGATAGACAAAAGAATGCAGTAGAAACCTACTTTTTGCCAGTAAGAATTTAAATTGTGTCAGAGGTCGTGGTTATTGTTCTCGTAGGAAAACATGTAAAATACAAAAGCATTTATAATCCAAGTGAACTGTTTTACAAAACTCCTCAGGAAAATATGGTTCCAGGGAATGCAATGAGCAATATGAGACAATACAAGGGTAAATGAGAAATATGAACTTGCCTAAATCAACATGAATGAAATGTGAGATAGAGCTATTGGGTAATACGCTACATATACTGTGACATTTAAGCTTCAAAGAAGTCTCATGGCTGTAAGCGTGCTATCATGTAAAAGCCACATAAATATTCATTATGCAATTGGATGGGGTCATTCTATTTCCATTTACCTAAGTTAATTTCATTTGGCTGTTTAGCAGTAATTATCAACTGTTTCATCAAATTTCATTCAAGCAGAAATCACAACACATGGTATCCTTATAGAATTATGCACAAATACATAATGTCTACCATATTAACATGGACATAGTTTTTTATTGCTGTTTTGTTAATTGGCTTTGAGTTATAAGTGTAATGTGCACAAGGATAATTATAACTATTGCTTCCTTTTAAATGTTATGTATTTAAACACTAATTAACTGTTACCTAATTAATTAGATATGAGATGATAGAAGAGTAAGTGGGAACTAGACACTAGATAAAAATGAAAAAGTTAACATGTGAATATCAAGGTGCACAGACTAAATATTCATTGCATTCCAGGGAACCACATTTCACCCAGAAATTTTGTCAAACAGTTCACTTGTGCTGTCTATGCCTCCATATTTTGCATGTGTGCCTAGGAGGAAAATAACCACGACATATGATAATAGTAAAATTCCTCTATCCTTCATGCTTTGTTGACAGTCAAAAAGCTCAAAGCAATTGCGAGTTTGGGTTCGCTTCTCTAAATTCGGTTTGCTTAATAGTTTCCAAAGCATTATGAACACACTGTCCTTATATTCCTCCGAAGCTCTTACTATGTGACAAGTCTAAAGCACATTGGCTCCAAAGCTCTCACTATGGGAGAGCTCTGCATAATGGACAAAAGGGTTTCTACATAATGCCAATGAAACCACATTATATAACAAGTTCAACCTGTTGTTCAATGCCAAGGTACTTTGGTCATTTAATATAGAGTTAAGCTAGTTGTTATGCATCTCTATTACTTTGCATGTGTTGTTTTTGTGGTCTGTAAGTGCATGTTCTGAGGAATGCAACTGATTGGTGTGATTGCAAGGCAAGCATATAAATGGATTTAGAAATGTATTTGATTTGAGAAGAAAGGACGTACTAGGGTACAAATGGTAATGAATGGAATCGATAGGTATGAAATGATCATTTCTTCCAACAAAGGGTGGAAGAATGTCTAGTTTGTTATTGGTTATGCTTTTAAAAATCATCATAGGGCTAAGTGTCTCAATAAAAGCATAGAAAAAAGACTCATGTCCTATTTCTCACTCTCCTTCGTACTGAACAAGGTGCCGAGATCCTTGAGCTTCATTGAAATGCGACAAGAGAAGAATAGATATAAATATATAATGATATTTAAGGATACAAGAGTGAAAAGAGAAAACAAAGTAGAAGTTATTATGCATATACTATGAAAATAAAAAATACATGGACTTTTTTGATAGATATAGCAATGAATACTTGTATTTCTACATGTGTGTATGTATACATTTGCAATAAGAAATGTACTTTATGATGTGATTCAAGAAGCAAAAATATAGTATATTTTTGTTTGAATTATTAAATACAAAGAATCTTAAAGATTTGAAAGAATGCTTGAGCCATCTATGTATACATGCATGCATGTATACATGTATCCATGTGCTTAGAATGCATAGAAGAGTGAAAAGCATCCTTGACATTTGGATGAGAAATTTTGAATGGAAAACACTAAACTCAATTAGAAATAGAAATGCATCAAAGCACAATGAGACTCAACTTGCATTTGCAGTAGCAAATGAAAGAAAATAGGGAAAACGAACTACTTATCACCAATGCATATATGGAAGGAATGCATGAATACATGGATCCATGTAAACATTAGTGCATGCATGGATGTGTACATGTGTCCATGTAATTTGGTACGTAAACAAGAATCTATATATGCCTACGTGCATAAAGCTAGAAATGTTAGAAACAATTTGCATTTGAAACATATACATTATTGTTTTATGAACAAGTGTATAAAGGATATCTAATGATGCATATGAATGCATGTATACATGTAAATATTTCTTAAATCAGATGATACATTTTAGTCTCCAAGAAACTGTCATACATGCTCTTAGTTATCTGTAATAAACAGGATGTACAAAAAATGTTTTGAAAAGAGCTCTTGAATATAAGTATATTTTATGATAGTTATTTTCAAAGCCCTCAGTGTTTAATTGCATAACCTTGATATTTTCTTCATCTTTTTCTTTGTTTGGTATGGTGTGAATTTTGTTGTGATGGATGAAGGTACATTTGATGTATAGATAGATATAGATATCTAAGGGTAAAAAAGAAGAATGAGTTATGCATGTGGAACAAAGAGAGGGAATTGAGAGAATGATGAGATGCAAGTAAGGTATATGAATAAGTTATGAAAAGTATTTGATATGGGAGGCAAGGATATGCAAGAGTCGATATGAGAATGAATGGAATGTAAATGTTATGAGTTTATCATTTTTTAGTTATACGCTTAAAATTAAATGCAAGAAATAAAAATTTGAATGAGGACGCTGGATTGAATGAAAAAGGGAATGCAACAGATTTGTGTGATCCAAGACAAGCATATAAATGGATTTTGAAATATATTTGATTTCAGAAAAAGGAACATGCAAGGGTAGAAATGGAAATGAATGGAATCAATAGGGTATGAAGTGATCATTTCTTCCAACAAAGGGTGGAAGAATGTCTAGTTTGTTATTGGTTATGCTTTTTAAAATCATCATAGGGCTGAGTGTCTCAATACAAACACAGGAAAAAGACTCATGTCCCATTTCTCACTCTCCTTTGTAGTGAACAAGGTTCTGAGATCCTTGAGCTTCCTCGAAATGTGACAAGAGAAGAATAGATATAATATATAATGATATTTAAGGATATTACCTTAGAATTTAAATTGCAATAACTTGAATATGACCTTCAAAAATATTGGAAAACCAATAAAATATTTAGCAAATTAGAGAGATATACACTTCCTAAAATGAACTCTAAAATAACATATATCATTTTTTCTTGTTGTCATAGTGCCTATATTATTGTGTAATACCACTTGTAATGAATGAAATTGCATAATAAAACAATAGATTAAGAAATATACTAAAAATACTTGATAATATTAAGTCAGTTTCAAGAGACAAGTTTTCAAAGTTTCCAAGAAGAACACAATTCAGAATAGGATGATAATAAACTAACTACAAGCTTCTATAAACACCTTACTTATGTCTTAGGAATCACCCAAGCTAATGTAGATTTAAAATATGGAAATATATGTAGATTTCATTTTTGAGCAGCGAATATGTTATATGTAGCCATTGGAGTGATTAGACCGTCTCTAGTAGGAATGCAAACAGATACATCAAGACACATTAGCATTACCAAAAAATTGTAAAAAAGGACAAAATGAAAACAATAAATATGGTAGGTCATGAAACTGAAAAAATGCAAATGCTGATGCGTTAGAAAACAATATATGCATATACGGAGAAATACATAGAGCTATTCACAGATATATGCATGGATGCATCGACATACACATGTATACACAGAAGACAGAACTACATGGACAGATAGAGAAATGAATTCATGTATACATGGATCCATGCATATTTGCATATAGATACAAATGCATATGCTATATGAAAGGATGTATTCATATACACATGGAAATATGGATGAAGGCATATATGCATATATGCATGTATGGACAATATGCATGGTTGTATGTCAACATACAACTTTTGATTTTTTAATATTGGAGAATTAGCATTTATTTGTTCCTATTTATCAGAATAGCTTTATAAATCACTATTGTTATAGAAAATTAGTGAAATGCAATCACATAGATTGATTAAATAAATTTATGGAAAGGCATAGTTAATAAAACTGGTGAGTAGAGGTACGCAATCCATGACTGCAAATTAAATGCATTGAAATATCAAGAAAATGCGAACACATAGAGAAGTTAAAATAATTGAAGTAAATGCATTAAATGGCATCTGGGTCGTGAGGAAGGTGCTGGAATGGCTTGGTGGCCATGGGTGGCTAGTATAGGTGCACAAATGCATATGTGCATGTTTTACATGTACACATGTATAGATGGATGCACAGACACATGTATACAGATAGAGATAGATATGTTACAGAGAGAGCTGTGCAGATACATGGATGTGTAGAAATATGCATATATGCATCTACAAATGGGCAAAGACAAAGACATATACATAGGTGCATGAGTCCATAGATGCATATATACATGTATCCATGCAACATATCAATAGATGCATATATACATGGATCTGTGCATGTTATCCATAGGTGCATATATGCATAAATTGATGTATACATGTAGCCGTAGATACATCCATACATATACAGACAAATGCACAAAGAGATGGTGAGATATATGCATAAATCGATATATGCATGATTGCATCTATGAATACACAGATACATAATAAGATGAAGAGAAAGAGATATTTATATATGCATATCCCATTGTTTGCATTTATGCCTATGAGGACAATAAACATGACTTATAACAAAATCCCTCTATGCTTTATGCTTTCATGACAATGGAAAAGCTCAAAGCAACACACTGTTGACTTATTCTTTGAAAGCATAGCTAAAGGTACATAATTCATTGATCCAAAATGAATGCATTGAATGGCATCTGACTAAAGAGGAGGCTGTTTGGATTCCTAATTAGTCTTTGAATATATAACAACTAAAAGAGAGTAATAAGTATAATTATCCTTGGCCACATTTCACATTTTCACCTTTCAATCAAAGTCAATTAACAAAATAGCAATAAGACCTAAAGAAGGTTCAAGGAGTATGCTAGTACAAAACCATATTCTGGACAGTGGCTAGAGAATGTGTTGAAATTGCTTTATAAACTTTAAAGCAAATGCATTTTTCCTTTTGTTTACTTTCATTGTACATCTTAAATGGAAGTTGGGTGTCGCATTGCTGCAATGCATTTGGTTACTTTGATTATAAAATCATAGTTAAGATCATTTTAGGTGTTATCCATTCAAATCTTTCATCCGAGTCTCAGAGGCAATGCACAACTATCCCATAAAGAGAGAGTTGGAACAAAAGTGCTATCATAAAGGATAGAGGGGTATTGTCAAATATTGTGGTTATTGTTGTGATAGGCACACATGAAAAATATGGAAGCATAGAGAGAGCAACTGAACTCTTTTAAAATCCCATGAAACATATTCTTTCTATGCATCCATGCATAGAGGTATGCATGTATATATGTGTACATGTAATCATCGTACATGTTGACATAATAATTAAAACAAAGAAATAATTACAATTATCCTTGTGTACATTTGAACTGTTGATCAAAGGCAATTGACAAATTAGCACTAGGAAACCATGTGTGTGTTAATATGTTGGATAACATGTACTTGTGCATAGGTGTATATGGATATGGAAACTTGAATTTGAAAATGAATGGAGTGGAAATGGTATGAATTTAACTATTTTCAGTTCTACATAGAAAATTAAATGCAAGATATAAGTAGATTATTAAATGTATTTGAAACAGGAAGGAAAGATATTGAAGCCTGGAAATGCAAAT
Organism: Sequoia sempervirens; assembly: GCA_007258455.2. Classification (NCBI taxonomy): domain Eukaryota; kingdom Viridiplantae; phylum Streptophyta; class Pinopsida; order Cupressales; family Cupressaceae; genus Sequoia; species Sequoia sempervirens. Next base: position 36,735,783 of record VDFB02000002.1, read on the forward strand.
GAATGGAATATAAAGCCTATGAAGTCATCATTTCTTTCATCATAGGGTGCAGCAATTGCTAGTTTCTTATTGGTTATGCTTTATAAAATCATCATAGGGCTGATTGTCTAGATAGATGTACAGAAGAAAAGCTCAAGGCCCATTCCTTACTCTTTGTCGTACACAACAAGGTGTTAAGATCCTTGACTTTTTAGATCATGAAATTAGGAAAATGCGAATGGTAGTGCATATCAACTGCAGTTAGTGCTTGAGGCAATAAGCAATTGCATATCTTAGTATCTTTAGATTTTCGATCGCATAGGTAACATGTGCCTCATAGTCATCTAGTTAGGGTAATATGATCACTTTGTGCATATTGCTATTTAATTATGGAAGTTGATGTTTCAAAAGTTATTTTTTTTATTTGGAAAGTGGTATTTATCTGTTTTGTTGTTTGTGTTTCAAAGTGAATGCAATAAATGGCATGTGGATTTGTCATGGAATATAGATTTAAGTGACTAGAGATGCATTGTGATTACTTTGAACATTTGAGTTTTGTTATTCTGCAGATCTATGTAGTCACAGGAGATGTTGTTGTTGTAGAGTCAAGACCCAAAAATGAGCTACTCGATACATGTATCGATAGATACATGTATCGATAGATACATGGATGTGGACATCCATCATGGTATCCATAGATGCGTAGATACATGTATCTATGAATACATGTATCCATAGTTACAGCGACACATATATGGATAGGTGCGTGTATACACACGCACATAGAAGCACATATACATATATGCGTGGATGCATCTATAGGTAGAAGAATATACATAGAAACATAGTTACATGGATAGATAGATACATGCATAGTTGGATACATAAATGCTTAAATATGCATATATGGAAATATCAATGGATTGCATATGAATTTGCATAGATACATATATCCATGCATGCATGTATACATACATGCATGTATTGTAGTACACATGGATGCATGTATATGTGTACCTATGGGCAGGATGCATGGAAGCATGTAAATAGAAGAATTTTGTGAAATGTCATAGCGATTGTCCTCATAGGCACGTATGCAAAAAATAGAAGCATACAAAAGGAAAGTGAACTATTTGACAAAAGTCATTGAATAAATGTGGATCCATGAAATGTGGTTTGAAAGGGATTATGTAGAAGCCCTTTTGTCTATTATGTTCAGTGCATGAGAGTCCTATAAAGACTATATATCTTCAATTGCTGTAGAGGTGTCTCATAAAGAGAGCTTTAGAACCAATGTGTTGTTAACCTATGCCATAATGAGAAGTTTGGAACAATGTAAACCTAAACTCTACAATTGTAGCTAAGGCATTCCTATACTTTGATTATAAATTCATATTTTAAACTAATTTTAGTATTATCTATTCAAATTTCTTGTTGAAATGAGAAGGTTTCATCTGCGTTTAAGAGGAATTATGTAGAAACCGTCTTGTCCATTTTACTTCATGCATGTGAGCCCTGTAAAGTTTGTGTATTTTTTATTACTTCAAAGCGGTCCCATAAAGAGAGCTTTGGAACCAAAATTATGTCAATGTGTGCGATAATGAGAGTTTTCTCCTTGAACATTGTTATATATTGAAAGACTAAATAGTAATCCAAATAGTCTCCCCTTTAGTCAGATGCCATTGAATGCATTCATTTTGGATCAATGAATTATGTACCTTGAGCCACTAGTTTTAATCAAACAATGCATATGGATTCAGAATCAAAAGCTGTTTACTATGAACCCATTTTTAATTTGCCTATGCATTTGCCCGGAATGCTTTTAACTGGTAGCATCGTCCAATCACATTTCACCATTGAAAATATTACTTATTTTTTTGTATAGTTTGAATTTGGAGAGCTATTTTTTGTATTGGAAAATTAGCATTTATCTATTTTCCTATTCGTCCGAGTGGCTTTATAAATCATTTCCATCTTAAAAATCCAGGAAAATGTGAATGCATAAATTGATTAAATAAATTTAAGCAAAGGCCTAGTTTTGAAATTGGTGGCTAGAGGCACGTAATCCATGAATGCAGATTAAATACATTAAAATATGAGGAAAATGCGAACACAGTGCATGAATACAAATTAAATGCATTAAATGGCATCTGCTTGGAGGTGAACACGCTGTAATGGCTTTGTAGCCATGTGTGGGCAGGGTACTTTGGTCATTTAATGTAGAGTTAAGCCACTTGCTATGCATATCTATTACTTTGTGTACATTATTTTCTATGTTCTGCAAGCCCGTGTTCTCTAAACCTAAGCTCTACAATTGCTTTGAGCTTTTTCGGTATGGTGAAAGCATAAAGGATAAAGGAATTTTTTGAACTGTTATAGTTAATGTGCTCATAGGCACATATGCAAAAAATAGAAGCATATACAAGGGAAGCAAACTGTTCAAACAAACTCTTCAAAGAAATGTGGTCCCATGGAATGCACTAAGTATTCATAATGGACACTTTGGTTTTCACATGTTAACTTTGTCAAGTAATGAAATTTGACATGTAATGGGTGAAAGAAACATATGTGCATTGTCTTGTAGGGTAGAAGTGGGCATAGTATTCCAATATATTGAATGTCCAGACCATTGATTGCATAACAATATCAAGGAAGAGCATAGAGGTCTATAAAAACTAAGTAACATAAGAAAAGAAATGTTGAAGTCATGACATGAACAATAGAACTATTCAACATTGAACTCAATATCTCTAATAATTATTGTAAAAGCTGTTAATGCCATAGATGAAGTACTATGAATACAAATTTAGTTTTTGCTTTTCTTGAAATGCAATTCAAAAACTGCTATAAATGCATAACACAAGGTTGTGTAACATATTGCCACTCCTATGTCTATGTTATTTGGACATAAATGCTTTACACATTTGATTGCAATAGTAACATGTCTATGAAAATGGAACAAGAGAGATGACAAATACAAGCTGGCAAAATGAAAACATGAAACATAATTTTATGTAGTCATTATATTGAAGAATTTCAATTGCATTTCAAGAAAAGCAAAAACACAATTTGGAAAGTTGACCTTGCAATGTGCTATTGGATGATCAAGTATACTTGTAGCAATGTACAAAGGATTGTTTAAATAGACTTGAAAGCACTGATCACTGTTACAAGGACAGTCTAGACAAATGAGTACAGTGAGTGACATATACTATGTTATTCATAAAAAGAAAACATAATTCTTATGTAGATTCATTTTGACAATAAAGAACCTAAGTAAGAACTTTTGTTGCTTATAACGCAAATTGCATTTTATAATTTTAAAATACTTATTGTTATTTGTGTACCTTATAATATAGAACATATTTTAAATTTCTATGCATTAGTGTAATTCTATTATTGCAATGGTGCCATAAGCTCTTTAAGATACACTGAAGGATAAATACAATCCAAGGTTGTTGGCATCCTGATAAAAAAGATGATGAGATACATCTAATTAATGTATGCCACAACATCTTATTTAATGAAGATGTTTTGGATACAGACATTATAAATGAAAATCCTTATTGGTGTGTGAGTAATCCTCTTTTTCAAAACTTTTCAAGGAAATTGCATATGAATACTATCAGTAAACAGGTGGAATTAGATTTATTAATTGACTTTGATTGATCGGTCAAATGTGCACAAGGATAGTTATAATTATTTCTGTGTTTTAATTATTATGAATGTAAATACTATTTAACAGTTACCTAATTAATTAGATATGAAATGATAGAAGGGAAAAGAAGATTAATTAATTAAGATAATTTGATTCATTAAATAATAAGGTGAATTATCATTCAAAAGTACATAAATTAGAAGTTTGGAAAAATCCCTCTTTCCTTTATGCTTTAATGACAACAAGAAAGCTGAAAGCAATTGTGGAGTTTAGGCTTATATCTGTAAATTGCGTTTTCCTAACAGTTTATAAAGCCTTCTCAACACATTGTCCACATATTCTTCCAAAGGTCCCATTATGGCACATGCTAGCAACACAGTGGCTCTAAAGCTTGCACTATGGAACAGTTCTGCAGTGATTGAAGATATGTAATCTTTAGAGGACTCATAAGCACCAGGTTATTGTTAAGCTCCCATATTGTACACTGGACAAAAGACAATTGTTCATCCAAGGAACCAGTCTATGAAGATTAATGTAGGTTGAGCACTATGAAACCGAATCTGCCTATAGACTCTAAAATAAAAGAAAACTAATGAAAATAACTATTCATTGCCTGGAGTAACTTGTCTACAAGTGTCCTTTTGGAACCATGACAACCTTTTCCCTGTCACTGTAAACTCTTTCGTAGAAAAGACATATAGACACACACACATATATATACATATGTATACATATGCACAGATGCATCTATGTAGACACATATAAATTCATGTGTGGACGTAAACATATATGCATGCATGCATATAGACATAGATGCATTTATACACACATACATATATGCATAAATACATAAATGCATAGATATATCCAGAGACATATGCATACATGCATACATGCATCTACAAATGTTTACATAGATATGCACATAGATAAATGCATATGTACATAGAGACATGCATACATATATACATGCACCGACACATCACATTCAAAGTGATAGTGATAGTCCAAGTAAAGCACTATGAAACACAACTTCATTATGAACTTCAATGTAAGAAAACTCTGAAAATTAACAAATTATCACCTCAAGTAACTCGTTTCTAGATCTAGACTATGTAACTATAACATCTTCTGCTTAGTTGCTGCAAAATCTTCCTAAGAACATGCGTCTATAGAACTCAAGAACAACACATGCAAAGTAATAGAGATGCATAGCAAGTGGCTTAACCCTATATTAAATGACCCAAGTACCCTAGCCACATGTGGCCACCAAGCCATTCCAACGCCTTCACCTTAAGCCAGATGCCATTTAATGCATTTAATTTGTATTTATACATTATGTACGTTTACCTGCTAGTTTTATAAACTATGCCTTTGCTTAAATTTATTTAATCAATCTATGCACTCACATTTTCCTGATATTTTAATGCATTTAATCTGCATTCATGGATTACATGCCTCTAGCCGCCAGTTTCAAAACTATGCCTTTGCTTAAATTTATTTAATCAATTTATGCATTCGCATTTTCCCAGTTTTTTAAGACGGGAATGATTTATAAAGCCACTCAGATGAATAGGAAAATAGATAAATGCTAATTTTCCAATATAAAAAATAGCTCTCCAAATTCAAACTATACAAAAAAATAAGTAATATGTTAAATGGAAAAATGTGATTGGGCAATGCTACCGGTTAAAAACATTCCAGGCAAATGCATAAGTATTCCTACCTTGATGCTAGGAACAAATAAAAGTTAGACTATTCAAAACAGTTTATCCAAGTGAGTGCTAAAAAGCCGAAGGAAAAGCTTTAGTCTTTGAATGCTTGGAAAACTTCCCAGTCAAACAGTAAACCATGAGAATTCCACACATACCAGTCAATTCTATGATTTTAAAGATTGAATATATGCATATTTTAAGCCATCTGTTATCTGTTCTTTGTATATGTGTAAACTTTTTTGAATTCACTTGCAAGTTGCAATGATTGTGAAGCATTTTGTGATCAAATGCTTTTAAATAAAGTTACATGAACATATGAAGAATAATATAGTGTGGAATAGAATGGACGCCTATGCAAAGATGAAAATAGTCGGCTCTTCTGGCAATTTCTCAAGACTCTCTAAGTTAATATAGTTAGGCTAGGAATATGTGAGGTATACATATGATCATTGAAAAGAAGCTCTATCTGTAACAATACAAGCCAAGGAGGGAAATATTATTTTTTTAATGATCTGTGTATTTTGATTCAAATTTTTTTAATATATGTGTTATTATCAGTCATGCAGTTGAAAACAATGTTACTCCATATACAAATAAATTTAAGCAGAGGCATAGATCTCAAAACTCACAACTTTTATTAATACAAAGGGGATGTTTACAGTGACAGAGCAAAAGTTCCTGTGCTCATTGAATGAACACCAAGAGACAAGTTACTCAAGGTAACAAATTGCTACTTTTATTTATTAAATCCACGTCTTATCATGCTTAGATGAATGTATATATCTTACTCTAAAGCTCCTATTTTATTAAAAGTAGGAAAAAAGGTCAGAAAGATTGTGTATCTGTCAATGTGAATAGGAAAGATTGATTCAACTGATATGGAGGATAAAGATGACTAATAATTAAGTATGACTAACCACTCAACACAATTAATTCATCAGTCAATTAGCTTGATTGATCGCTAAATTAACTTGTTTGAAAGCTATGATGTTAAGCCAATTAGCTAATATGCCACATACAATATGACATTTGAGATTCAATTAAGTCCCATGTACGCAAATATGCTATCATGTTAAAGCCACATAAACATTGATGTTCCAACTCCATGGGGTCATTGTATTTCCATTTGCCCAAGTTCATTTCATTCCATTATCCAGCACTAATTATTAAATGTTTAAACCAACTACATGCAAACAGAAATCACAACCCATAGTATCCACATACACCTATGCACAAGTACATGTTATCCAACATATTAACACAAAAATGGTTTTCTAGTGCTAGTTTGTTAATTTCCTTTGATCAACAGTTCAAATGTACACAAGGATAATTGTAATTATTTCTTTGTTTTAATTATTATGTACTTAAAGACTAATTAGCAGTTGCCTAATTATTTAACTAATATTATTGGCATGCAATTTTGTTCACAAGTCTTCAAAAACAACATTATTCACACACCAATAATGATTCTCATTTGTAACCTCCCTATCCAAATCATCTTGATTCAATAAGATGTTGTGACATACACTAATTCGATGTATCTCATTATCTTTGTTATCAGGATGCCAACAACCTTGAATCTATAGTATTTGTCCTTGAGTGTATCTGGATGCCATGAATTATGAATTCTACTTGCATGTGGCTTGATTGCACAAGTAATAGTAAGTGCTACATAATGGTACAAATCACAACTTGTAGCATCCATATACACCTATGCACAAATACATGCTATCTAACACTTTAACATACACATGGTTTTCCAGTGCTAATTTGTTAATTTCCTTTGATTAATAGTTCAAATGTAGACAAGGATAATTGTAATTGTTTATTTCTTTTAATTTCTATGTGCTTAAAGACTAATTAGCAAAATTTGTATATTTTTGATTACTGCAAAGTGGTCCCATAAAGAGAGCTTTGGAACCAAAATTATGTTAATGTGTGCGATAATGAGAGCTTTGGAACAATGACTCAACAGTGTGTTGCTTTGAGCGTTTCTGTTGTCATCAAAGCATAAAGGATAGAGGGATTTTGTTTATAGTTGTGGTTATTGTCCTCGTAGGCATAAATGCAAACAATGGGAGCATATAGAAAATAGGTGAACTCTTTGAGAAAAATCGTCAAAGAAAAACTATTATATATGATTATTTGTTTATATATTCATTCATTTGTAAAAGGAAAAATTGGAAACTAATACAATAGTAGGTAGTTATAACCCCCAAAAAGAATCAAACCTGGAACATGAGAAACATCCATAAAATTGTGCTTTAAAGTACCTAATGCACTAGAGAATTTACCATAGCAGAATACAAATTTTCATTTGCACAGAGATAGACAAAAGAATGCAGTAGAAACCTATTTTCTACTAGCAAGCATTTATATTCTATCAGAGGTCATGGTGATTATTCTCGTAGGAAAACATGTAAAATACAAAAGCATTTATAATCCAAGTGAACTGTTTTACAAAACTCCTTAGGAAAATGTGCTTCTAGGGAATGCAATGAGCAATATGAGACAGTACAAGGGTAAATGAGAAATATGAACTTGCCTAAATCAACATGAATGAAATGTGAGATAGAGCTATTGGGTAATATGCTACATATACTGTGACATTTAAGCTTCAAAGAAGTCTCATGGCTGCAAGCCTGTTATCATGTAAAAGCCACATAAACATTCATTTTACAATTGGATGGGGTCATTCTATTTCCATTTACCTAAGTTAATTTCATTTGGTTGTCTAGCACTAACTATCAATTGTTTAATCAAACTTCATTCAAGCAGAAATCACAATGCATGGTATCCTTATAAAATTATGCACAAATACATATTGTCTACCATATTAAGATGGACATAGTTTTCTATTGTTGCTTTGTTAATTGGCTTTGAGTTATACGTGTAATGTGCACAAGGATAATTATAACTTCGTTTTAAATGTTATGTATTTAAACACTAATTAACTGGAACCTAATTAATTAGATATGGGATGATAGAAGAGTAAATGAGAACTAGACACTAGATAAAAATGACAAAGTTAACATGCGGGCCGAATCAGGTGCGTTATATTCAGTTCGACTATTAGACGCAGTGGAATCATTACCCGTAAATTTTATCAAAACGCTTCATTTTCGTCGCCTATGACTAGTTATTATTTGTGATGTACTTCAGGAGTGGTACAACCACTCTATTATTACCGTTAGTTCTTCCATCTTCTTTTCTCATGCTTTGCGTTAACAAGCTGTGTTCGGTTCGCGAAGTTAGTCTTCGCTTCCAATTTAATTTGCCAATAAGCTTAAAGAGCTTTGAATATTGTTCTTGAAGATTTATTTACTATAGACAAGTTCAAAGAATATTGAAGCTCTGAAGTTTCACTATGGAGTTTCAAGACAATGGACAAAGCATTTCTTGAAGATAATGTTTGGTATGAAACCATTTCATGGTCAAAGTTTCATTCGCAGCTCATCGCCAAATTGTTGTTAATGAATATGAAAGCGAACTTCGCTAATATATCGATAAATGTACATACAGACACATAGTCGTTATTATTGGCTCCATTTGCATGCAATAGTAATCTGTTATATACACACATACATACATGGTAACATAGATACATGCATACATATATACATAATTACATGCACACATATATGCATGCATTCCTGTATGCATGGATGCATAGAAAGACAATGTTTCATGGGATTGTTAAAGAGTTCACTTGCTTTCTATATGCTTCCATATTTTGCATGTGTGCCTATGAGGACTATAACCACAATATTTGACAATATTCCTCTATCCTTTATGACACCACATTGGTTCCAAAGCTCTCTTTATGGGACAGTTGTGCATTGCCTCTGAGACTCAGATGAAAGATTTAAATGGATAACACTTAAAATGATCTAAAGTATGATTTTATAATCAAAGTATCCAAATGCATTGTAGCAATGTGAAACCCAACTTCCATTTAAGATGTACAATGAAAGTAAACTGAAGGGAAAATGCATTTGCTTCAAAGTTTATAAAGCAATTTCAACACATTGTCTAGCCATTGTCTAGAATATGGTTTTCTATCAGCATACTCCTTGATTCTTCTTTACGTCTAACTGCTATTTTGTTAATTGACTTTGATTGAAAGGTGAAAATGTGAAATGTGGCCAAGGATAGTTATACTTATTTCTCTCTTTTAATTGTTATATATTCAAAGACTAATTAGCAATCCAAACAACCTCCCCTTTAGTTAGATTCCATTCAATGCATTGATTTTGCATCAATGAATTATGTATCTTCAGCCACTAGTTTGAATCAAAGTATGCATTTGGCTTCAGAATCAAACTCTAAAAATAAAAAAGACTATGTTTAAATTATAAAGTGCAATCAACCACCAAAGAAATTGATTGGATAGTAATTGAGTTTCTGATATCATGTTATTGCAACAAAGATCTACTTTTGAACCCCAATCGCTTAATTTTTATGAACCATATAGCATATGCCATTCACAATACCCATTTGTAAAGATTGTGCTTGTAACAAAAAGCAACGGTATGACTACAAGTACAATCAATATAGTGAGAATCTTGAATTAACCTTTTTCTTTGTCTACTCTATGCAATTGTAAACAAAGGAGAAGGTTCATTCTAGAAACTCACCTTGTACTCTTTTCTTGAAGAATTTGCTACAGTTGGACCACTACACCACCTCTCCTCCTCCAATCAAAAGCATTGCACCATGTAATAAGCTTTCATTAGAAAACAAAGACCATTTGTTTGTTTTTCTAAAAGAATAGCAATAAAGCTCAAGGAAATGACCAAAATGCAAACACCTCCCAAAATTACATTTGCAATATATAATACTCCTATTGCGATGGATACTAATAGCCAAAACCAATAAAACACTAGCAAGCATTTTTTAGATTCAAGAGACACAAGTATAAATGTAAATCAGATTAACTAGACAAACTAGTTGCCATAGGTTCTTGTACCACAAATCTTCTAGCAATGAATTTAACTGCTCTTTTGCACGAAGTCTAAAATTATTTCATCAAGCAATATTACTTCACTGCTCTATGGCAACATTGCAATTTGAATTCTAAAACATATTTGGCATAGCTTTTTATAACCCCAAGATACAATTTTCTAACTTCCCAAGCATTCAATCTAAGTTTTCCAATTACAAAATCTCAAATTGTTGTTTGCTTGCTATGTTTGTTCCTTGAATTTGATCACTAGGTAAAATGTGTACAAGGATAATTGTAATTTGTTCTTTCTCTTAATTACTATGTGTGGATGCTAAAATCTGCAAAATGTTAGTTTAAAATAAAGCAACATTTCAACATCCCTATGGAATAATAAGCCATGTTAATCATGCCATAAATGAAACAAGGGAAACCAAATAAAAGCATACAAAAACATGACATTAAACCTATCCCATAGTGGATTGGTGTCACATGTGTTAGTGACCCTTTCCCAATCCTTTATCAAAGCTTAAGATGAAAATGCTATGAAGATGGTGGAGTGAAATGGACAGATCAAATCTCAAATGAAAGTAACCTTGCATAAAATTTTTAGGATTTTGCTCCAGGAATCAAAGCACCTATTTAAAAGATTTTCAAAATGCCAAGTGTTGAAGAGGTTGTGGGATCAAGAAAACAAGCCAATGAGTTGAGACACTTGTCATCTCATGTGATTGGATTGATGTATGTCTGCAAGATTTGGGAAGAGTGCCCAAGAGGGAATTTTTGAATTCAAATTTGCAATAAATTCTAAGAGAGGGGACAAGAAAGGAGAGCAATAAATGCCTGTTTGACTTGTCATGTTGAAAGAAATGAGGTTTTAATAAATCACTAAAATTGATTTATTGTGCAAGTGGCTAGATCTAGATAATGCAAGTGGGATGTGATTAGTGACTAGGTGGGATTAGATGATGATTATGCTGATTTAATGTTGATTAGATTATTTGACTTTCAAGACTTTGATAATTGATTTATTTAAGTCAGAAAATGATGGAATATGATTTAAGATTTGATTTAAATGAAGTCGTTTATTTAATTAAATGGATGATGCAAGATGAAGGTTGAATATTAATGTTTATTTGATAAATGGGAATTATTTAATGAATGGATGAAAGTTATGAATATTGCCTAATGTGAGACCTGTTTACTTTTGAATCCGATAGAATGCATAATGTAAATTTTATGTCTACACTATGCATTTAAAGACTATTTAACAACTACCTAATTAATTAGTTATCTAATGATACAAGGATAAATGACAAATATGGAATTGACTACTTTGACATGAGTAAAATGTCACATGGACCTATTAGCTAACACGCTACTTATACTATGACTTTTGAGTGCTTAATCCATCTACATGTAAGTACAAATCATAACCCATAATTAAAATGTCCCCAAGGATATTTATAATTATTTCTTTCTTTTTATTATTATGTATTTAAAGACTAATTAACAGCCACCTAATTAATTAGATATCAGATGAAAGAAGAGTAAATGAGAGCTACCAACTCAATTAAAATGCCAAAGTTAACATGTGAATATCAAGGTGTCCAGATTTAATACTCATTGCATTCCCTGGAACCACATTTTCCTGAGGAGTTTTGTAAAATAGTTCACTTGTCCTATAGAAAGCAAGTGAACTCTTTAACAATCCCATGAAACATTGTCTTTCTATGCATCCATGCATACAGGAATGCATGTATATATGTGTGCATGTAATTATGTATATATGTATGCATGTATCTATGTTACCATGTATGTATGTGTGTATATAACATATTACTATTGCATCTGCTTTAAATGCTTGTGTGCAGCTATGTGTCTATGTATACATTTTATCTAGCCCTTTACATGTTAACTGAGAGTTTTAAAGCTTTTGTTGTTCATTGGCAACTAGTTTGGCATTGAACAACAGGTAGAACTTGTTATGAAATGTGGTTTCATAGGCATTATGTAGAAACCCTTTTGTCCATTGTGCAGAGCTCTCCCATAGTGAGAGCTTTGGAGCCAATGTGCTTTGGACTTGTCACATAGTAAGAGCTTCAGAGGAATGTAAGGACAATGTGTTCAAAATGCTTTGGAAACTGTTAAGCAAACCGAATTTGGAGAAGCGAACCCAAACTCGCAATTGCTTTGAGCTTTTTGACTGTCAGCAAAGCATGAAGGATAGAGGAATTTTACTGTTATCAGATGTCGTGGTTATTTTCCTCCTAGGCACACATGCAAAATATGGAGGCATAGACAGGACAAGTGAACTATTTGACAAAATTTCTGGGTGAAATGTGGTTCCCTGGAATGCAATGAATATTTAGTCTGTGCATCTTGATATTCACATGTTAACTTTGTCATTTTTATCTAGTGTCTAGTTCTCACTTACTCTTCTATCATCTCATATCTAATTAATTAGGTAACAGTTAATTAGTGTTTAAATACATAACATTTAAAAGGAAGCAATAGTTATAATTATCCTTGTGCACATTACACCTATAACTCAAAGCCAATTAACAAAATAGCAATAGAAAACTATGTCCATGTTAATATGGTAGACACTATGTATTTGTGCATAATTCTATAAGGATACCATGTGTTGTGATTTCTGCTTGAATGAAGTTTGATGAAACAGTTGATAGTTACTGCTAGACAGCCAAATGAAATTAACTTAGGTAAATGGAAATAGAATGACCCCATCCAATTGCAAAATGAATATTTATGTGGCTTTTTACATGATAGCAGGCTTACAACCATGAGACTTCTTTGAAGCTTAAATGTCACAGTATATGTAGCATATTACCCAATAGCTCTATCTCACATTTCATTCATGTTGATTTAGGCAAGTTCATATTTCTCATTTACCCTTGTACCGTCTCATATTGCTCATTGCATTCCCTGGAAGCACATTTTCCTAAGGATTTTTGTAAAACAGTTCACTTGGATTATAGATGCTTTTGTATTTTACATGTTTGCCTACGAGAACAATCACCATGACCTCTGACAGAATATAAATGCTTGCTGGCAAAAAATAGGTTTCTATTGCATTCTTTTGTCTATCTCTGTGCAAATGAAAATTTGTATTCTGCTATGGTAAATTCTCTAGTGCATTACGTACTTTAAAGTACACTTTTATGGATGTTGCTCATGTTCCAGGTTTGATTCTTTTGGGGGGTTATAACTACCTACTGTTGTATTAGTTTCCCATTTTTTGTTCTAGAAATGAATGAAAATATAAACAAATAATCATATATAATAGTTTTTCTTTGACAAATTTTGTTAAACAATTCACCTATTTTCTGTATGCTCCCATTGTTTTCATTTATGCCTACGAGGACAATAACCATGACTTTTAACAAAACCCCTCTATCATTTATGCTTTGATGACAATGGAAAAGCTCAAAGCAACACACTATCGACTCATTGTTTGAAAGCTCTCATTATCGCACACGTTGACATTATTTTGGTTCCAAAGCTCTCTTTATGGGACCGCTTTCCAGTAATTAAAAATATACAAACTTTCCAGGGCTCACATGCATGAAGTAAAATGGACAAGAGGGTTTGTTTCCCATTTTTTGTTCTACAAATCAATGAATAGATAAACAAATAATCATATATAATAGTTTTTCTTTGCCGGGTTTTGTCAAAGAGTTCACCTATTTTTTGTATGCTCCCATTGTTTGCATCTATGCCTACGAGGACAATAACCATGACTTTAAACAAAATTCCTCTATCCTTTATGCTTTGATGACAATGGAAAAGCTCAAAGCAACACACTGTTGACTCATTGTTCCAAAGCTCTCATTATCGCACACGTTGACATAATTTTGGTTCCAAAGCTCTCTTTATGGAACCGCTTTGCAGTATTAAAAAATATACAAACTTTACAGGGCTCACATGCATAAAGTAAAATGGACAAGAGGGTTTCTACATAATTCCTATCAAACGCAGATGAAACCTTCACATTTCAACAAGAAATCCGAATAGATAATACTAAAAGTAGTTTAAAATACAAATTTATACTCAAAGTATAAGAATGCCTTAAGGCACTATAAAACCCTACTTGCATTTCTCGTATGAAATAGAAGAAAACAACATAAAGTTACCTCTTCTGACCTCAAGCAATTCGTTTCTCGCTGTCCAGTGCAAAATTCTGCAACTACAAAATCTCCTGCTCAATCGCTACAAACTCTTCCTCAGAACACGTGCTTACAGAACACATAAACAACACACACAAAGTAATAGAGATGCATACCAAGTTGCTTAACTCTATATTGAATGACCAAAGACGCGCATGGCCATCGTGGCCGCAAAGCCATTCGGAAAAAGCCTTCACCGAGGCTGATGCCATTTTAGAGCATTTAATCTGCATTCATGGATTACGTACCTCTAGCCGCCAGTTTTATAACTATGCCTTTGCTTAAATTTATTTAATCAATTTATGCGTTCACATTTTCCCGAATTTTTAAAACAAAAATGATTTATAAAGCTACTTGGACGAATAGGAAATTAGATAAATGTTAATTTTCCAATATAAAAAATAGCTCTCCAAATTCAAACTATACAAAAAAAAAGTAATATGTTAAATGGCGTCATGATTGGCCGATGCTCTTTGAGTTAAAAGAAATTTGGTGAATGCGTAAAGTATTCCTGCATAGGCGGTAGGAACTAATATGCGTCATAATATTCTTTCCGTCAAACATAAAATATTTCTAATTATAATATATGAAAATGCTTTATTGGACTTGAGTGGATTTTGAATTTAAAAGCAATTAAACATGTTTAATACTCCAAGCTTCTTTTATTTAAGTGATATTTCATGATTGAATTAAAACTCACAATCCTAAAGCACTCTTGGTGATTAGTTATTCATTATCAAGATACTTTATACACAATGTAAGTTAAATGATAGTTTATATTTCCTTATCATTAAAAGAGATTAAACATGTCTGTAGAAGTAAGAATTTCATATGCTAGCATGAATTTTAACTATGCTGGCAATACATTCATTATGCTTAATATCTTTGAAATATGCTAAGATCGTGTCTTGTTCATTATGAGAAAATGTTGACTAAATAGCATTGAAAATTAAATGAACTGTTATGTTGCTTTTCATGACTAACATATGTATTCTAGAGTGTTCCTAGTTTGTGTTTGAAATCCATTATATCATTAGATGTAGAAGTGTCATGCTTCACTATTCCATTACTCCAATCAGATTTGCATAGCTAGTCTTCATGGAGTTGGGTCGAGTATTCTTCTTCTAGGAAGAATTCCAAGGAAGTGAATCACTTCGTGGTAGGGTGGATACGTGCTTCAGCAATGTTCTCGCTCTTGTTGTGGTCGAAGGAGTTATATGTCAAAAGAATCCTATCATAAAGGTCCTTGTTATAATTCATTGTATGATCTTGTTCTCGACCATGTGGTCTATTGTAAGGAATACATTCCTTTATGTTTTTCCATAATATTGGCATATGTACTCTAAATTTCCTATCTTAATATATTTCCTTGTCTCTATTCTTGATTATTGGACACGTGTCATTTTTACATGCTCCTTGTTTGTGTGATACATGTGTAATTTGTTAATATTATTTTTTGGAGAATGTTACATTTGGTATCAAAGCTTAAGGTTCAACACTAGGGCCTTGAGTTCACTTTTCTTAGTTGTGACATTTGATCACATGAACCTCCTAACAGTGCTTAATGCATGATGCGTAAGTAATTCAGTAAATGTATCGTGTAATAGAGAGTCTCTTCGATTTTGTCACACCTAATAGGAAAGGGATGATGTCCCTTGCTTTAGAGTTCTTAGAAGCGAAATTAATCGCTCTCAGGGTAATACTTTTAGCATATAGACTTGTGCATAGGTTTTGATTTAGGAGTGTGTATGTTGAGTACTCAATTACCTTTGCTATTGCCATAAGGATTCTAAGATATGATTGTATACTCTAGGGTTTGGCGTGACTGTACAACTATTGCTTAAAATTACATTAAGATTAGATCTTGCATTGCATGAAAGGAAACATGCTTTACATTAAAAAATTGCATAGTATCATAGAATGGAGTTAAGTGCTTTAAGCATAATTAAGCCATTTATTTTGCATGATAAGAGATAAGCATAAGTATGAATGATCTCATAAGAAGGAAATGAATGCATGTAGGCATCATAATGTTATCAATTGCATGAAAATAAAAGAGCATATGCATGTCATGTTGAATATGCATTAAAATTCTAAGAGTTGACCCAAATTTTGTATGGTGTGCATATTAATATATATAGAAGGGAAAATTAGATGATAGGAGTTATGTGTTGCATGGTGATAGTAATTCATTTAAATGATTCTTGTGCATGAGATGATTATAATATTGCTATTACATTGTACTTGCTTGGTGTACATGGTACCTTGTTCTTGTAAGAATGCATTATTGCATGTATGAATGAAAGTGTTAAAATAAATGTGAAGATGACCTAGTAGATCATTTGAGACGATTGATTTATTCATAGTATTTATGTAAGAACCTATGTGGTTAACGCCTGGTAGCATCTTGAGGAAGTTTATATGGGTCAAGAGTGTATTATATTTTGCATGTGACCATAGTTGATAGTAGCCTAACTTTCTTATTGAGCTATTGTGTGTTAAAGAGGATCCTACCTTGTGTGTAAACTTCTATTGTGGACTGTGATGTTGAAATGACTCTACCCTACATAGTGGGGGTAACTAAGTTTATAACATAAATTGTAAATCATGATGGTATTGTGTTGGTCGAGCCTAGTGCTTTTGTTATGTTGACCTTGATAAGTATGTGTATATATCATTGTATCAAGCTTGTGATAATGACTTGTGTTGTAAGATTATGTAAGTACCATGTGTGGGTAGATCTTGCTTGGTTGAATGATTAGTCATCCCCTGTACATGAAGTTAATGTGCTCTTGTTTGGAAAGCATAATACCCTTGCATGGCCACGTAATAGAATTGATCATATGCAACAAGTCCTTGAGATCATAATATTCCAAGTGAATGTAACGTACTAAGAGAGTCTAACTCCCGCATATAATGTGTGAATTCATTTTTCATATGTGTTCTTGCATCACATCAAAATTGAAAATATTTTCATGTTGAAAAAGTGCATGGATGCATGTATTGATATTAGGAATAATGCATGAAAGTGAAATCGAAGATGACTCAATTTGCGAAATGTTTGGCTATGTTCTCTAGCGCACCTTGGACAAAAGGTGTCATGTATCCATCTACTCCCTCCATGTGACTAGTGTTAGTCACTTAGTTATGTGAATTTTTTCAAGTTGATGGTTTATTTTGATTTATTGATGAAAATATTTATTGTGATATTGCTGTCAAGATTCAACTATGTAGTTTTATGAGTCAAAGTCATTAAACCATGTTTCATGAGTAGTGGTTCACAAGAAACCATCTCTCATGATAATGAATGGTCCACTTAGCACTCATTGCATCTAAGTTATGCTCACAAAGGTGAAGCATTGTGAATCTTGATCTGGAGTAGTACTAGGATGGGTGACCTCCCGGGAAGGCTCAATGCTTCACCTTTGTGAGCATCACCTAGATAAATTGAGTGTTAAGTGGGCCATTCATTATCATGAGAGATGGGTTCTTGTGAACCACTAATCATGAAACATGGGTCAATGAGTTTGACTCGTAAAACTACATATTTGAATCCTAATAGCAATATCACAATTTGACACACTGTGGAAAATACCTCCTACTTATCAATATTTATTGTGTTATACAGATCAATATTTGTATTTTGGGTTTTTCTTATGATCGAAATTAGCTACCAAATCTTTTGACTATCGATTTCGCGACCCTTGGTAATACTTGATTTATTATGGAAATTGTCGACATTTTTTGACTTAGTGTTGAATTTAATTATTTTTCTCTCTTTTGAGTTTTATTTTAAATATCTCGGTGACTATTCCAAATGTTTGACATCATCGGTTCTATGTTGTGTTAAGTGTTGTACCCTATCAAGTTCACAATGAATGATGATAGAATGTTTGAGGGAGTAGATTGCAGAGAACGTACCCATCTTGTAAAAATACCATGATTGAATTTTATCTTACAAATTTGTGATGAGTGGTATATATGGTGCTATGTATGATGAATGATACGATATGCATTTTGTGGATAATCATGAGATGAAGTAAATTGCCCTATGTGATTGATATTAATGTATTCTTTCCATTTATGCGAGATGTGCTAAATTAAGGAAATATTGTCTTCTTGTATATGTTGATATGCTTGAATATGAGTGATGGCAGTTTTAATCTTTGGGACGGGTATCGAATGTGGAACAACAAAGAAGGATGATCTTCTTTTCAGGATTTTCCATTTATTTTTGTAGACATGTAAAATGTCTCAATTGACATTGCACATCTGATCCTGATTACTGACACCATTTTCATCCCAAATCATCCCTTGGTCTAACCATTTAATCAAATACCCTTATTTGATTAAATTCATCAATTTTCCTCTCTTAATTAAATAAATCATTTATCTAATTAAGTCATTCTCTTTTGTTAATTAAATCAATCAATCTGATCTAATTAACCCTAACTCTTTATTAATTAAATAAATCAATTTTATTTAATTAATTTCTAAAGTCTATCTCATTAAATTAAATAAATTAAAACCTTATTTGATTTAATCTAACATTCATCTCCTTTAATTAAATAAATAAAAAATCTTTATTTAATTAATATCTAAATCACATTCTTCTCATCTTTAATTTAAATTAACCCATAAATCTAAGTCAAATTTGTCACATCATCTAATCCCTCATTAAATTAATTAACCCTTGATTAATTTAATCTTAATCCATGTCCCATCCTCTAGCTTTTGCCACTTGCACATGAAAATAGATTTAATTCATTTATTAAATCTCTATTTTCTCTCAACATGGCATAAAAGAGGAATATTCTTCCAAATTTGAAATCCCTCCAAGTGGACTTAGTCCTTCCAACAAGACATTTATTTCATCTTACAAGTCCTTTTGCATTGAGCCAAGTGGCCATTACTCCATTTGACTCTTCATCCACCTTGTCATTTCACTATTTTCAAATTTCAAATTTATACATTTTTCGGCACATTCATCAAAATGTGCACATCCTTCATCCATCCATCTCTTGACAAGTGGCACCTTGCCATTGGTTGAAAGTTAGTCCCACATTACTTCTTTTTGGGCATTTCTCCAACTTGTCATTCTATAAATAAGAGGCTTCTTTCCTCATTTGATACATCCACAATTTGAGCAAACTTACTATACTCAAATCTATTCTCAAGCATAGCAATTTTCATCCATTTTATCAAGTCATAGCTAGGTTATTGCAGGTTTTTCATCATGGAGCACACTTGAATCTTCAACAAAGTGGATCACATCTTCATCCAATCATCAAATCTTGCATAGGAGTTGGGAAAGGGCCAATTTCCACATCAAATTGGCACCAAATCCCCCATAAGATCAAGAGTTTGCATGCTTTTTTAATAGGATTCAATCTATCTTCCGTGCTTTTCATTGTATTCTTGCTTTCATTCCTATTTTGAGCATTGTTAATGGATTTTATGGGGAACTTAGATCTTAACTTGCATTTGAAT
This sequence comes from Sequoia sempervirens, assembly GCA_007258455.2. Taxonomy (NCBI): domain Eukaryota; kingdom Viridiplantae; phylum Streptophyta; class Pinopsida; order Cupressales; family Cupressaceae; genus Sequoia; species Sequoia sempervirens. The sequence continues at coordinate 36,755,754 of VDFB02000002.1, forward strand.
CTTCTAATGTGTTTTTTTGTTGTGTTTTGCAGGTACTAGGATCTTGGTTCTACATTTGGTGCTAGAAGGAGGGCAAACCAGAAGTTTAAATCACATTTTTTCATCAAAATTTCATCTTTTTTCTATTTTTTGTGTGTCTACAAGGAAGTGCACCGCCAGCAAATCAGTGTCGCAGTACATAACCACTTACATCCTAGCGTCTCAATATAGCACCGCTTCAAATTCCAAATAGCGATGCTTTGTCTTTCCCGCCTAAATTCAAATTTTTAAACTACACCGCTAAGCTCATTCTCACACTTTGTAATTTTTGAAATTCCAAATTGCACCGCTGGGATAAATAGCGATGCCATGACCCTCTCTATCCTCACTGTAGAATGACACTGGCTGACAAGCAGCGCCATATAGCACAGCTGGATAGCTTCAAAATGCACCGCCTATGCAGACTCCACCGCTGGAGTAAAGTAAAAAGTGAAATTCAATTTTTTTATGACATGTGCCTTTTTCAGTTTTGATCATTTGGGTTATTACATGCTTTCCTGACTTCTGTTTTGTAGATTTAACTGGTTTTCTTGTAGGTTGGCTTGATCAAAGGTGAAGGAGAAAAGAGGCATGATGACATCACTCTCTCATGATACTAAGTGTTTTTGAACACTTTAGTGTTTGTTTAACACTCTTAGAGAGCTTACAATTTCTCTTAAAAAAATTGTTACCTTTCATGTGCTTAGGACCTACTAAATTTCTTTTGGGATCTAAAAAGAACATTTCAATTTTTGCTACAAAGGGCTTAAAAAGAACTTTAGGACAAACTCACTAGATTTGGTTTGAGGATTAACAATTGAACAAGGAAATCTTCACATTTCCTTTGGTGCTTTAAAAAAAGTCATTATTGCTTTGTGGGTTTAAAATGAACAAGTGTTTCTTTGTCTTGTAATTGCTTACTCAAAGTAATACCATTAAAAAGATGTATGCGCTTCTCTCATGGCTCACGGCGATCTTGAGAATCAAAAGGTTTTTTGGTGGTCTTAAGTTGAGTAAAGTAATTGCCTCCACATTTCATTTGGGATTAAAATTGAACACATCTTGCAAGTGTGAGTGGAACATATTGCGTGTGTTCTCTTTGTTTCTCAACAAAGATTGATCGAACTACAAATATGTTTGCTTGCTTTTGTTTATCTTAGAGGGTCTGCCTTGGGGAAAAAGTACTCACCCAAGGGAACAACCCAACTGGTAACATGCTAAAGCCAAGTGTATTTCCAGTTGGAATATAAAAATGGGTACTAGAACAAAGGCCAGTATCACACTGTTGGTCTCGACGAGAAGGGTAGCAACGATCTCTCGCCGTATGGGTCAATCCATATGAACGAAAAGTATAAATTAAAACCCTTGTTTAGAAAATGCCAAAATCCCTATCTATTTGTTGGTGTAGGAACGGTCGTTTTGAAGCTGCCCCACACTTTTACGATTTTTAGTAGAAATGGAAAGTATTCCATGGGAGTTTCATGGGTGTTGATGCTTGGCTGCCCCGTATAAGTGAGTGTCTTGGAGGGGAGCTAGTTGGGTCAAGCATCTAACCATTCGCTAAAAATAAGTGTAGCTGGACTTGTCCAAGTGGGGATTCAACAAATACAGTCTTACATAGCCATAGGGTTGTACTTGTTCTTGGTTACAAAACACTTTGCTTGTTCGTAAACATTGGGAAACAAACATTTAACAATTGTCATGAAACTTCAAACCCTTTAGGAAGCAAATACAATTGACCAAATTCATGTGTTATTGCTTGCCCTTGGGATTCTATCCTTAGAGGTTTCTAAACACTTGGATTTATATCTCAATTTGCTTACTAAAGTCAACAATAGGAAACTTCTGCCTTAAATTCCTTGATTTCCACATATACACTTTGTGGGATGAGAAGAAGTTAAGACATTAGACATTCAGTTTGAAAACCTAATCAAAAATTTGTTTTTGGTAAAAGGAAGTCATTAAGCAAAGCTAAGAACAATTGAACCCCACACATGTGCCTCCAATGATTTCATGCAAGATCAAAATCTGAAAACCAAAGTCAAAAGCTCTTAGTCCAAAATAACATCAAAAGCATCTCTCAACGCTCTACGAATTTAGACAAATATTGCTTTTCAAATTTTACAGGAAATCTTCAAGAAACAATCCCAATTTGTATGAGTTATTTTATCAACAAAATCCAAATATTTTTCGGGAATTTGAATATCTTGTTTAGAGAAAAGTGTGTTCTTCAAAACCGAGGTCTTGTAAACAAGAGTCTTTTTAGGTACACATAGGATCAAAATCAAAACCCTCATTAATATTTCAAACATCAAAACCAAAATCATCTCACCAACAACTCTTGGAAATCTTGAAATCATCCTTCATGTTAGACTTTTTGCCAAATCAAAATCCTTGAAACAAATCAAAAACCTTGAAAATCCTTGAATCAAAACATCAAATCATCTTTGGCTAGGTATATGTAGATGCATCCTTCTTCATGTGCTTAGTCAAAAATATCAAATCATCTTGTTTAACTGGGTATATGTAGATACATCCTTCTCCATATGCTTAGTTGAATTATCATCTTATTTGGTTAAGTGTGGGTAGATGCATCCTTCTCCCTACACTTAGTCAAATTATCATTTTGTGAGCAAGTTTATCCCATAGATAACATCCAACATCTTGGGATCCATTTGCTCATTATCCAGAATCAAAGCAATCCAAAATCAAATCAAGGTCAATCCAAACATCCAAGAATCCAAAAAGTCCCAAAATTCTAGCATTTCCCTCAAGATCTTCTAAGAGTTTAAATCATCCACATCATCCAACATTCACACATCTTCATCATCTCACCTTTGATCCTTAAGCATCCTAAATTTCCTCTTTTGTACCTAAAGTTAGATCAATCCAAAGAATTAGAGATTCATCTCCCACATTCTTGAAAATTGATCCCTATTTTATGGTGCAAACTAGATCTCAACACAAGAGAAACATGGAAGCCAACAAAGAAAAATCCACTTCAAGTGACCTAAGTCAAACCAATTCTGAAATGAATCCCGTTGGATCAAGCAATCCTCTAACTAACTTTCCTTCATCATCACAAAATTTACAAGAGGAAGGTCAAGTGGAGGATCTTACCAATAATCCCTTTGGGATGTCACAAGAGGAAATCACTGAGATAGCCCAAAATCTTGAGAATCATAAAATTATCAACATCATGATGAGACTCAATCCTTCACTATACATGCTTGAATTAGAAAAGCAAGGGGCTAAACTCCCCTCCGATTTCGATGTGAGTACCATTGTGGAACCATCTTCTGGGGTCATGCCTCCAATTTCATCCATGCCTCCAATTTCATCTACACCCCCAATCCAAAATGTCACTCAAAACATCCCGCAAATTACATCATCTATTGCTCCGACTCAACCCATTGTTAAAAAGGGAAGCACATTTCTTAATGCATTGCAAACACACCCCCTTGTGAATAATCAAGATTTGGACGCAAACACCATCTTGAGACAATCCATACCCCAAACTCCATCACATCCTTATGTCCCTCTCACCTTTCATGATCCAAATGACCCATCATCATCATTTCGTGCAACACCCCAAACCTCTCTTCCTATAACCTCACAAGGAGAAGGTGACTTATTTGGACCAAGGGCATCTTTGACACTACATCTTCATCACTTCCACAAGGAAGTATGGCACTCACATTTCCACCACTTCCACCAATATCCACACCACCTCTTGATTTAGGGCTTCCCCCTTTACCAAACATCAATCAAAAAAATCAAATCAACCCACCGATCATCAATCAAAGCATCATACTGAATCCTCCTATCTTTTCATCGACATCACAACAATAGATGGCAACCATCACCATAACACAAGCCACCATCATATCATCAACCATCCCCCAAACATCTCAAAACATGGTCTCTCAAGGACCAAGCATATCGATCGCACCATCCACCACTCAAATCCCAAACATCAATACAACGGTGCCTGTCATCACCACAACAAGCACCATTCCAAACCCACCTCCGCCACCCAATCCAAACACATTAAACCAATATAGCATTGCGTTGCAAGCCGTTCAACAAGCTACTTATTAGAAGGCACTCCAACAAATCCAAAATCGACAAGCTACACAGTTAGCTGCTCAAGCCGCCCAAGCCACACAACAAGCACAACAGGCTACACAAGCCCAAGCCTTATTACAATAACAAGCACAATAGGCTGCACAAGCCCAAGCCTTATTACAATAACAAGCACAACAAGAAGCCCAAGCCGCTCAAGCAATGTAGGTTGCACAAGCTGCACAAGCTGCACATATTGCATAAGCTACCCAACAAGCAAAAGCCCAGGCTCAGGCACAAGTGCAAGCTCAAGCCCAATACCAAGCTCAACAAGTGCAAGCACAGGCACAAGCATAATACCTCACACAACAACAAGCAACCCAACAACAAGCATATTAGCAAGCGCTGAAGCAATACCAAGAACAACAAGAAGCAGCCCAATTAGCAGCCCAACAACAAGCATTGTTGGTGTAACAACAACAACAAGAAGCTCAACAACATGTGCTATTAGCGTAGTAACAACAGGACCAACAACAAGCGTTGTTGATACAAAAATTTCAAGCATACTTGGACCAACAAAATGTGAAAATACCAACCAACCCACCCTTCCTACCGATAATTGAACCACCACAAAACACCTTCAGTCCACCCCCTGATCTGCAAAATGATGTAACAACACAAATTAGGTTACTATTGCAACAACTGCTCGATCTTTAGTTAGGGAGAACCACCAAAACACCCAACAACTTGTGTCCTTACCTGTTCGACATGAGTCTTACAATGAAACCGTTCCTGAAGGGATTTGAGACCCTCAACTTTGATAAATATCATGGGATGGAAAACCTTGAAGATCACATCAGGGAATTCCAAGTTCATTGTATGGAAGTTGCATATGATGATACATATCTAATGTGGTTGTTTCCTAGAAGTTTGGCTAGCCAAGCCATGGAGTGGTTCTCTCACCTCCCTCCTGGCATCAAGAAGTTCCAAGAAATAGTAGACGCATTCATCAAAAATTACGCATTCAACATCGGTATGGATGTCAATCTAGAGAAGCTATCAGCTTTGAAACAAGGGAAGAATGAATCATTTCCTTCATTACTACAATGATGGCGATCCAAGGCCAACTGAAGCAAATGGGCCATTCCTGAAGAACAAAAAGTGTGCACTATCATATCCAACCTCGATGGAGCCTTGGCATTTCATCTCAAAGTGCAAGGTATCACCACATATGACCTATTGATCTCCAAAGTGCTTAGCATCGAATAATCCCTTATGTCACAAGGAGGATCACCCACATATCCTAAACATCAAAACAATTGCCCATCCACCAATTATAATGACAAACCTCACACATGGGTGAAGAACCAAAACATTACCAACGATGGTGTTGTCGATGCCAAATTTGTCATCAACACCCCTCAACAAAACACACCCACATCCCAATAGCAAACCCAAAGCCACCATCAAAACAATCATCAAACTAACATGGTGACACAACAACCAAACAATCAAATGATCAACAATGTGAACGATCAAAGGGGACCACCATAGTGAAACAAAAACTCCCCCAAGTAGAAGTACACTGCCCTTGGCAAACCACTCGAGGTCATCATGAAGAAATTAATAAATGAAAACCTCATCAAGGCTCCCACTTACGAGAATTACCAGGAACTAGATGTGAAACCACCCTGGTACAATGAAAAATAGCTCTGTGACTTTCACAAAATCAAAGGGCACACCACTAATAGTTGCATGAGGTTGAAAAACCTAATCCAAGACCTATTGATCAAAAAATCATAAATGTGGAGCAACCAGTAGGAAATCAGAACCTCAAGATATACACGAATCCAATGCCTAATCATAACAAAGGGAACAATAACACGGATAAGGGAAAAGGCACCTTTAAAAGCGTGAATCATGTGTATGACTATGTCATTGCATCCTTGGATGAATATTGCACTATCACCATCAAAGGAGCCCATGCTGATTGTGGAGTCACCACAAGAGGCGGGGAAATTACCATTGCAGGGTCATCTTAGCCAAACAGAGCACCCAATTCCAACCCAAGATCCATTCCCAATGACTATAATGTCCTTGATCAGGTGAAAAGAACCCCAGCACAAATATCCATCACGGAGTTGGTAAAAACTTCATCCGCCCACAAGAAAATCCTCGAGGAAGCATTGGCTTCATCCACTGTCCCCGCAGATCTTGATGCAGAACAATTCCAAGCTATAGTTGGAAACATCATTACCTCGAATCTCCTTACGTTCTCCGATCAAGATTTTCCCACCCAACCATCTCATAACCGCGCACTCCATTTGGAGGTCCTAGTGCATAAAAACAAAGTCAAGCGAGTCTTGGTGGATGGAGGTGTAGGTTTGAACATTTGTTCCCTCAAGCTCATTAAGAACCTAAAAATCTTTGAGGATTCCATTAACAAAGGCAAAGGAATTAAAATCGAGGCATATGATGACCAGGAAAGAGTGTCCCAAGGCACAATCCAACTCCGTATTCAAGTAGGGCCAACAATCATGGAAACCACCTGTCAGGTCCTTGACCTTGATCTGCCTTATAACATTCTCCTAGGATGTCCATGGATCCATGCAATGCAAGCAGTAGCATCAACCTTCCACCAATGTGTCAACATATGAAGGCCAAGAGGTCACCATCCATGGGGATCTCAAACCATTCTCTTATTGCAAGAACCTAGAGGCAAAATACTACAAAATCCCTCAAGTGCCTAAAAATGATGAAGGTCCATCAACTTCGTACATCGATCCAGCCACTCTCACTTCCACTTCTGCGACAGAGACACCCACCACTCCCACCATCCCCACCATCTCTGATATCAAATTCATCATCCAGGACAATGGTTATGGAAACTATACAATTCCCAAAAATGCTTTTGTGGTAGGAGAGTTACCACAATCTCCTAGATCATGAGGATGACCACAATCAAATGAAGCCTCCAAATCCCAAACATCTGCTGAAGGATATTCCAACTTCAGAAGTTGTGGAGATCTCAACCAAGAATTAATAGAGGAGGACCTATCCCATCTCCTGTCTCAAGACAATAGACCAGCAACTGATTTACCAATGGATGACAACAACAAAGGCTTGCAAATGATGCTCATAATGGGCTATGATAGAAACCAGAAACTGGGGCAAAATGACAATGAGCTTCTAATATGCATCATTTTGGAGATGTGAATGAGAAATATTGGCCTTGGATGTACCCCTTTGAGTATAACCATACATGGATGAAATCCTTCGGTTAAGAAAGCCAAAACTCCTTAGCAAATGACAGTCGCCTTGCAATTGCCTGTATCCACTAGTCTGCCCTTACACAATTTTACCTTTGACATCACTGAGGTGTGTAGTAGTGAGGATGAAGAACCCAAGAGATGTAATACCCGCACTATTTGAAGAATCTAACATCTTTATGATCAACACCCTATCCTACAAGTCTGAAAACTAATCCCATGAGATAAAGCCAGTCTACCCCCAACTCATCGATTACGACCAACGAGGACTACCAATTCTTGACACATTCAAAAATGATGAGGCGCTCTCAGAATTCATGGGACTACAAGATAATATTCCATGTGGGGATCATAAAGCATGATTTATCATCAAGCTAGACATGCATGCATATTATGGGGAAACGATTGAATCCCTCAGTCGCAAAAGCGAAAAACTAAGAATAATCTTTAGGTCCTTGAGTGAAAACCACACTGTGGCACTCTCTGACCCGAAAATAGTAAAAATAAAGGACACATCTAATGGTGAAAACCTCTCTGAGGCGCTCAAGGATGGGGGATTCAATCTTCCTCTTAGAGCTCTACATTAGGAAAAATCAGCGGTCTTAGCCGAAAATGCAACCCAATCAACTTGGGAACAGAAGAAACCCCACACATTACATTCTATGTATAGTCATTGTTGTCAGAGGAGCAAGAGCTCCTAGAAGCCTTCTTAAGAGAAAGACAAGTTAACTTTGCATGAAGCTATGCAGACATGCCCAGGCTCGATCCAGAGATTGTGGTTCATCATCTAGCAGTCTACTCTGAAGCAAAGCCTGTCAGACAAAAATTGAGAAAAATGCATCCTTAGATTGGCCTGCTAGACAAAATGGAATTAAAAAAGCTACTTGACACAAAATTCATAAGACCAATTGACTACCCCAAGTGGGTATCAAATCCGGTTCCTGATTCAAAACTAGATGGAGGCATCCGAATCTACATAGATTTCAGAGACCTAAACAAAGCATGTCTGAAAGATGATTTCCTATTGCCTAACATTGACATGATTGTGGACATGACTACGAGACATGAAATGCTTTCTCTAATGGACAGTTTCTCTAGGTACAACCAAATAATGATTGCTAAAGAAGACCAACACAAAACAACCTTCACTTGTCCATGGGGGACCTACTGCTGGAACATGATGCCATTCAGCCTAAAGAATGTTGGGGCCACCTACCAAAGAGCCATGACGTTGATCTTTCATGACATGATCCACAAAACTGTCAAAGATTACGTTGATGACATACTAGCAAAATCCAGAAAGAGGAGGGATCAAATAACAACCTTGAGTTCTATTTTCGATAGGCTGGAGGAATACAAGGTCCACTTAAATTCAAAGAAGTGCATCTTCGGCATACAATCAGGAAAGCTACTGGGATACATAGTGTCAATGAGGGGTATTGAAATAGATCCCACCAAGGTAAAAGCAATCCTCGAGATGGAGGCACCCAAAACATTGAAACAGTTGAGAGGCCTCCAAGGAAGGCTCCAGTCCATCCGCGAATTCATAGCACAACTGGCATATAAGAAAATCCCTTATTCTCACCTACTCCACAAGGGGGTAGCATACAAATGGGATGGAAAGTGTGAGGAAGCCTTCAACAAAATCAAAGAATATCTACTCACACCTCTGGTCCTCATGCCACCGATCCTAAGAAAGCCACTAATCCTCTATGTATCAGCAACAACAAAATCCCTTGGAGCTCTCCTAGCTCAGCACGATGAAAATGGGACAGAGAGGGCCATCTATTACATCAGCCACACAATGGTCAGGCATGAGTTAAACTACTCATTCATAAAAAAAAGCTTTTCCAGCAGTCGTGTTTGCTTCATAAATGTTTAGACACTACATGTTGGCACACAAAATCAAACTCATCGCCAAGATCGATCCCCTAAAGTACCTATTGTCAAAGGAAATGCTCACAGGAAGGATGGCCAAGTGGGTCATGATTCTATCTAAATATGACATCGAGTATGTAGAAAGGAAAGCAATCAAAGCCCAAGTGATCACAAATCAGCTTGCAAAAGCACCCATGTATTCAGAGAATCCACTCATATCAGAGTTTCTTGATGAATCCATCTTAAATCTCAGCATAGCCGACCATTGGAAACTCTACTTTTATGGTTCCTACACACAACATGGATAAGGAGTTGGTGTCTTCTTCATCACCCCACAGGGGGACTGTATACCTAGATCCTACAAATTGGTATTCCCCTACACTAATAACATTGCAGAATACAAGGCTTTAACCATAGGTCTCAGAATAGTAGTGCAGTGGCACATCATGACCCTATGGAGACTCGCAGCTGATTATAAATCAAGTGAATGATGAGTACCAAACAAAGGATGATAAGCTAACTCCATACAAAAAGTTGGTAGAGAGCCTCAAAGAATCATTAATTGATATCACATTTGAGCAGATTCCCAGACCAAACAACATAGCAGCAGATGCCATGGCAACAATTGGGTCCCTACTAGATATCCCTCGCAATGTCCCAAAACATGAATTCTTGGTAGAGTAGCTTCTCGTGCCCGCATTTGAGGTACCAGAGTCAGAATTTGTTTGCGAAATCATTGGTCCCGGTGATCCCTGGTACCATGACATTTATACCTACTTGTGAATAGGGGTCCTACCTACTGACTTACCCTCAAGCCTAAAAATAACCTTTTCCAAGAAAGCATCCCGGTTTGTCATCCTAGGAAACACCCTTTACTATAGGAGCATAGAAGGAACCTTATTACGCTGCCTAAATGTTGAGGAGGCATTGACCGCCTTGACTGAGGTGCATAATGGAATTTGTGGTTCACACTCGAGCGGAATGACCTTGGCCAAGAAATTGCTGAGGATAGGGTATTATTGGCCTACTATGGAAAAAGAAACACATAACTATGTTAGAAGGTGTCTATAATCTCAACAACATGGGGACCTCATTCATGCTCCCGCTCAAGAGCTCCATCCGATTATCACACCATGGCCCTTTTCATAGTGGGGGCTCGATCTCATTGGGAAAATCACTCCCACGTCATCCAATGGCCACAAGTTTATCATAACCGCCACTGAGTATTTCACCAAGTGGGTAGAAGCCATACCAATGACCTACATAACGGGGAAGCAAATATCAAAGTTCATCCTGAACTATCTCATATGCCGCTACGGTGTCCCACAAGCCATTATCTCAGATAATGGGACACCATTCAAAAATTAGGAGGTCCACGACTTATGCAACAAATTCAAAATCCAACATCGCTTCTCCACACCATACTATCCCCAAGGCAATGGCCAAGTAGAAGCCACCAATAAAACCATTCTAAAAATCCTCAAAAAGATAGTCAATGACACAGGTCGTGACTAGCATCTGCAGCTAAATCTCACCCTCTAGTCCTATTGAGCCAGCATCCGCACACCCACAAGTGCCACCCCCTTCTCCCTGGTCTATGGATTAGAAGCCATATTACCCATCGAGATCGAGCTTCCATCATTAAGGATATCACTGCAAAACCTCATCATGGATGAAGAGTACCAAGTATCAAGACTCAATGAGTTGGAGTTGTTGGATGAGCGTCGTATGGATGCCTTAAATCATTTGTAGGTCTATCAGAACTGACTCAAGAGGAGCTATAACAAAAAGATCAGGATTCAGACATTCTAGGTCAGAGAACTTGTCCTAAAGGAGAATCAGAAGAACATCCCAAATCCAAACGACAAAGGAAAATTTGAACCCAACTGGTTGGGACCATTCATCATCACAACGAACTACAAGTCAGGGGCATATCAGTTATCAACACTTGAAGGCGAGCCTCTGCAGGAGCCCATGAATAACTCCCATCTCAAAAAGTTTTATGCCTAAATCCTTCAAGGTATAGAACAAAAATACCAAAAAATTAGAAAAAGTCCTAAAAAAATGGTTACCTTGATGAAAAATTGACAAACAGGCATCTTGGTGACAACAAAAAAATTAGAAAAACCAAAAAATCCAAAAAAAATCAGAAAAGGATAAAAAAACAGTAAAGAGAAAAAATCTTCCTCTAGTGAAAACCACTTTGGTGGCACTTTGGGCAAGTACCTTGGTGAAAACCTGGCAAACAGGCTCCTTGTGTAAATAAGCACTTTCCATCCACTAGGATCCTCATGGCTCATTCTGCATCATCCATCCATTACACTTCCATCATCCATCACATTCCATATCTCCATCCATCACCCATTCGCATCTACATCCTAGCTTGGTCCTGTGTTCGTGTCATGATCCCTCCTAGTACTACTCGGCCCATTCTCAAGTCAGTTTGTCCAACCTTTATCAGAGTAGTCTATCACTTCACGTTGGTGGCATGTTCTCATCGGATCAGATTCGTGTATATTCCTGAGGTCCCTAAATAAAAATAAATAAATAAAACATCAAAAAAACCAAAAAATCCAAAAACATTCAAAAAATTGAAAAATCCAAAAACATTCATAAAATCACAAAAATCCCAATACATTCAAAATCCAAAAACAAGTCAAAAAGTCAAAAAGTCAAAAAATAGAGTCGTCTTGTTGAACTATGGGTCTCTAAGCCTTGAACATAGGCAAGGTTGATCTTTGATCATCCCCCGAGACACTTAGGCCAGTCCTTTAGGAGTCTGTCATAATAAACTAACAATCCATTTATTCATATCTCATCAAATAATCGAATCTGTGTCAGTCGAACTACATGGTCTCTGCGTGTATAACGTAGGCAAGGATAATCTATTGATCAGCCCCTAAGGCCCATAGGATAAGTCTTTAGGTTAGTCTCTTGGTCAAAATATCGGAAAACCCCAAAACATTTGAAAATTCAAAAAATAAAACATTTGAAAAATCTCAAAAATACCAAAAAACAACCTCAAAAAATTTCAAAAACATCCAAATATTTGAAAAAAACCATCCGTCTCATCTCGCTTTCACCCGCAATAAACATCACTCATAATAAATCAATCATCATCCCCAAACTTTGGTGAAACAGTCAGAAACAAGTCTAGCGGTTCGAAAGTGAAAACTCAAAATGTCAAAATCTCAAGTCTAGGTCAGTACGCAAACAAGATAGTCAACTCTTTGTGTCAATAGCCTATCATCCAACTGGTCCCATATCAAATCATCTGATATCGTCATGTCCTAGGATGCATCATTCCTACAATGGACATCAACATCAGACATCACCGTAGTTTAGTCTTGGCTAGCGATATTGAAGAACATTAACTTGTTTGTTTACTTTATCTTTGTTATTTTGATTTATCTTATTGCGCTCATTCCAAGGACCTCTTGATGATATCCCGAACAAAATTATTTAGAGAGATAGTAATCGGGCAACAATCATTATCTTTTATCTACTGTGCTTGTTGGATATTTTTGTAATATAACCTTGGTCATATGTACTTTGTTTAGATGTAGGGAGGATGCTTTAGGTATCGTGTTGACCACATAGGAAGGCTTGCCTTTCTATATTTTGGTCTGAGATGTTTCAAATATCTGAACTACATTTCTGAATAAGGTTTTGTACACCAGGTGTGAACAGAGATACTCCTATCTGATTGTCGAGTCAAAGTCCATCACACTAGGTACAACGCCATCCTGGTTCTTTATACCCTGATGCATTGTACTTATGTGTGTAATCAAACATATGAAACTTAGCCCTTTGAAAATCCCAACTCCTCAACAAGTAATCATCATCATCATCATCTCATGTCTTGTTGGAATCTTTTGTTTCTTCTATCTCTTGATTTTCGTGCTAACATGGTACCATGACAGTTAATCAAATCATTATCATCATTGCATTCACCCTGCATTCACAAGCCATCAACACATTGCATATTGCATATCATATAGGAAACATTAAATCATATCATAACACTGCATTTCCATTATACATAATATAGATGAGTTATTCTAAGCATCTCACGAATCATTACATTGCATTCATTTCACATAAACATAAAAGCAATCATCCCATAGCATTATAAACATCTGCATCATCATAGTATCATTTGCATTATATGCATCCATTACACTATCACATACACATCATACATCATTTGTATCCATTATATCATATCATAGATATCGTCATAACATTCATAAACATCATTTACACATATCATCATCATATCACATCATATTACATCATACCATCCATCATTGCATAAAATAGATCTGTTAGTCGCATAATCATTGCATAGTGCATACATCATCATGAAAATGCACAGAAAGATATTGAAAAAGAAATGCATCCATACATCATCACATAGCATATTCATCACATAAACATCATGGCATCATAAGATAGAATCATTGCACAACATATAGAAATAAGAGCCATCCATAATGCATCAAAGTAAAGATAGGACATAGCATATCACATCGAATAATCATCATCTCATATATCATTAGAATAATATACACTGTCATGGTACAAAAATCAAATCAATGTACATGTCTGATGTCAATAAATACAAAATGGCCCATGGGGCTATAAAAAATGATCCCATGGGGTGCAAAAAGAATCTTATCTCTAATCAAAATGAAGCCTAACCCTACTGGCTACTGCCCTCGCCGCCTGCTCTCTCCCTGTGCTCCTCTATCGGCCTGTGCCCTACCCTTTGTGAAAAATTTGGCACTTGAGCTGCCCTTAGCATAGCCTAGTAGTAGTATAACCTATAGTAATCAGCCTCTTGGATGACCTCCCTGTATGCTCGAAGCGATACTGTGCTCCGGGAGGAGGATGTAACAATGCTCTCTAATCGCTGTCATCTGCCCATCTTGGCTGCTGCCTGTAGCTCTGTGACATGTCTATGCAAAATGGCCTAGTCCCGCTCTGCTTTGGCCTGATCTCTCTTAGCCGTCAGTGCCTATACCTAGGCCTACTACTACAAAATCTGCCTGTCTCTGGGATCTGGTTGTAGAGGTGGTTGTACAATTGACTGCTCCTGATCTCCATCTCTGGTTGGCGTCAGGATCCTATCCTGTCATCCTAGATCCTGATCCCTATCCCTAGGTGGTGTTGGAACCCTATCCTGTCATCCCAGGTCTAGGTCATGTCTCTGCTCTCCCACCTATGGATCTCGACGTGGCTGATCTTGGGGTCCATGATCCTGAACCTGATGAACCGGTGGTGGCCCACCACTGTCTTGACCCTGATCTTCGTCCCCCCGGCCCCATCTTGCTCCCCTGCCTTTAGCTCTCTATCGAGCAGATGGTGTCCCTGGAACTATAAGTTGAAGCAGCAGCCTGAACCAATCTTTGTAGGCATGCGTGGTCCCAGAATCTACCTGTCCCTGGTCATATGGGCATGGCCTAGCCACCAACTGTGCAAAACTTTGAATTGCCTCATGGGCAGGTATATAGCGGCCTTAGGAGCTCTGGCTTGTAGTCCTCGCAAAACCAACCATGTACTGATCATCTGACCTATCTTGTGGCTCACCGAACTGTCTTTGAACCCTGCCCGACAAGTACATCTTGAGCATCGTGTGCTCCTTGCCCTACATAAGTTTGTTCTGGTGGGCGAAGAAAAGTTGTTGTGCATCATCAAACAAAGCTAGTTGCCCAAGGTATGGCCACCATTTGAACACTCGCATATCGTCAAGGACCCTCCTTGAATGAGGAATCCCGTGCTGCCCTGTATGAGTAAAAGAAAGACCCCCTTTGTATCGCCATACTACTGGATCATCTGGTTCCATCAGAACTGGAACAACTCTTGGACGAAGCACAGGGATGTGCTCCCAAGCCTAGACATGCAGAAGTGTAATGCCTGCCCCAAGTGCTCAACCATCCAGGTAGGAAAACTCATGTAAATATCTATAAAGTGAGGCTAGAAGAACTGGACCCCATGCAAACAGTGTCGGTCGCCGGACCATGCGCTCCCAAGCGAGCACCCATTTGGGACTAAAGTATCGGCCCCGCTAATCTGGTGCAACAAGACCCAATATGATGGCTGCAATGACTAAGTGGTAGGGTGATACGATAGGCCTGTGGCACTCCAGCTCGATCTGGCCCTCGCAAAATACAATCTCATCAGTGCCCATGATGACATAGCAGGCCTCCTTCTCAGCATCTATATCATAAATAACCCCCTCATCGTGGATGAGCAATCTCAGGATCTGCCACACGTCCTCCAGTGTGACTGTGGCCTCGCCCGTCGAAAGGTGGAATGAGGAGGCCTCACTGTGCTATCTCTTAGCAAGTGTTGTCATCATGCCCAAGTGTGTTCGCACGGACGATGCATAGGCGATGTACCAAAGTCCCATCTCTCCTAGGTGCTCCTGCTATCAATTGGTCAAATCGCCTAAAAGGCCGAAAATATCTCGGGCTTGTGCTCACGTGAGTAGATCTCCCTCGCCTCCTCCTGCATCAGAAAAATCACCGTTTTAAAATTCATCAAAAAAAATCTTGATCGTGGCTTGTCCTGACATTCTGAAGTAACTCCAACGTCGTTGCTTGTGAAGGCAGTGCAGTTTGCAAACTTCAAACTACACCGCTAGAGTCTTCAAACTCCTAAATTGCATCGCGGTGTCATAGTTTGCAATGATGGTCGAGTTTAGCATGAAACCCTAATTATAAAGAGCACTATGACAGTGTACTTTATGAAGGCGCCTTAGTTTGGAATTTGGACTCAAACTCCAAACTACACTGCAGCGTCGCTACTCGCGATGACGACACAGTTTGATGCTAAGCGGCGCAATATAGCACCACTCCTAAAAGGCTAGTTTCCTAATGCATTAAATGAGCACGTAAATCAAAAATCAAGCTCGGGTCAAGTTGACTCACCTGTGGTCCAGTGCCAAGAAGCCTCTGATGTGTCCGTACTCTGTCAGAAATATGCATGGGAAGTTGTCATTGCGCCATCTCGCCAAGGGGTCAGAGCTCAAAGTTGCAAAATCTCTCAAGGCTGAATGTGAAAATGAATTGGAAGTGGCCCCTCAAGGCCTATTTAAGCTTGAAAATTAGGGTTTTTTGACCCCGTTTGGCCGTCTTGTCAAGGTTTTGGACCCCTAGTCCCATTTTTGTCCATCCGAAGGCCGTTTTGCACTATTTTTTTCATTTTATCTAATTTTTTGACCTCCCAGAGCCTTTTTGGATGTGTCAGGCACGTTGTCCTCTTTTTTTCGCGAGATCACCCAAAAATCAAAAATTTTGTCCAATCTCTCGACAGGGCAACATATTGATTGGCATGTTTTCTCTCGCTGGGGTAACAGTGGGGAAAATTTTCAAATCAAAAAATTATGGCCTTTTGATCAAGACCGTTTATTCTTTGAAACAACGTAACAAGTGCATCGCTTCAAAGAGGGGAAAAATGTAGACATGTAAAATGTACCGATTGACATTGCACATATGATCCCAATTACTAACACCATTTTCATCCCAAATCATCCCTCGGTCTAACCATTTCATCTTATTTGATTAAATTCATCAATTTTCCTCTCTTAATTAAATAAATCATTTATCTAATTAAGTCATTCTCTTTTGTTAATTAAATCAATCAATCTGATCTAATTAACCCTAACTCTTTATTAATTAAATAAATCAATTTTATTTAATTAATTTCTAAAGTCTATCTCATTAAATTAAATAAATTAAAACCTTATTTGATTTAATCTAACATTCATCTCCTTTAATTAAATAAATCAAAAATATTTATTTAATTAATATCTAAATCACATTATTCTCATCTTTAATTTAAATCAACTCATAAATCTAAGTCAAAGTTGTCACATCATCTAATAACTCATTAAATTAATTAACCCTTGATTAATTTAATCTTAATCCATGTCCCATCCTCTAGATTTTGCCACTTGCACATGAAAATAGATTTAATTCATTTATAAAATCTCTATTTTCTCTCAACATGGCATAAAAGAGGAATATTCTTCCAAATTTGAAATCCCTCCAAGTGGACTTAGTCCTTCCAACAAGACATTTATTTCATCTTACAAGTCCTTTTGCATTGAGCCAAGTGGCCATTACTCCATTTGACTCTTCAGCCACCTTGTCATTTCACTATTTTCAAATTTCAAATTTATGCATTTATGGGCACATTCATCAAAATGTGCACATCCTTCATCCATTCATCTCTTGACAAGTGGCACCTTGCCCTTGGTTGAAAGTTAGTCCCACATTGCTTCTTTTTGGGCATTTCTCCAACTTGTCATTCTATAAATAAGAGGCTTCTTTCCTCATTTGATCATCCACAATTTGAGCAAACTTACTATACTCAAATCCATCCTCAAGCATAGTAATTTTCATCCATTTTATCAAGTCATAGCTAGGTTATTGCAGGTTTTTCATCATGGAGCACACTTGAATCTTCAACAAAGTGGATCACATCTTCATCCAATCATCAAATCTTGCATAGGAGTTGGGAAAGGGCCAATTTCCACATCAAATTGGCACCAAATCCCCCATAAGATCAAGAGTTTGCATGCTTTTTTAATAGGATTCAATCTATCTTCCGTGCTTTTCATTGTATTCTTGCTTTCATTCCTATTTTGAGCATTGTTAATGGATTTTATGGGGAACTTAGATCTTAACTTGCATTTGAATCTTCTAATGTGTTTGTTTGTTGTGTTTTGCAGGTACTAGGATCTTGGTTCTACAATTTTCAAGTGCTTTGGCCAAAGCCTAGATCATTGAAAAAGATGATTAAGCCTAGAAAACTTTGTTTAATATAATTCTCTACCACATCCTATAAATAAGACATTGCTATATCATATGTATATGCATGTAGATGTTATAGGTTGCACCAGATTCCCCCCTGCCCAAAATATTTTGAGGTAGCTAGGCACTTCATGTAGAGTCGATAGATCTTTAGGTAGGAAGAACTTCGTGTAACTATAAACCTCATGGTTGGGTGGAAAAGTACCCAAATCATGATTTCATCTTTTTACTAGTCATGTGTGGATTGATGGTAGCTAGAGACTTCATAGATTATGTTCACATATCATTACTTGTTATTTACTTGTATCATACACCATCATTCATATACTTTTGTATTTTTCTTATGTGAAGATGTAACATGTATGCAGTTATTTATCACCTTGTTTATATATCAATTGAGTTAATTATTACCCACCTTTGACTTATGTACATTGGAATTCTTCATATATGATTGAGTTGTGATCTAGTTAAAGCTACTCATAGTTAGGAGTTGTAGCCTTTTTCCTTACAATATGTGATCTTTCCATGAGGTACTGATATTCAAATAAGCTAGAAATAGTACAAGTGTATATAAGGAAAGAAAATAACATTGAAGAGGAATCGCAAGAAACCCGACCAACTTATGAAACTACAAGGGTATGGTAAGCATAAGTATACATGCGCATGAATATGATTTTGAAGATATGAAAATGTGCAAAATTGTTTCTATTGTTTAAGCATTGAGATGATTAAATCTTAATTGGATAAGAAGAAACGTTTCAAAGATTTTTTGAATTTGATTTTGATTATGGGTACTAACATGGACTAAAGTGTAGTGTTGTTTCTATGAGTGCTACAAAAAGAAAAACACCATTGTGAGGAAGAGAACGTTTTTGGAGAGAGGTAGCCTAGCTTTGTGAAATTGAAAGGTAGTAATGGAATACACACACTCAAAAATAGTTGCATGATTGTTTTGTCAAATGTGTGTTCTTGCCTTATCTTGAGTATTTGCAAAATGAAATTGAAAATTGCATCTGGTTATACTTACCATGTCTAGTATGAGTCTTGGAGATCTTGTTCTGGGTATAATGGTAAAATTGAATAAGACAACGAGACAATGTCTCTTCCTAGTGGGGAAGGATGTCACATCTTGTTCTTAAACTCAACTATTGAATTGAGAAAAGTTAAGAAAATTAAAAATGTATCTTCTAAGTAATTAATGTTTGGAAAAATAAATTAAAAAAGGAGGCTATTTTTGAGATGAAAATAATTTAAAAGTACATTGTTTAATTTATTATTATGATATAAATAATAATATATAAAAAAAAAGAATCTTTATATATTTATATTTAAATATATCAAAGATTTGTTATTTAAAAGTTTATAATCTGATTTAATTAAAAGAAACTAAATAAATAAAAGTAAATAGATTAAGTTATATAAAAACTAATTATTAAGTTATTAAAAGTCAAGTTAAACAAAAATTTGCATGCATTAAAATGCATTTTACATGCAAAAGGGCTAATTAAAGGAAATGTAGTGGAAGAGGTCATTGAAAGGAGAGGAAGTTGGGTATTTTGGGAGGTTACATGCAACCATGCATGGTACAACAGTTTCTCAGATTGGTAGAAAAAGTAGTCTACATCGAATTATGGTGGAGGGGAGATCATTACAGAAAAATGATTCAAGGAACTTGTTTTCTAATTCGATAGTTTCTAAATTATTAAAGAACACGATGTCTTTAGGGATTTGTGATGTAGAGTAATAGAAAATTCACACACAATGGACAATTAAGAACAAGAAAATGTGTGTTTCACAATAGTATGCACTTGATTCCCTGATCGTTCAATAGTGACAATAAATAACACCTTGTAAATTATCCTATTCGCTTGTTTTCATAGGTTCAAGTATCAAGAAATAGTCAACCATCATTTTATTTAACTTGTTTTAGACTCCTAACACTCAAACACACTCTAAAAGTTGCATTCAAACCCTTCTTGGATATGGTTAACTCTAAACAAGGTAATTCCCACAAAACCCTCAAAAGACTAGGGTTTAAGACAATCTTAATGCAAGTAAACAAACTGTCTGCTATAAAACACACAAACTAAGGATTTATTACTTTCCCTTTGGTGGAAACGTGCACAAGGACGCGTAAAAAAAATATGTTCCAAATTTCATGAATTTTCACTGATTGGATTAAAAGATATGAATAAATGTTACTTGTTGGAAACCCTAGTTTCTGAACAGGGCAACGAGCACTATTTTGATCATAACTTGAGAAAAAATCAATAAAATAACCTCAAAAAAATTGCATTTTAACCTTAAGACATGCCATTATCATCCCACACAATCACAAATGTGAAACTATGTTGTACAAGGCCGCACCAATCTGTTCTTTGCTATTTTTTTTTAGAAAATTGTCATAAAAATAGGGTATATGATGAAATCTTGCTCCCACCAATTCTTAGAGCATGTTTTTTCATTGATTAAACATGGAGGAACTTGCAAAAAATAGTTACCATCGAGGATATGACCCTTTTCCCCAATAATCCTAATAGCTATGTCATTAAACTTGACATTTATGCTCTCTTTTTTGCAACTTTTAAACCATGAATTGAGAAACAAAACAATAAAAAGACCTTACATGATTCCCAATGGACCTCATAATACTTGAACAAAGACTCCTAACATCGAAATGAGCATAAAAACAATATATGAAAGTGATGCTCTTGCATCATACTCTCGAGGAGGGAGAAATTTGAGTTCCATTTCAAATGATGGTTTTCATTTTTTTTCTCTTCTTCCAATTGTGTTGCCTTCGTAGCTGTTCTCTGACCTCCTCTAGATCCTCGTGATGCTTGTATTTATCAAATATATGTTTATTGGTATTCACTTTTTTGTTTTGCTCATTCTTCTTGTATCTTCTCCTTCATATCTTCTTCTCAGCTTCAAGGCTCCAAAATTCTATTTCTATTTCATATGCCTCATTACCGCTGTCTATGTCTTCATCCTCTTCATTCTCTCATTGGTATGCACCTATACAAACATTATCATAAACATGCATTAGATAAGAACCATGAGGCCAATGTGCCTCTTCACTAGCTCTTGGTGCTTTCTTTCTTGTTTCTTCCGTTATCTCAGCCATACCTATCTTCTGAACAACTTTCTTATTATCACCAACTTGTTAGTTCCTTAAATGTGTCTCTTTCCAATGAACTTTTGTATATGTGTTTTCTTGAGAACATTGTTCTCTCATTACTTCTACACTTTCTTGAAGACATTCTTAATCTTCCCTTATGCCAACATGCCAATTAGTTTATCTTCTTTATTTGCTTCATCTTCTCTTTTCAAGGTAGCCATCTATTGCCTTCTTCTTTTCTTGACAATCTTCTTTACAGGTCACTTCACCTTCTTGCACATTGTCCAATACCAACCATTTTCTTGGTATCCTTCCTCAAGACACTGTTGTACTACAAGCTTAATATCTCTTTTCAACTCTGCCATTTCTCTATCAAACTCTGCATCTTGGGTTACCTTATTGACTTTCATCTTGTCCTTCTTTTTGAGGCCTTCTTTCTTATCTTGCTACTCCATTTTCCTATCTTTATTCTTAGCTTCTTCTTGATACCTCACCTATGGCTTCTCTCCTTTTCCTTTTCCCAGTCTTTTGGTACCCAGGTTCTTCTTTCTAACTTGTCACAAATTCAACACACCTACAAAATCCCATGAGCACAACCAACTTCCTCTTCCCAGACCTTTTAGGCTCTGATACCAAAAAAGATGCAGAGTAATAGAAAATTCACACATAATGGACAATAAAGAACAAGAAAATTTGGGTTTCACAATAGTATGAACTTGATTCCCTAATCTTTCAGTGGTGACAACAAATAACACCCTGTAAACTATCCTATTTGCTTGTTTTCATAGGTTCAATTCTCAAGAAACAATCAACCCTCATTTTCTTTGAATCATTTTAGACTCCTAACATGAAAACACACTCTAAAAGTTGCATTCAAACCCTTCTTGGATATGGTTAACTCTAAACAAGGTAATTCCCACAAAACCCTCAAAAGACTAGGGTTTAAGATAGTCTTAATGCAAGTAAACAAACTTTTTGCTATAAAACACATAAACTAAGGAGTTATCACTTTCCATTTGGTGGAAATGTGCACAAGGACCTACATAAAATATTTTCCAAATTTCATAAATTTTCACTCGCTGGATTAAAAGATATGAATAAATCTTACTCGCTGGAAACCCTAGTTTCTGAACAAGGCAACGAGCACTATTTTGATCATAACTTGAGCAAAACTCAATGAAATCACCTCAAAAAAATTGCATTTGAACCTTAAGACATTCCATTATCATCCCATGCAATCAAACACCTAAAAATATGTCGTACAAGGCCGTACCAATCTATTCTTTGCTAGTTTTTTAGAAAATTATTATAAAATCGTTAAAAACAAGGTATATGATGAAATCTTGCTCCCACCAGTTCTTGCAGCGTGTTTTTTCATTGATTCAACATGGAGTAACTTACAAAAAATAGTTACCATTGAGGATATGACCTTTTTCCCCAATAACCCTAATAGCTATGTCATTAAACTTGACATTTATGCTATCTTTTTTGCAACTTTTTAACCATGAACTAAGAAACAAAACAATAAAAATAACTTACACGATTCCCAATGGACCTCCTAAGACCTTCAAAAACTTAACAAAGACTCCTAACATCAAAATGAGCATAAAAAAATACATGAAAGTGATGCTCCTGCATCAATTTGTAGATGATTATAATATGATACAATAACACTTAGTTTATACAAGTCTGAAGGAAGGAAGCAATGGCATTAGCAAATGGATTAAGGTGTGGATGGGAATGGCATTGGGAATGTGAATGGTGGGGTGTGATTAGTAGTGAGAATAAGGATGATGCAACAGATGCCCACTATCCACATGTGAAGACACTAGAGAAAATTATATAGAAGAGTCTTATAAAAAGGTAGCTAAGCTAGTCGAGAGAAAGGAGGAGATGCCATCGACTATTATGAAGGCTAGTAAGGATCTCCCACAGGATTTGCAAGAAATTGGTGATCAAATTGTTAAGGTTTCTAAGAGTGGTTAGGTGGTATGTTGGGGTGAATCACTACAATATCATTCCCATTTATACATATAACAAAGGTTCTTAAAGCAATTACAAAAGATGGCATTGATGTTGCTATATTCTGGTGTTACGAACAATATAGATATTGATATTAAAAGAATGTTAGACAACTTTTGGACTACATGAATCTTTTTCCAAAGGGACTTTTCCTTGACCAAGATATGAAGGTATGAATGTTGGAAGGTAGAAAGTGAACCCATGTTGTTTGATAAGGTTTTAGATGCCAAAATATGGCTTTTAAGCTCTTTTGATTCGTTGCTTCCCATGTATTAAAAAGTAATTGTTTTCTTTCTCTTGAGTAATTTTGTGCTTCTCCATTATGTACGCCATGTCTATATAAGTGTCTTGCTTCTCTTTGCTACATTTTGTCCAAGGCTCATGCACTTTCCCTTCACATTCTTTCAAGCCGATATTGTGCTTTCTGATCTATTCCGCACTTTGCTTGCATGTTTATTGGGTGTTACTAGTTGTACTTGTTTAAGAGTTCCAAAGCCTTTTTGTGAGTCTATCATGTGCATATCCTGCCATCATGGCATTCCATGTTACCACATTCCTTTGAGGAATTTTGGAAAAATGGTCCATGTGCCTTGTCTATGCTTCCACAATTTGCATGCATGTCTATCAGGGCCCTTGTAACCCTTATGTTTCTGAAAGATGCGCAAGCCCTATTCCAACTCTCTCATTTTGGGCACGGGAAGAGAGGATGTTGCGAAACATTGCAAAATTTAGCTTTTCACCTATCAATTGTTCTTACTTGAAATTTCTAAAGCCTTTTCAATAAATCCATTTTGTGATTATCTCGAATCCCCAACTTCTTTAATTCAAAATTTCAAAGTTTAGATAATCTCCTGTTCTTTTCTCTCTTCGAAAGTTTTCTAGGATAAATATAGTGTTCTTAAATTCTTTTCTAAGTTCTCTTCCTTTCTTGACTGTCACTTAATTTCTAATTAAGTTGCATACTACAATTTCTAATTAAGTCACATACTACAATTTCTTATTTCTAATAAAGAATCAAACACTATTGTACTTATTACAACATTGTTGCATTAGTGCAATGACTATATTCACTTATGCTTTGAATCTAAACTTAGCTATAAAAAAATCAGCTTTCAATAACTAGCTGAGCACAACTCATCTCGATTTAACCATAATAACATAATATGAGTTGATGAAGACTAACTTGAAACTATGTTGAAATGTCAACACATTATTACATAATTTTTTACACTACAAAAACACTGCCTGATGTATAATATCAAAATCTTGTTAGCATTTAGAGATTGTCTCATGTGACTTGAATTTAAACCTCTATAAGTTCTATTTCAAAATGTTCTTTCTCCTGCTCTCACTATTAAAATTGCTTGAGCTCACCATGGACCCCTCCACAGTGTATCGGTCTCTGAAAAAGCTTTATCGACCTTCAAACTTCTTGAGTTGAAGTCGAGTTCTCAGCTTTGGGAGTGTTCAAATGGAATCAAGTTTTAGTTTAATTATAATTAAAAGCAAGACCAAATCTAAAATAGAACGATATGACTATAAAGTTATCGAATGAATGTGTTATGCCTTGCATAACCACCACATTTTATTCTGGAAAAAAATGGGTCCCCCTTTCTCTTTTTGGTTTCTTTGCCTTTGTTATTTGCTTTGCTCTTGGGGTTCTTTTGTTTCTTCTTGAGTTTGTTTTTTGTTCTGATTTAATTTTGGTTTTGTCTTGGCTTAAGTTGGTTCCCTTCTTGTTAAGTATTCAATGAAATAATTATAAGCATTAGTTGATTCCATTATAATGTATCTTATGTGCTTCTAAGGACTAATGGGGACTCTGTTTTGCAGGATTAAATCACACACATGATGATATTTGCCAAGGGATCTCAGTTGAAATGCATTCCTCAGTTCAGTTGGTCATAATTTTCCTCTAAGAAGAAAGTCGGCAAGACCTTGCAGATGTCTTGCAGACTATTAGTGCATTTGGCTGACATGCGTCTGTGTTGCCTATCGGCAAGACCTCGGGGGTGTCACAACGATTGGGATTTATATGCAGGAATTTATCGGCAGGACAAAGGTGAACGTCCCGGTGACTGGGAGTTTCCCTTCGACATGAGGAGTTTCCTTCGGAGAAAGGTCTCAGCGAGATCTCAATGTCTCGCCGACTGGCGGCAAAGGGATCCATACATCAGTGGGAGGTTTTCTCTTCGCCAAGAAGTCTTGCTGAAGGCTTCATGTCTCACCGACCACCAAGAAAGATATGCCTTTCGGTGAGAGGCCTTTGCGGCGGGGAGATGTCTCAGCGAAGTCTTTGGGTCTCGCTGACAAAGCACAAGAGGAGGACTATCACGGTGAGGTCTGGCAGTATTTTCGGCCCATAAAGTCTCACCGACATATTGCTTCATCGGTGAGAGAATGAGATTGTCATCGCGACCAAAAGTGAGCATGTGGAGATTTTTTTCAGCGAAGGCATAGGGTATCTATAGGAAGTCTCCCTGACAAGAGGATGTTAAGCCGACACATGTGAAACAAAAGATTTCATTTCGGTGTGACTAGCAGAGAAGTCTCCCCAAAATGAAACCTTCGACAAAAGGTTATGCCTTCGGCATAGAGTCTGGCCGAAACAGAAGGAGCCCGACAAGAAAGAAAGGAGATCAATAGGAGGTCTCCCCGACCACGGAAAGTCATGCCAACATGAAGGGAGGTCCCCCTGAAGGACATGGAGCTCAACAAAGGATCATGCCTTCACCAAAAGGTCTTGGTGAAGAAAGAAAGTCACCCTGAAACAAAAAGGGGCTCGGTAAGAAAAGAGGAGTTCGAGGTAGGATCTCCTCGAAATGAGAATGAGCGAGCGGGGAGAAAAGGAGGAAGTCGCCGGGAGGTTTGGGTGACCACGCCAGAGTCTTGCCAAAAGGGAAAAAGAGCTCAAGCCCAAAGAAGAAGAAAGAGCTTGGGGGAGGAAAAAGAAGACTTCACCATGAGGTCACAATGATAAGCGATAGTCTCCCTGACATGAAAAGGTGATCGCTGAAGAATCTTGAGGTTCGCTATGATGTCCCACCGACTAGCGACTGTCTTGCTGATCGCTTTGGTGGGCTTGATATGACTTCTGCAGCTCGTCGAAACATCTTGCCAACTGTCTAATGTCATGCCGATGGTTGATAAAAGCGATAATCGCATCGGGGAGACACGATGAGTGTCTCACCGACATGAGATACTGTTCAGACCAATTTTGACCACTTGATGAAGCTCGCATGGCGTATGCCCGACCAATCAGAGGAAGCGAAAGGAGTGGTTCATTGGTCCCTTTGATCGATTGACTATTCCTGGGAAAGAAGGCCAACATAATGCAAACCAGATGGACTCTTTCTAAGAATAGGTGACGATGGACCGGCTCGGGTGAAATGCAAAAATATATAGGGAGGCCCGATGGTGCTTCCAGAAGTGGTCAACAGATAGAAAGGTCTAGAACATGAAGAAAGGCCAAAGGAAAGAAGAAACTATGAGTCACAGGAACAGCTGTAGTGACTACTGGAAAGAAGGTGGATTAGTATTAATGATGATATTCTGAGCATTCAAGGTGGACTGCAAGAGAGTTCAAAGATGGACACGGAGATAGAAGAGTTAATGCTGCAGCAACAAAAGATCTATAGATCTTTCCCAGAAATCTTTCATCAACATGGACAACGAGGATTCACATTGAATGCACAATCAAATTTCTTTGAAAGATCTGAGAGCCGACTCTCCTACAGTCTACAGATATTTTGTAAACCCTAATACAGGGGGACAACACATTCTTTTTGTTGCATTATGTATATAAGGCATTCTTGCCTCTTTGTAAAGGTTGGAACTTCTACAATTAGAAAAGTGGTAGATAGAGAACTTCTTAGTCAGTTAGCAGAAGGAGATAGAGTTGCATCTTGATTCTTTGTAATAGGAGTTTCTTCTGTCTTCTTGGTTAGGATTTAGATTCAGATTCAGAATAGACTAATGTACCTTTCAGTTTCCTTAGTGTAAATGAAAACAATCTGAAATCACAAATTATCTGTACACTAGTGATTGTGCCAGCTTTGTAAATGTTGCTTATTTGTTTCATCAACAGTAGAAGCAACCAGATTAAAATCTATTTCATGTTGTGTTTCAGAATAGTGTTTGTCTTGAATTAATCATTTGATTTGTGAAGTCTTCAAGGAATGAAATGTTATTTTATGTTTTGTTTAAATAGATGAATTGCAATCTGCTATCAAATCAACACTGGGAATGAATACAACTATGTGTGTTAATCACAAGTTAATCTTGTTCTTCATTTTTAGTTTACAGTTCTTTGAAGCTAACAAGTCTAGTTAGTGTTGGATGAATCATTGTTCTTTTTTGTTCCAAAACCCTGACCTATCTTTTGTTGTTTCTTTAAAACCCCTGGTTAGATTAGGTTTTAATTCATGCTTGATCTTAGAACAATCCAGAAGCTCACACTAGCAGGCCCCTTGAACATTACTGTTACATTGACCACTGAGGGACATCAACACAGTTGAGAACCAACTACATAGACCTTGGGAGCTAAGATATCCATGTGATCATCTTTCTCTTTCAGGAGAAACAGAGTAGCAATATTCTGTTTGCATGTTGCTGTGCCAAAAGGACCGTCAACAGAATGCAAACCAAAATGGTGTTAGAGTTAGATGATACTATTAAAGCAACAATTGAGAAATAAGATATTTCGGCTGCAAGTGATATTCTTTAATGGCTTTTAGTTAGTAGCTAGTGTTATTATTAACATTTAGTGAATCACACTTCTTTTTTTAAGAAAGAATACTAGAATTTGGAAATTTAGATATTACAACTTTAAAGGATCTTCTTTTCCTAAAAAGCTTAGCTAGAAGTTAGTATTTGAAAATTGGGATATAAATGATATTGAGATACCTTTGTCATAAATGATTTATTTTATTTCGTATTACTTATAAAGTTAGCATTTAAGAATTAAGGTTGTAATGTTTGTTAGTTTGATTTATTTGTAAACGGAAAAAAAATAGTGGAAATAAGTTTTTTCTTTTAAAAAGTTGTTTTGCTTAGAATAGACTTGTATTAAATAATAGATGTAATATTCTTTTCGTCAAACATCAAATATATCTAATTATAATATATGAAAATGCTTTATTGGAATTGAGTGGATTTTGAATTTAAAAGCAATTAAACATGTTTAATACTCCAAGTTTCTTTTATTTAAGTGATATTCCATGATTGAATTAAGACTCACAATAATAAAACACTCTTGATGATTAGTTATTCATTATCAAGATAATTTACACATAATGTACGTTAAATGATAGTTTATATTTACTTATCATTAAAATAGATTAAACATGTATGTAGAAGTAAGAATTTCATATGCTAGCATGCATTTTAACTATGTTGGTCAACAATACATTCATTATGCTTAATATCTTTGAAATATGCTAAGATCGTGTCTTGTTCATTATGAGAAAATGTTGACCAAATAGCATTGAAAACAAATTGTTATGTTGCTTTTCATGACTGACATATGAATTCTAGAGTGTTCCTATTTTGTGTTTGAAATTCATGATATCATTAGATGTAGAAGTTTCATGCTTCATTATTCCATTACTCCAATTAGATTTGCATAGCTAGTCTTCTTGAAGCTTGGTCGGGTATTCTTCTTTCAGGAAGAATTTTGAGGAAGTGAATCACTTCGTGTTAGGGTGGATACGTGCTTCGACAATGTTCTCGCCCTTGTTGTGGTCAAAGGGGTTAAATGTCAAAAAAATCCTATCAAGAAGGTCCTTGTTATAATTCATTGTATGATCTCGTTCTCGACCATGTGGTCTATTGTAAGGAATACATTCCTTTATGTTTCACCATAATATTAGCATATGTAATCTAAATTTCTTGTCTTAATATATTTCCTTGTCTCTATTCTTGAATATTGGATACGTGTCATTTTTATATGCTCCTTATTTGTGTGATATGTGTAATTTGTGAATATTATTTTTTGGAGGATGTTACAAAATTTTCTTATTAAAAAATGATGTGAAAATATTAGGCTCAATTATGGCCACATGGATTTTCTTATTCAAAAATGATGGGAAAATATTAGGCTCAATTATGGCCACATGGCTTCATTTGATTGCGAAGAAGTGTGATCTTCTCAATTGCACTAATGCTATAAAAATAGACTTGGTTGCAATAATGCAATAAACGTTTTCTTGATTATGATGGTGAGTTTGTGTAGCACCTACAATCATGGAAGATGTAAGACCCCGTTTCACATGTGATTAATGCTAAACATAATTTGTGATATTATTTTCTTAAATTGATGATTAGATATATTGTGGATGATAAATAAGGCAATCTTTTGGAAAAATCCTTGTAATTTCATTTTGACATTATGTTCTATTGTCACTACCATGAAAGTGGAATACACTAATATACTATGTAATGTAGATTGGAATTTAAATGGATTATTATATGGTTAAAGTTTAGAATATTCTGCTAATAGATTAATATGATATACAATGTTACTTATGATCATGTTGGTAATGTGCAGGAAGATAATGGTGTTAGCATGAGAAGGAAGGACCATCGAGAGAAAATCAAAAGACATATTCTTAAGGATATAAAGTTAATATATTTATAGATTAAGTGGTGAGAGTTGGTACTAAAGGTATAATTTAAATTGGTTTGTGAGAATATTTAATTATGTGGCTTAGGGGTTGGGAACCCTTACCCAAGTGTGAAACTCGGATGGATCTTTAAGTGAGTCTTTAAAGAGGATTGTTGGTCAATTTCTTTGGTTGGGATACAAAAATAAACCCCCTAGGGTCTATATCATAGTGGTAGGGGTCAAGTGGGCATGCAATAGGGTCCCAAGGACATGATTTGACCCCTAAAAAGTCCTCATAATGTAGAGTGACGAATTTTGAAGAGGGGATGGGGGGTGAAAATATTTGAGGGTTTTCCAAGTGCATGTTGCCTCTTTAATGAGAAAATACTCTCATTGAAGAAGGGAGGTACACTCCACACCTCCCCATCCAAAAGGTTGCAAGTTGAAACTCCTATATAGTGGGAGAGGGAGAATGAGTATGGTGTTACCCACTTCTCCTTTTGGAGAACTTTGGTGAAGATGGTAAGAAGAGTGTGGGGAGGAGAGGAGGAGTTTTTCTCGAGAGAGAAGAATAAAAGAGTTAAATTTCAGCACCTTAAGCAAAGAGATAAGTATTTTTCTCTACTCCTATTTTTCCCTTGTTTAAATGGTGTGGTAAGAGGGTGGCATGTTGTATAATCCATTGCTAAAAATGGCAAGTAGAAAACCTACATGTATGTAATTCTAAGTTATGCTTTCCTTTGTAAGATTTGAGAAGGCCCCATCATATCATCTTGGGGCCAAAATCATTCCTTGCTCGTGGGTATGGCTAGAGCCCATGAGGCTCCATGACACCATTATGGTAGGGTGGAGAGCAAGCCTTAATCATTTGTGTGTCCTTTATTGTTTTTCTTTAAATATGTTTGTAATATGGAAAGCTGGTGTTTTGTTGTAACTTGAAAAAAGGATGGAAAGGAGCAAGTTCCATTGACATGTTTCTATTGAGGGGGTTTTAGTTGGTTTAGAAGATTAGCAGCTAACAAGATAGTCTTGACATGTAAAAGTGTAGAAGTATTTCCTTCATGTGTAAGCTTCCCTTATTTAAATGTTAAAATAAAAAGAATGGTATTCATCTACTAATATGTGATGTTGTGAAATATATATATATAGAAAGAGTCACCAGATTTTCTGCTAGTTGGATTTATTTGTATTTTACCATATATTTGGACAAAACACCGACCTCTTTTGATGCCTCTATTTTTTCCTCTCACTCAGCCAAATGTAAGAAGGTTGTGAACTAAGAAACTTTTGTTTAAAATGCAAGGTTCTTGGTCACTATGTAACATAAATAAATAAATATAGTTAGTTTAAGATAAAATGAAGGAACTCTGTTAATCTATTTTACTTGCAGGTTGTGGTGTACTGTGTGTAAAAGAATTAGTGTCTTCTTGGTAGAATGCACGGGATAAGAGCCCTTCAAAAGTTAGCACAATTACATAAACAACTAATGCATTTTGAGAATTATTTATAGTCTGGTAGTCTCTACCCCCAAAGAAAATACAATATTCTGCATTTAAATGCCCAAGCCTAATAATATACTTTGAAACATAAATTTTCAGCCATGGATATCTTTTAGCGATTTTTGGAGGAAAATGGATGGTTGGCAGTAATATTGAAGCAAAATAATAAAGTCTTTATTAATTTCATTGTGTATCGATGTACTCCAGGTTTCAAATATTTGTATACTTAGCTTTTATAATAGTCATAAGTTTGCACCATAATCAAAACCAATTGTGTCTCATTCTTTTATGTTCAAAGATCTATTGGCATCCTATAGTTTGAAGAAAAAAAAAAGGCCCGAGAATAAAATAGTTGTAGCTCTTCACCTCAGCCTTTTATAGAAAAATGAGCAGTCCTTCCAAATTAGAGGAAGGTGAAATCCTTAGCCTTCGTATCAACATGTTGAAATATCTTTTAAAATAATAATACTAATAAAATGCAAACCTTCTACCCACGCTGCTATGGCACAAAGTCACATAAATTGTTGATCTTGTGAGAAACTTTAACACAATTAGCACCTCCTTGTCTGTAATAAATTTCTAAGTATCATAGTCCAGGACATAAGGGCTCATTCTATAGGCAACCTTCATTGTAGCTTCCAACAACCCTTCACAAGGCCCTTGAACAGGGTTAGGGCTTACATTTGGAAACATCTACCACCAGGGTGCCATATCTCACAGTATCAACAAACGCCTTTATCAACACCCAATGCAATCAAGAAGTCAAAAGAATGAGCGGGGTGGCTGCAAGCTACTTAGATAAGATCAAGTAAGATAATAGTCGTAAGTTAAATGATAGCTGGAATTAATATTGAAATCTAGGGACATTGAATCATGGTGGTAACAGAAAAATGCGAGTGTGATAACGTGATTCAAGGAATGTGTAACTTAGTTAATTTCTACCCACTGGGTGAAGCCATAATAGTGGTTTACAATTTGATGGAGGAAGGAAAATTGAGAAAAAATGACCCCATGGCAAAAAAATTGGTTTTAGGGGTTCCCATGAACCTACATGTTCGACCGAACCATAAAGGGGTTCGACCGAACTAGGGTTCGAGCGAACCCATTAACTATTGGGCCCACATTTGCTGCCCAAAACAAAGGAAAAATGCATATTAGTGGGGGTTCGAATGAACCCTGGTTCGCTAGAACCCCCCTAGTTCTAGCGAACCCCCTTTTTCCCTAATTTTTTAATTTGTTCACACAAAAAACCTAAAATTTTACGCTTTCAAGCTCCGGTTGGGGATGAAAATGGGGGAATATTTAGAAACCAAACTTGGAATCAAGTAGCCTTCAGAACGAGCTATCCAATGAATATAATTTTAGTATGTTTTGGTTTTATTATCTATCTATTTTTTAAGTTTTATTAAATATAGGTTTTTCATCGAAAACAAAAATCTCTGTTCTGCACAAGTGGAAAAATAGAAGATTATAAAAAATAAAATAAAAATATGAGTGCACCAGATATTGAAGTCCTTGATCCAACAAAAAGAGAGAGAATTTCGATACATACAAGAAAAGTTAGCTTATCTGGCGCTATGTCTGAATTGTCATTTGATTGACTTTGAAACTTGATTAAAGAAAAATATTTAATAAAAACTATCTAACAAGTGGAAGCACTAGATATCGGAGTTAGAAATCTAAATTTGAAAGAATTGGAATTTTATCCTTCATGGAAAAAAAGTTATGCATTATACGGTGTGCATCACTTTTTAAAAATGCTATTTTTGAAAAAAACCAATTTTTGTGGGAGATGGAAAAAGAAGTGCAATCTGATTCGAAAAAAATTGAAAAAAATATTTTTAGAATCTACAGACAAAATGTGACAAGACTCTAGTTTGCATCATCTTCAAATTCCTTACGGTTTAATCGCTATAGGTGCCTGAATGTGGAGATTGTGTTAAAAAAAATATCAGTATCCAGTTTGGCCAAAAATTGTAAACCACTATTGTGGGATCACCCCACTCCCTATTACTAGGCGATCATACCACTTTGGGCACATTATACCTTAGTTTTAGGCTCATAATTGTTCCTTGCGTGAAAAAAGAAGGTATTATATTACCCATGTCAAAATGTGTTGAGGGATTAAATCAGGAATAGGATCCTTATTTAAGATCAGCCGTAATTCATAAACTATATCACCGAATTCCAACTGGAGAGGACTTAAGGTGACAACAGGATTGATTGTAAAGTGAAGGATGATTTCCTTGGGCATTGGCTATCCAGCCTACAAAAGGGGATGGAGGAAGCCATGTGCATATGCGACATGTTGCAACAATGGGCCCGTTCAATACGACAGTGTCAAACTCCATATTTTATGTATACCGTCCTTCGTTTAATTGTTTGTCAGCGTTCTTTATAAATGTAGTGCATTTAATTCTTTTTAGTGATTTTATATTCTTTAGTTTTAGCTATTTATTTTAAGTTTCAAAATTAACTGTGTATATTTTTTATTTTAGGTTTGATTTTTTTCTTAAGTATAACATAATGTTTAAATATATTATAGAATATTTAATATTATATATTAAAAATATGATGTAATAAATATATATAATATTATATATATATATTAGTATATATTGTAAAATTATATATTATAGATTGATATAATAATATTATAAATTATATAATATATTTTATTATATATATTTTTAATAATGTTTATATATTATATATATTTTAATATAAAAATTATATAATATTTTTTATATAAATATAATTATATCAATATATATTGTAAAATTATATATTTATAAATTTAGGTTTTTTCTATATAATATAATATTTATATTATATATTATATTATAAATATAATATTATATTGGTGGGTGGTAGGGTGGGTAATAGGGTGGGCCCCCACCCCCCCTCATCAGGTTCCTTCTCTCATTCATTCATGAGACCGACAGAAAATCTAAGGTAAATTATTAGTTAATAATGGGGGAGGAAATGGGGTGTCGGTTGGGGAGCGAAAGGTGGCAGCATAGTGGCAAGGCCACATCACCTCATGTATTATTCAAGTCCTCGGGGGAACAAGGGAGGTAAGCTACCAAAAGAATGGCAGTCCGCCAAATTTGGGGAGATCTCGGCGACACCGGAGGTGTTAATGACACATGAAGCTAAGAATAATCAGATCGACACGTAGGGTACGACCATCATGGAAGTTTAAGCAAATTGGCCGAGTGGCAGAAGTTGATCCTCACGAGGTGATAGTCGAATTAAGGCTGAAGGTTGTAGGACAAATTTTTCTTGCAAGGACGGATTGCCTTGCTTAGCCATCATTTCAGACTCATGCACGATGGCTCGGCCTGGCTGTATACGGGCCTTTTAAAGGTGGACGGATGATGACATTTTCACATTATGGTTTTTGAAATTTGGTTTGTTGGTTGTCTTTGTGCAGGGAACTTTCGACTAGAGGGCTGCAAATGGCGAAGATGAGCAGATCAAAATTCATCATCTCCATCTCAGTGGAGGGGTTGGAAAGCTTTGGTGATGACACTCCACTCTCCTTGGTGGCGATAGAGAGACAAATAGCATTCAGGGAAATTACCGATCAAAGGCTGAAGAGAATCCTACTTGAGGATGATCCCTTGATAATGTTAGCAGTCAAAATGATATTAGGAAAAGGCCACTTGGATAGAAGGGAATTTGCGAGGGATAATGTACACATTTCTTCTAGGTTCTTGGCCATCATTTTGGACTTGGAAGTCCCGAAGGTGGAGGCAAAGGAGATGATGGAGCTTCTTTTTCGAGGTGACCTGTTAGGAGGGTTAGAGAAGACACTGAAAGCGACCTTCATGGATAAAGGAATCCCGCGCCCTTCGGACTTGGAACTCCTTTGGGAGACGGATGAGGTAGTAAAAGTATATCCCTTCCTTCTAGACTTAAAGGGGCCAGAGCTTATGAGGCACAAAATGATCTCGGCCATGGCGGTTGACTTCCTGAAAAGAAAGCTGGGGTTGGTGATGGAGGAGGGTATGGAATGGGAGGAAGATTTCACCTTGTTTGCAGAAGTAAATGGTTTCCTGTGAGGCTCGGCCTCAGTGCATTAATTTTTTGTGTTTAAAATTATAATTGGAGCTGGCCTTTTTGAAGTTATGCAGTGGGACTGCATTTTTGGGTCGGTCGTAGCATGCTCCCGGGCTGGTAGGTCTAGATGGTAGGTCTAGATTTCATGGAAGAATGGTGGTTTCTCCTGCTATGCAGATGTAATGTATATTTTATTAAGCTTAATACAAATCTTAACCTTGCATATCAAAAATAAAATAAAATTATATAGTAATAAATTGCATTTATTACAATATATTATATATAATATTATGATATTATAATATAATAATATAGTATTCATTTAAACTTGATTTGGCTCAATTAATCAATACTCATAGATTTAAAAAAATATATATTAAATTTTAATATATATTAAAATATTATCTATACCTTTTGATTTATATTTTAGATTTAAGATGATCAAATTATTGTTTATGCATTAGGTATCTAACATAAAAACCTTATTTATACTCTTAAAATAAAACCTAATAGCATCATAATTTAAATAATAAAAAATATATATAAACTCTTTAATATTTTTTAAAATATATTAAAGATACTTAATAGTTCTAATTATTTATATTATTTTTAGTTTTAATAAAAACCAATAACATCATAATTTAAATAATAAAAAGCAATACAATTAATTAATCTTTAAATGAATATTACAAATCAATACATAATACAAATAAAATATTTATAAATAAAAATATATATCTATAATTTTTAAATTTTTAAAATCACTAATTAAAAATTGAAACCAATTTTCTCTTAATTAGTCATTTTAAAAATTAAAAATTATTCATATATATTTTTATTTAAAAACGTTTTATTTGGATTATGTATTGATTTGTAATATTCATTTAAAGATTAATTAATTGCATTGTTTGTTATTGTTTAAATTATGATGTCATTGTTTGTTATTGCCAGTGCCATTTCCTTGGGGGCGATATACCATAAATGCCAGTTGTACCAAAATAAGTTGCAACCCCTTTTCCCTTGCAGTGGTTTTTAAAAAAAAAAAGACTTGTCATTGATATGCACATCAGCTATCAGAGCAATGACAGCCATTGTACAAACACTTTCAGTGAGTACAAGAATGTTATTATCATAAAAAAAAAATATAATAACAAGAATGTTATTATCATAAAAAAAAATATAATAACGCCTATGTGTAAATGACGGTAAAGTACAGAATAAAAATGTAAATGCACAAGACTATAGTTTCCTGCTACATTAAAATGTGGTAAATCAACGAATAAAAGAAAAGAGCAGAGCGTCATCCTTTATTCACTCTTCCAAACCATTATAGTTTTTCATGTACTGGAAATTTTAACAGTAAGGAAGATAAGGGTAATTTTTTTCTGGGTGTTGGGTAAAGTCTATCGGTTAAGTAATAAATGGAATCTTAATTTTACCATTAATTAATTATTAGTTTTAAGATCACTCTCTAGCAATTCGAATGATAAGATAATATCTTAGTTGTTCAAATATAAATGCAACCTGGATATTAAAATTAGAAAATTTTAGGGTTGATACAGCTTGTGTTGGGCAGGCAAGAATTTAAAATGGACCACTAACGTTATAAAATTTTGTTAAAAAAATTACAGTTGTAAACTCAAATACTGTAAAAATATTATTTAACTTCGTTTCTCATAGTTTAGCTTCGATTTCAATTTCCTTATTAGTTTTATTTCCACATTGATATCTAAAATTATTTTTAATCAATCGCTAAAATAACAAGAGGTGCAGAGTAGCGAAGTTCCTGCCAAAAAGTTTTAGAATAGTTTTGTTTTAATTTGTTGTGTTTGCATAAGTTTTAGCAACAATGTTTATAACACAAATAAATAATTGGTACATAAAAAACAAGTTTTCGTTCAAATTCTCCACTAAGCAAGATTGTCAACACACAAGAATATTTGAAACATGTTCCAGAAAATGATACAAATTTATTGTCTTTTGTTAAAAAGAGGTATTTAGTTTAAAGTAAAACATTAAATTTGAAACATGAATGCTTTCCAAGAGTTGGTAATGTTTCAATGTTAAAATATTGTCCTCCACTTTTTTATTTTTAGAATTAAATAATGTGTATGTGAACAAGTTTAATTTTTCATAAGTTTGAATTTTAAAATGTATTTCATTTAATCAATCAAATATGCAATTTTTCTTCATTTATATACAAAGATAAAATTATATTATTTTTATTAAAAAAATAATAATTTTGATTGTTGAACCTAATTTTTTTTAAATAATATTTCTATTATTTAGAAAGAACTATTAACTCTGATATTTTCAATTTAAAAAAAATTATAAAAAAAATCAAAATGTTAAATTATTTTATATAACTTTTATAATGTATTAAATTATATAAAACATTAAAATTATTTAAAATGAATTTTATATTCTAAATTATCTTAAACTTAATGATATTAATTTGTATCAATTTAATTGATCAATCCATCCTTATATTCTAAATTATCTTAAGACTTAGATAATATTGATTTACATCAATACTCTTTTTCCATAAAGATTTCATACAGTCCCAAAAGTCGAAGAACTCCATAAAATGCATCTGCAAGTTTGGATAGATAACCAACTTGTTTTCCTAAGCTAAGATTGAAGCCATGGCTCAGATATCTACAAAGAATCGATCACCAACCTCCATCAGTAAATCATCCTTTGCTTCGCTGCTCTTATACAAATCTGTGTGCCACTCTAAATAGCCAATCACACTTAAAGTATGTGGATGAATTTTTCTTTTAAAATTATTTAGTTTTATGGTCAAATGGTCAATAATAATTCAACACTTCATCCATATCAAAAAGCGGTAGATAATTGTGCAATTTTTATTGGAAAAATTTACTATAATTGAAATATTGTTAAAATAGTTTAAAAAAGGACTTAAGAAATAAGAACATTGGAGACAATGCACTAGTTTACAATAAGAATAAGTTCCACATATAAACAACTCATATATTAACTCTAATACACATCTTATTTACAAGAGGTAAGTAATTAAGGATAGAGGATTTATTTAAATCATCCCAAATCAATATTGAATATAATGATTCATATTAGGGTAGTTCCCAAATATGTTTTACTATGGTGCAGATGTTGACTATTTAATCATTAAAGAATATTTATGTGAATAAAGTGTAAAATTGATATTGCATTTTTTTAAAATAAGATTTTTGAGAAGGTCCTAATCTTTTTTTTTCACAAATTTATAAAGATAAGACAAAAACTCAACCAACTCAAAAAAATATTCAATCCAAAAAACAACACAATAACAAACTAGTTATTACATTTTTAATATGAATAAAATTTAACATTATTATGCCAAAGGCATGTCCTATATGAGCTTTCGAAGCTCATTTTCCCCTTCGACGGTTGAAAAGCAACTATAGAGCCTGGTTGACATTGCAACGAATCTCAGCCGTCCATCATTTTTTTGCCATTTTTCGGCTATTTTTTGTCGTTTAAAGTGAGGGATTTTTTTTATCGCGAGGTGCATAAAACGGGGTAGTGATAATGACATACACTGTTTTTCCGTCTATTTTTCACCCTTTTTTTTTCTGCTTTCCCCACCGCTATTGGTTCCCGCTCCTCCAAACTCTATCTTGCTGGTATTGACCTTTCACTCCTCCAATTTGGCGAGTTGCAGCCTGAAAATAAGGTATCTCATTTCATGAAATTATTACATAAATGAAAATGCTCAATGGAGATATGACAAAAATACTGTTACATAAAATTATTATGTAAATGGAAATGTTGGATGGACAGATGATGATTCAAGTATGTTATACATATAAAATAATCATATGGAACCCGCACCTGAAAATACCCAACGTAAATGGTTTGTAGTGTCATATTATTTATGAAATACAACATTGTTGGCAGATCATAAGCTACTAGTTCATCATAGCTCCAATCTTAAGGGATTGTTACCCTTTACAAATTCATTTCCCATTAAAACAAAGACAATATCCATAGAAGTCTAAGAACCCATTAAAGAGGCATATATGGTTAAGTCCTCTAAGCCAAGACCAGAACCTCCTTGAGTGTACATTTTTGCTTTCAAGGGAAGGCTATACGAGATCTCTCATTCAAACTCAACACCCGAATACGAGCTTCTCCTAAGAACAAATATTTTCCAAACTGCCATTGGAAATATACAGTTAAATAAGGAGGAGGATATGTTGTTATATATAGTACGCTGAATCAAAACTCAAAACTTGTCTCTTTTCTCCTCTGTTACATCACCTCATTTGTCACAAAATGAATCAAATATAGATTTGAGTACAAAGAGTTCACTGGGGAATAGAGGAGAGGAACCTATGGAGCCTGTTTTTCAAAAGCAACTAGACTCGATATGAAAAAATAAATCTTTTAAGAGAGCATAGAGAAATCCCAAGAATAATGTAAAGGAAAATGAATCACAGTTAGAATGTCTCAAATTCAGATGAAGAGAAGGAAATTTCAACATAGGATTAGAATAATTTTAAATACTAATGCAACAATTGCAGGATACTCACCCCCCTGGTTCTCCACCTTAAGCATATATGCAAAAGGTGGAAGCATTAACAAGGAATGAGAACTGTTTGCCAAAATACACTCATTGCAAGAAATGTACCTCCATTATCCCCTATCCTCTTTATCATTTCCTCGTATTCAATATACATGCAAAAAAAATTGAACATAGTCAAAACACATGGATCGTTTTGTTGTTCACATGCAACTATGCAATTATAGACAAGACACCTAAGATGTTCGCAAGATGTCGAAACATAGTCAAGCCACAAATTTCTATTATGTAAAGGAAAAAGAAATCAAATCATGTTTTTTATCACTTACACTTTCCATTCTGTTTTCTATCAATTACACGTTTCAATTCTCCAAATATATTCAAAATTTAATTTCCACCAGTTTTAAAATCAGTGATACTATATTTTATGTCATTGGACTCCTGCCCTAGTTTTGTCTTGGACAGGAAATTTTACGTCATTGGAGGGTTTCAGGCCTGTCGCTAGCTGTGGATGATGTGCAGGAGTATACCATTGAGGTGTACGATTTTTGGCAACAGTGTGGGAATATATAATTGGTCAGTGGGGAGGATGATCTATATGGGGTCTATGGGTGTGTTTGTTGTTTCCAAGGGAAACTTTCTATTTTTGCATTTACACATGGCGAGGAGAGGTTGGATTGGAGGAAGATCGAGTTGTATGACGTGGTGTTCAAGGGTGATGTTTGGATGTTGTAGCTTGGCTTGAGATGGTCCTTGTAAACAAATTGTGAGGAAGATTAGGTAAGACAACTGTAAAAATGGTTGTGAGCAATCAATACCTTTTGTTTTCTGTTGTAGGTGATGTTACCATAACTAAAAATGGTTGTACATGACCTTCCAATAAACACATCATAACTAGAGTCCGCCAGAATAAAAGCCAAATATTCTTTGGGCTCATCTAGAAACCAACCCTCATCACTAGACCTTTTATCATATAAAGACCTACTATTACATGAAATGTATAATGGAAGTGCCAAAAACCAAAGGCATTCAAAAGATTGATGCACATTCAACATCTGAATTGTTTTACAATTCGCTATTTTCTCATAACTTCAGTCTCAAGATTTCTTCTGTTCTCAAATATTCTCATCAATCATTGTTTCCTTCTCTTGTCTTGTGGGTTTCAATCACTATTTTTTTTCCCCCTTACCATTACTCATCGTTGTGCTTTCTGCATCTTGACACGTTTACTGACAATTGACAAGTGTCACTAATTTTCAACGGCTTTCAAAAACTCTAAATACTTTATTCCTTTATGACTTAAACATAATACATATTTACAATATATTAATATATTAATATTAATTATAATTTAATTATTATACAATCTAACATATATAATTATATTACAGTTATAATTTATCATTATATTATAGTTATAATTTATCCAACTCTAATACAAAATATATAGTATATATAGATTATAATAATATTGTATTTAAACTATATTATAATTAGATTAATATTTAATTATTTGGTGTTAGAATATCTTTTGAATATAATCATTAATACATAAAATCAAATAAAAATATATATAAATATTATTATATAATAAAATATATAAAATAAAATAATATTATTATTATTGTTATTATTACTATTATTTTTAAAATAACACCTAAAAAATCATTTTAAAAATGACCTACCAATTGACTTCATGTATTACAAAAATGTGATTTTTTTTAATAAAAAATTCCCTAATTGACCTTCCACACCTCTTCGGCGTACCCATTGCACACCGAGGTGTCATTGCTAGTTATTAATTATTTAATCATTATTTAAAATTAGCCTAAATAATCTTGAAATTATTATTCTACAAAGAAGATTATTATTCTGCAGAGATTTATTGGTTCATCTGTTTGTATGATTTAAATTTTTAAGGAAACAACTCGCTTTTAACAAGCTGGGGTAAAAAAAGAAGAAAAGAAAGTAAAGAAAAAACACTTGAAAGGCAATTTTTGAAGAAATGATTGAAGCAATAAATAGAAAAAAAATAAAAGAGATTCAAAATCCTTTGAATGAAAATTCACACCATTGAAAATTCACAGAATTTTCTATGACATCATTCCAAAAATATTTGGAGTTAAATCTGTAGAACATGCCACAATCCTAACTGGACGGAAGCCCAAGAGTTGAATAAGAGTTAGAAAGTAAAACTTGACTCCCCAGCCTTTTCCAGCACCCTACGGACCTGCACAATTTGAGGGAAATGCTGTGATAGATATATATACAAAAATGGAAAATTAGATAACCCACGCAGATTGTTTGACAGATTGCCTCAAATAAATGTGATCTCATGAAAACTAATTGCAGCATTGAAAATCTAAGTAAAGAGAAAT
Organism: Sequoia sempervirens; assembly: GCA_007258455.2. Classification (NCBI taxonomy): domain Eukaryota; kingdom Viridiplantae; phylum Streptophyta; class Pinopsida; order Cupressales; family Cupressaceae; genus Sequoia; species Sequoia sempervirens. The sequence continues at coordinate 36,798,041 of VDFB02000002.1, forward strand.
GAGCTTACAGCTTTTGTAAGATTTACACCTAATAGAATCTCTTATTTACGCATTCTAATAAGGGAGGAAACGGCCTAATCAAGCATTGGGTGCCCTAATATCATAATCCTTGAACAACAGTGTAGACTGAAATAAAAAATTTGAAAACAAAAACAAACCAAATTTTTTATACTCCTTACAATTTTGTCCATGGCGTAGGGGCGACTCCATGGAGATCCAATACATGCAGTAAACACCTGGATTTTACAAAACATAATATGAACATTCCTCACTACTAAAAAATGAATTCTAACTACTCTGCCCCAACAAGAAAACAAAAATATAGTAACTGACATCATTTCTGTACATTTATTCACATTTTCAGCAACTAAACCGGCATGTTATATGGAGATTTTGGAGGCCAAATATCATTCGTTTTAGTCTTAGTCTTATTGTAAATCTGTGCACCTCCTCTTCATTCGTAACTAAATATATTGTAAGCGTGAATTTCTGATTCTTGTTCTTGCAAAGATTTAAATGGAAGTAATAGAAGTAATGGAAGTGCATTAATCGCTTATATCGAGTGAAATTTGTTATATAATTAGCATGCGTACATTGATAATAGATAAAAAAAATCATGTAGAAAATATGCTTGAGCTCTCATTAGTTAAAAACAGAATTATTAATAACTAGTTAATATTTGGCCGTGGCTATAGTTCCTAGCAGAAACTAACAAAGCATGACCTGAACAAATGATTGCATGCATAATGATTTATTATTATCAAAATCGATAAAAAGAGTGGAATTAATATTAGTACTATTATAATTATTATTTGTCAATTTAACTTATTGATACTAAGAATTGTTATTAATGGGAGGAATATTAATATTTCATAGTTATAGTAAAATAATATAGAAATCAATATCAAGAAAATTACTCAAGATAATATTGAGAGTAAGTGTGTCTTTACAATAGTAACTCTTAGAGAGAGAGAAAAAAATAAAAAATTAATTAACATCATGTGATTTCACTTATAGAATAAAGAAAGGTCATTGAAAAAAATAAAAATAAAAATAAATGTGAAATTATAAATATTTTAAGAGTTATTAGTATTATAGCATAATAATAGGAATTTAAGTAAAATATAGCATTAATGTAAAAGTAAATATCAATATAGAAGGTAAAATCAATTTAAACTATTGAGATAAAAAAGAGATTAAAATTATATGCAATGTCAATGATGGTATAGAAATATCAAATAAACTAAAAGTAGGAGTTGTTAATTTATTGAAGAGGTAGTATAATATAGGGATAAAACTAATGATATGATTATTGTCAATTAGAGAGTAAATATTTTGGTTAAGTAGAGACAATGATATTAATGTTAAAATTGAGATTTCAAAATAATATTATTAAAATATAACACCTACTGAAATAAATAAATAGAAAAATAAATAAATAAATAAACCATGCTGGAATTGAGGTAAAGTAGGTGAGAACTTTTCTAATACAAATGTGAGATGGCTGATTGTTTTTTTAAAATAAGAATACTTTATGGTTAGCGTTTGAAGTGCAAAGTAAGGATTGTTTGAACAATTTAATTATATAATTATTAAAGTTTATTGACAACTAGCTAATGTTAATTTTATTTGAAAATTTAGTTATGAGGAGGTTGTTAATGATTAAAGTTGTTGTTATACAATAATTTCATTTTCGAGTTACAAAATAGTATTGGTAGTGACATCAATAATTTGATTCAAAAATAATATTATTAATTCTTGGGTTAAGGAATAATAATATTTTGTATTCTATTTGGACATTTAAAAAAGAATAATATTACTAAGTAATTATGATAATATATTATCTTTATTTTAATGGATCGTCGTGTACATATCTTTAGTATGCTTATAAGTATATGATGAGTTGTTTGTTATGAACATGGTATACATGATTGACCATTGTTTAAAGACGTTATTTCATAGATTATGGTCATAAAAATAAAATAAATAAATAAATATATCATTAAATAAGTTTTAAACCTATCATTCCCCAACTTCAAGGTACATGTGCCAATGCTTGAACAAGCTAAATTAACTCTGGTAAACCATCCTTAAAAGAAGATCTTGAATTTATAAAGATATGTTAAGAAGTCACCCCACTCAAGTGTGTAGTGTGTACCATAGTGATAACCTACACCATAAACATTTAGAGAGTGTTAATTAGCTTAATTAATGGGTTAAAAAAAAAATGTTGGGATTTTTTGGTGTAAAATTATGGGCATGAAAGAAATATTAGTGATAATATATGCCTCCTTTAATTAGTTGTATTCAAAGGATGCAAGTCACTTAAAAAGAGTGAAAATCATATATATAAAAGTAAATGTAATATAGAGATAATCATGTAAGTATGTGAAAAATGTAAAGTAATTGCAATAATGAATACATAATGTAATAAGCATATGTATGATATAGAATGATAGAACATGGCAAAAAACATATGGTTTGGAGATAGGTTTGAGAGAATAATGTTGTCCCTAACCTAGGGTGGGTATTAAAAAATGGTGACATAGCCCTCGATAGCCAAAACACCCATGATAATACATGGGGAATACAGGCTTAAAGGCATTCAACTACAACAAGGTGTGAAGTTGAAATAAAATGCATAGAGTTGAAACAATGGGGCCCAAGTCATAACAATAGTAGACATAATGTGTAAATGAGGGAAGCATGATACCCCCAATTTAATAATATAATCATGAACCTGTGTGACATATAAAAAATAGGTGTGATGCTCCCAATGTAAAGATGGAAGTATTAAAGATATCATGGCAATAGGAACATATAAGGTATCATAGGAAGACATGATACCCCCAAAGATAAGGATGTGGTAATTAAATTATGATATGTGATGGGAAAGCGTGTTTCCCCATGAATATAAAGATATAGCAACACAAAATTTATATGTAACAAGGGAATATATGATCCTCCCCCAAAGAAAACTTGATTCTAGGAACAAAATATAGTTATGTAGAATCAAGATGTAATACTTTATAATCATGGAATAGAAAAGGATGTGCAACAAGTAACTCTAAAAAGTGAAATGTGGGAGTCTAGGCTCAATGTGTAATGTGAAGCTCTAAGAAGAAAAATGGATCAATATAATATTAATGTATGGGCTCTGATAAGGTTGTAAGGTTAATGTTTGACATGATGTATCATTTTAGGTTCAATGTATAAGCTCTAATAAGCCTAGTAGAATAATATAATATAAACAAGCAAACTTTAAGAAGCATATACTTGATTGCAACAATATGATCAAATATTTCTTGATTACAATGGTAAGTCTTTGTAGTAGCTATCACTACTTAAAAAATCAATCATAAAAACACTAGTGATAATATATGTATCCTTTAATTAGTTTTTTTTTTTTTTTTGTAACCAAGAGGTGTCCCCGCGATTAACCCGGCCCAGCGACATTCCGGTGAGCGGGGGCGAGACTAATCCTCTGGGGGGTACGCAACAGCCGGCCAGCCCATACCGCTGGAAAACCCGAGAGCGAGTCGAACCCGAGACCATGAGGAGCCATCCCACAACCTCAAGCCAACCACGCTACCCGTGCCGACATGTATCCTTTAATTAGTTATATCCCAAGGATGCAAGTCATTAAAAAGGAAAGGAAATCATGTAAGCACATGAATAATGTAAAGTAATAGTAATAATGAATACATCATGTTATAAGCATGTGTATGATAATGATAAAACATGGTAAATACATATAGGTTGGAGATGGGTCCAAGGAATGGTAATATTTTCCCTACATGGGCTCAATGAGTGAACCTCTAAGAAGAAAAGTGGGTCAATGTAGGATTAATGCATGGGCTCTAATAAGCCTGTAAGTGTTGGGAATAGGATGCCATTTAATTGCAATCCTAAACATATTTCATGTATCTCCTAAGTCCTTGGAAAGTGTTCCCCAACACTAGGATTAGAAAGAGATTAAATTCGAATGAAATGAACATGTAAATTGACATTTGTGATTATTCCTAAATGATAGGAACATGTGGGGATGTCCAAAAAGAGCTCCTACAAGATAGGAGCAAATGGGGCGCCCACATGGAAGGTGGAACCCACCTCGCTTCAGTTAACTATTTGGAGGATTGATAACACTTTAGTAATGCATGTTTTGATCCTAGGGTGATCCCACAATAGTGGTTTACAATTTTTGGCCAAACTAGACACTTAAATTATTATTTTTAACTAAATCTTCACATTCGGGCACCTATAGCGGCTAAACTGTGAGGAATTTGAAGATGATGCAAACTAGAGTCTCATCACATTTTATCTGTAGATTCTAAAAATATTTTTTCCAAAATTTTTGGAATCAAATTGCACTTCTTTTTCTATTTCCCATGAAAATTGGTTTTTTTTAGAAAACAACATTTTTAAAAAGTGACGCACACCGTATAATGCATAACTTTTTTTCAATAAAGGATAAAATTCTAATTCTTTCGAATTTAGATTTGTAACTCTGATATCTAGTGCTTCCACTTGGTTAGATAGCTTTTTTATTGAATATTTTTTCTTTAATCAAGTTTCAAAGTCAAACCAATTACAATTCAGACATAGCGCGGCCGTATAATGTGTAAATTTTTTTCTATAGATCGAAATTCTTTTTTTTTTGTGTTGGATCAAGGACTTCAATATCTTTTTTTTTTTTTAAAAAAGAAGGGGTAAAAATTTTATTCAATCAAAGCCAAAGTACAAAGCAAAGGCCAGAGGCCCACCAAACCAAGACCACCACCAGAAAAACCAACCACCACCTTACATATTCCTATCTTCCACTAATAACCTCTCTAAGGTCTCATGATAATCAGAAGGTAACTCCTCCCTTCCACTAATATCCCAGCCATCCACATTCTCAGAGGCCCACTTCGCCAGACAATCAGCCACTTTGTTCCATTCTCTAGGGATGTGACAAAAGGAGGCAGAAACCAAGGAGCTGCAAAGACTCAAAATCTGTCTGACAACAGAGGCTAATTGCCAACTAACATCATCCAACCTCTGGTTGTTTAGCATGTCCACCACAATTTGAGAGTCCGACTCACAAATGATCCTCCTCCAACCTAAAGAGCTGCCACGCTCAATAGCAATCTTAATAGCAAGGGCCTCCATCAGATTATTAGAGTGTTGACCCTTGTAAATAGAAAGAGAAAAACCGCACCACCATCATTACCTCTACCAATACCCCCAACCCCAGCATGACCAGGGTTCCCACGGGAAGAACCATCAGTATTAATCTTAAGAACCCCCTCAGGGGGAGGTGACCACCTCCCATCACGACAGACCCGTTGCCTGGCCTGATGGGGACGTCTCCCAGCAATGTTTCCCCTTCTGTTATCCCCCAAATTTAAATTCTGTAGAATAGCAAGGTCACCATGATCAATATTTTCAATCATATCGCATTTAGCTGAAATAGTCTCCTGAAGCCTGCTAATTATTTTCTTCCACAATTGAAAACTTCCCAATTTGGAACCACAAAAAACTCTACGGTTCCTCTCCAGCCAAAGGTTCCAAAGAATCAAAATAGGTCCAACAGACCAAGCCACCTGCAAGAAAGAAGTCTTAGCAGGAGACTTGCCAAGCTTTTCCCAAAACTCAATTAGGGAGGTAGCATGAATACACCCATGATACCAAGCCTCCCACCATCTATGCCATATCTCTTTAGAAAAAGGGCAAAGAAAGAACAAGTGAGAGGAGCATTCCTCACTTTGTGAGCAAAGGAAGCAGGTAGAAGGTCCCTGAAAGCCACGCTTGCGAAGATTATCCCAAGTGAGGCACTTCTTCTGAGCAACCAGCCATAAGAAAAAATTACATTTGGGCCAAGAAAAGTTGTCCCAGGCCTTCTTCCACCAGTGCACCTCAGTAGGACCATGTACGTTTTTGTCAAGCATAGCATAGCCTTGAGTAACTAAAAATTTACCTTTTGGGCTCGGACTCCAACCCAAAACATCCCTCTCATTAAGGGAGCTGCAGAGCCTGCCCTCCAAAACTCTAGTAAGAACAGCACGATCCTCCTCTGACCCACCCATGGGCCACTCCTGCGGGTCCTTCCAACAAACCACCATCGCCTGACCAATTCGCTTGACAGTTTTAAAATGCTCAACCTTAATCCAGCCCGCCTTAGAAAAAATATGGCACAGAGGCCAGAGCTGAGGGAAACTAGAAAGAATGGGAGGGTGGCCATCCCAAGAGTCCTGCCAAAAGAGCGCATCAGAGCCTCTATTACAAATCCAGAAAAGACCCTCCTTAATCAACTAAGCGCCCTTCTTAAGGGTATCCCAAATACAAGAACCTTTACCCACCAAAGCAAGCCGTGGCACATCAAGGCTAACAGCACCAGGAAAATATTTGTGAGCAAGAATCCTAGCCCAGTCGTGTTCTTGATTGTTGCACCACCTCTAGTAAAGCTTGGCAGCCAAGGCCGTGACAACAAGAGCCATAGACCTAAGACCAAGGCCCCCAGCATGCTTCAGCCTGCAGACACACTCCCACCTGACTAAACTCCACTTCGAGGAGAGAAGGTTGCCAGACCAAAGGAATTGCCGGGACAAAGCATCAAAATCCCTCACAAAGGTGGAAGGGGGAACCTACACACAACACCTATAAATGGGGAGAGATTGTACCACAGTCTTTAGAAGAACCACTCTTCCAGCAGAAGTTAACCATCTAAAAGTCCAATGACTAACCTTACTCCGAAATTTATCCAAAATTCCCTGCCAGTAATCTCTACGCTGAGATCCCAAAGCCAAAGGGATCCCAAGGTACATTAAGGGAGGAGAACCAATCTAAAATCTAAGGATCCTAGCAATCCTACTTTGAATAAGCCGAGGGGTATTAAAGAAATAAATGGATGATTTGTCATCATTAATGCACTGACCTGAAGCCTTCAAATAGATGTCTAAGGCTATCCTGAAGTTCACAGCCTCACTAATCCGAGCCATGCCCATCAACGCAGTATCATCCACAAACTGAAGATGAGAGTAGGAAGGAAGAGAATTGTTCCAGCTCCAACCTTGGATAAGACCCTACCTCACCTGAGATTTAATGAATCTTCCCAGACCCTCCGCCATGATAATGAATAGATAAGGAGATAAAGGATCCCCTTGCCGAAGTCCCCGAGAAGCACTAAACAAATCTGAAGGCTCCCCATTAATGAGAACAGAGAAGGAGGATGAGGTCACACAACTAAGAACCCAAGTCACCCACTCCACATCGAAGCCAAACGCCAAGAGGATTTTCTGTAAGAACTCCCAGCTCACCCGATCATAAGCTTTAGCCATGTCAAGTTTCATGAACATAGCCTTCTCCTTAGAGTTAGCCATAGAATGAATAGCTTCCATAGCAATCACAACACCATCCAAAATTTGTCTTCCTTCAACAAAACCCCCCTGCTCCAGAGAAATTAGAGAACCGAGGAGTGGTTTGAGTCTCTCCGCAATCAATTTGGTGATGATCTTGTAGACAACATTGCAAAGCGCTATAGGTCTAAATTGAACTAGCTGATTGGCCCCCTCCTTCTTAGGTATGAGAGCCAAGAAGGTAGAATTCATGGACTTGAGCATCTTTTTGTTCTTGTGAGATTCTTGAACCACCGCGAGGAGATCAAACTTGATTATTTCCCAGAATTCTTGGAAAAACTCAATAGGAAACCCATCTGGGCCGGGAGCCTTACCTCTTTTCATGTTAAACACCACTTTCTCCAATTCAGGTAACAATATAGGACATAAGAGAGCCCCATTCATCTCAGCAGAGACCAGGTGGGGAATACAATCCAAGATGGCCCTCTCCTCATTCCTAGTTGCATGATCCTCTCTAGAAAAAAGGTTTGAAAAATAATTGACCGCAGCCTTGGACATATCAACATAGGAAGAGAGTTGAGCCCCTTCAGGCGAAACCAAAGAGGGGATAGAATTTCCCTGCCTCCGAGCCTTAACCAAATTATGAAAGAAAGCAGTGTTCCTATCCCCTTCCTGAAGCCAATCAACACGAGATTTCTGCTTCCAAAAGATCTCCCGAAGCTCCCACTCTTCTAAACCCTTAAGAGCCAAGGACTCAGCTTTACTTAGATCAGGGGTCAGCCCTTGGTCTCAAATCATACGAGTGATGTTATCCAACTTAGACTAAGCAGCCATTTTCTGAGCATGGAGGTTCCCAAAACATTGTTTATTCCATCTCTTAAGCCTGTACTTCACATGTTGAAGCCTCTTACAAAAGGTAAACAAGGCTGTCCCATGAGCGGGCCTCCCCTCATACCACCAATCCAACATAAGATCATGCAAAGACTGATCTCTTAACCACATTAACTAAAATTTGAAAGAAGGGTTTTTGGTGACTCCATACGTGGTGACAGAGAGCTTGATCAGCCAATGGTCGGAACCTCTCCAATCAAGAATTTCTGAGCTGGTGGTCAACCTACTGTTCATCCAATAGCAGGAAACCAAAAATCTATCGAGTCTTTCTGAGATAGCCTCAGCACCACACCTCCTATTATTCCATGTGAAGACACCATTGGTTGGCTTCACATCAATGAGATTCAAGGAGCCAATCATATCCCTAAGAAGATCTGCAGAGGGGTCCAACCTGGCTAACCCTCCTCATTTTTCATCTAGGCCCGTAACAACATTAAAATCCCCGGCCATAATCCATGGGAGAAAAGGGTCCAAGGCCCGCAAGAATTTGATGTGAGCCCAGAGAATTGACTTACCTGAGAGATTAGTAGGAGCATAAATATTGGATAAGAGGCACCTTTCTCCAGTCACGAAACAAGAGGCTACCAGGGAGATAAAAGACCGACTAGAAATCCACCATAACGGGAGCACTTTCCTTGGATTCTAGAAACAAGCCAACCCCCCTGAACTATTCAAAGCACCCACCCCTTGCCAATTGCCCTGGGGCTAGATGTGTGAAGCACAATTAGCCAAACCATCCACTGTAAGCTTAGTTTCCTGAATAAAAACCACATCGGGAGACTGAGATTCAATTAATCTACAAACAGCCTTTTGTCTAGGCATGCTGTTCAACCCCCTAACATTCCATGATAACACAATCATTTATGGGGGTGGGAGAAGTGGGAATCAATGGGTTTCACAGACCCAGCCTCAACCAAAGTATCCCCAATAATCTTGACCTTCTCTTGATCAGTCTTCCTGCCACTCCTTAATGGTTTATCAAGAGGCCCCTTTTTAAAGGATTTCTGGTGTAAGCCTAAAGCAGGAGGGGCTTTGTTACCCTTCACAGAGTCTGAGGCCCCCTTAGGAGCAGGGGGGTCAGGCACCATCACAACAGCTCCCTTCGGAGCCTGTGACCCTTGGAGATCCCTTATATCCTGAACTTGAGAAGGTAGATCCTGAGCAGTTTGATCAGCCAGAAGGTCCCCTAGAGATACACTCTGATCCTCCTTCTTTGCATCCTCATCCTGACCTTCATGCATACCCTTAGCCCTAGAAGAGAGCTCAACTGGAATACCTTCCTCCTGGGCCAAATCTTCCAGAACATCAAATCTATTAAAAGTGCCGTCATTGTGACTATCCAACCAAGTTCTCTTCTTACCCTTGCCTTTGTTACGGGGCTTAACCTGAATAAAGCCCTCGCTATCTACAGGTTCATTAGACACAGGATCCTTCCCTTTGTCACCCTTAGAAGGTCCAGAGGCAGCCAAGGGGAAGGGCTTAAATCTGGGACATTTGCGGTGTAAGTGACCATATTCATGACAAATTCGGCATCTAAACAGGAGGGTCTCGTAATCTAGCTGTTGGATCCAAGAAGAAGATCCCATGCGGATTTCCATAGAGTCTGGTAACGGATTATTTAAATCAACTTCTACACAAATGCGAGCAAAAGAAATTACCTTACGGTCTTGAGTTTGTGCAGCCGATCCCACAGGTTTTCCAAGAAGCATTGAAATTGAATGAAGAATATCTTCCCTCCAAAATTCCAAAGGAAGCCTCGACAGACGAACCCACACAGGTACCCGCGAGGGGATCTCCTCAGCAGAGTTGAAACCCATGTGCCAAGGCTTGATGAAAAGCCCCACCTGGTTAAAGAAATAAGGGCCTCCTTCAAAAGCCCTATTCCTATCCGACATGCAAGAAAAGATGACCAGAAAATAGTTATTAGCTGCCAAAATAATCTCCATATCACCTTCAGGATTCCAAACCCGATGAGCCCAGGAGTCTAACACCGGTAGAGACAGACGAAGGCCCAAAAATTTACAAATAAGGGCATGGCTACACCAGTATTCAACGTCTTCTGAAACTTGCTCAGGTTGAATAACCAAAATAGGTCGATCCTCCGATCTTTCCAAGCATCCATTTACTTTTTTGATTCGAAACATCCCTTTTGAAGAGGAAACCCCATCCCAGATTGGGGTTTACCCAGCTAATCCATAACACCCGCATGCAATGAGGAAGATGGCTCCACCATCTCCAAATCCCCCTGAGAAGCCCGAGACAGAGCAAAACCTCGATTCTCCATGGACCAAATCGCATGATCCACACCAAAAAGAGAGAGAGAGGGGCGGGACAAGAGGCTCACAGCCTCAGATCCCAAAGCCCCACCCACAAGAAAAATGCACAGCAAAAAATTGAAGAAATGTAGACCACCCACGAGCTGGACAGAGGTCGCACCCCCAGCCGACCTGCGCACCTTGAACACCTACAAAGATCCCCCCCGAGCACACACCACAGCCGCCACGCACTCCCAACACTGAGCAGAGCAGGAGAAAGCTAGGGCACGCGGGCCCTAGCTCGCCCGCAGTCGCTGCATAGAGCCATCCTCAAAAAAAAAAAAAAAAACCTATTCCCAGGACTTCAATATCTTCAATGCACTCATATTTTTTAATTTTTTTTGATAATTTGCTATTTTTCCACATGTGCAGAACATAGACCTTCATTTTCGATGAAAAACCTATGTTTAATAAAACTAAAAAAACAAATACATAATAAAATTAAAACATATTAAAATTATATTCGTTGGATAGCTCGTTCCGAGGACTACCTGATTCCAGTTGGGTTTTTGAAGACTCCTTCATTTTCATCCTCAACCTGAGCTTTGAAGCGTAAAAAAAAAAGTTTTTTTGTGAAAATTTTGAAAAATCAAGGAAAAGGGGGGTTCGAGCAAACTAGGGTTCATTCGAATCCCCTTTAATATGCATTTTTCTTTTGTTTTTTGGGCAAGAAATGTGGGCCCAATAATTAATGGGTTCACTCGAACACTAGTTCGGTCGAACCCCTTTTTGGTTCAGTCGAACTTGTAGGTTCATTCGAACCCCTAAAACCAATTTTTTTGCCATGGGGTCATTTTTTCTCAGTTTTCCTTCCTCCATCAAATTGTAAACCACTATTGTGGCTTCACCCCCTATAAATTAGGGATTGATATTTACATGAGTGGAGTGACACTATCAATTCAATTCAGTTCAGTTCGGTTCAGTTCAATTAAGTTATGGTTTAGTTATCTTCAGTTGCATGTAGTTATTTTGAGTTGAATGCTAGTTGACTTGAGTTGACTTGAGTTGCATGACAAATCATAGGTGGATACTTTCAGTTAAGTGTGGATGATCAATCATGCATAATGTTTGCATGAATTGGTGGAGAGATATGTTTCAGTTAACTAAGATTGACTTGGGACCACCTTGGGCGCCCAAGTTGGCATTTTTAGTTAACACTTTTTGCATGAGTTCAGATATTTACAAGGCTCGATCAAGTGGTCCCATTCTTGGGTGCCAACTTTGAGGTGAAGTTTGCATGATATCTTCTTGACCAAAGTTCAGTTAAGTGTTTAGTTTGGGGTGCCTAAATTGAGGAAGACTTTGGTTTGACTTCAGATTACATTGTGGAACTCTACTTTCCCAATCTAGGTGTAGATTTTTGTGAGGAGCTTTATGCTCTTGTATTGTACAACTCTTATGAGTTTACATGCTCATTTTTATTGTCTATTAATTGCAACAAGTGTATGAGAGTTTATTGCAGGTTGTGAAGAAGGATTGTTGAAGGCAAGGAAGCATATCAATCAAGGATTGATACAGTATTATTGTAATCTTGTTCTAAGGTCAAATAATACAAGCACTATTTATTCTGGTGGAGATTTTTCCTAAAAGGGTTTATCCACGTATATGCTATGTCACTTCTATCTCCTTGTCTCATTCTTCTACAATCTTCTCTCTTTCTACAATTGGTAAAATTGATCTAAACGGATTAATCATACACAAAGAACACTTAATTAGATCTACAATCTCATAGTTTTACAAGTTTTAAGCTACAATATTACCTTCATTTTCAACATTTGGTATCAGAGCCAATGGTTGGTTGGGGTTTGGGATGCCTTTCTCTTAAAAGTTTGAAGGTTTTTGGCTATAGTGGGAGCTTTTACTATTGTGTTATTGCAAATTTGTAAAAGAAGTGTGTTACAATGAGTTCTACTTCTCGTCTAGACATTGCACTTGATTCAATGGATCTAGTTATGAGATGTCGAAACTAAAAATGGAGGATCTCCTTGAAGAGAGAGATCAATGGTTAGTTGTTTGTAATGAGACAAATCCATCTACAATGATGTCAGGTGAGGATTGGGCTAAGCTTGATAAGAAGGCAAGAGGGACCATAAGGTTATGTCTTGCTGATGATGTTCTCTTGAATGTTTCAAATGAAGCTACCACATATAAATTGTGGAAGAGGATAGGTGATATCTATCAAACCAAAAGTCTTACTAATAAGTTGTATCTGAAAAGACAATTGTTATCTTTAAAGATGAAAGATGGTGATTCTGTTGCACATCATTTAAATGCTTTCAATTTGATTCTAATTCAGTTAGCATCTATAGATGTAAAGCTAGAAGATGAAGATAAATGCATTTTTTTACTTTGTTCTTTACTAGAGTCTTGAGAAAATCTAATTGTTGCTATCAGTGGTAGTGGTGCAGATCCTAAGATGGACAATATAATTCCTATTCTCCTATTAGAGGAGATGAGGAGGAAGTCTAAAATGGGATCCCAAGATGCCTTGTTTGTAAGAGGTGGGCCTAAGGAAAAGGAACCTAAGGGAGACAAGAAAGGAAAGGGTAAGTCCAAAGGATGGTCTAAAACCCCTGGTAAGAGTAAGGTAAAGTGTTAGAACCGTGGAAAATTGGGACATGTAAAGAAGGATTGTAAGAACAAGAAAAAGAGTTCTGATGCTTCTACAGAGAAATCCTCGGATGACGGTAATGATGCATTGATCATTTCATGTAAAACTGTTAGTGATGACTCTTGGCTTATTGATTCAAGTTGCTCCTATCATATGACTCCTAACAAGGAGTGGTTCACTAAGTATATTGCATATGATGGAGGGAATGTCTTCTTTGGAGATAATAGCACAACAAAGATTGTGGGAAAAGGAGAGGTAAAGTTGTGTTTCAGTGATGGTAGGGTTAAGACCCTTGATGATGTTTTACATATTCCAGGACTTGCTAGAAATCTACTTTTTGTATCTAAGTTCAATGATTCTGGAATGCATGTGACATTTGACAAAGGTGGTTGTAGATTGGTGAAAGGGAATATGGTGGTTGCTAAAGGATCTCATATTGGGACTTTGTTTAAGCTTAATACCTCCAATTTGAATAAATCAACCAATGTAACTGAAGCTAAAAATACATGTATGTTGTGGCACCATAGATTGGGCCACATTGGTGAAAAAGGTGTTAGGACCATTCTTAATAAGAAATTGGTTGACGATATTCCTGATTATAATATTGGCAAAAATTATTTTTGTGAGCATTGTGTGTTTGGAAAGCAATCTAGATCTTCATTTCCTAATGGAACAAATAAAGCTAAAGGATTATTAGAGATTATTCATTCGGATGTTATGGGTCATGTGGATATTGAATCTATTGGAAAATATAGAAATTAGGTCACATTTATTGATGATGTCTCAAGATACACTTGGATCTATTTTATGCATAACAAATCTGATGTGTTCAATAAGTTTAAAGAATTTAAGGCTTTAGTTGAGAAATAATAAGATCATAAGATAAAAGTGTTGAGATCAGATAATGGTGGTGAATATTGTTCTAAGGAATTTGATGATTATTGTAAGCATGGAAGAATTGTGAGACAGAAAACTACTCCATATACACCTCAACAAAATGGAGTAGCAGAAAGGGTGAACCAAACCTCATGGAAAGATTGAGGAGTATGTTAAGTAGTGATAAGCTAGATCAGTGCCTTTGAGATGAGGCTATAAGTACTTGTTATTTAATCAATAGATATCCTAGTTCATATATTGAAGATAAAACCCCTTATGAAATGTGGTTAGGTAGGAAACCTGGTGTTGCACATTTAAGGATCTTTGGTTGTGAGGATTTTGTTCATATGCCTAAAGAAAAGTGGTCTAAGTGGGATCCAAAAGCACATAAATGCATATTTATAGGTTATGGTGAAAATGTAAAAGGTTACAAGCTTTGGAATCCTCTAACCCAAAAAATTACTTTATCTCGAGATGTGATTTTTAGGGAATTTAGATCTTATACAGGAGAAGAACAACCAAAGGAGAAGGCTACTTCTCGAACAATGCATTTTGAGACAAATATTGAGAAGCATGAAGATGCACATGTTGAAGAACAATTGGATGGATTGGATGAGGAGAGTTCACAAAGTTATGAGATAGATGCTCATGATGAGCATATTGAGGAACAAGAACCTTCTTTGAGAAGATCCACAAGACAACAAAATCCCATTGATAGGTATAGACCACCTGATTTCTATTTTATATTTGCTTTGATGAGTACTAATGATGAAACTATATCTTACAGGGAAGCTTTGTCTTCAGATAAGAACAAGCTTTGGTCACAAGCTATGCACGAGGAAATGGCTTCCTTGGATACTTGTGACACATGGGATCTTGAGAGTTTTCCCAAAGGAAGAAAGGCCATTGGTTGTAAATGGATCTTTAAAAAGAAAATTGGAGCATATGGTAATCTCGAAAGGTACAAGGCTAGATTAGTAGCCAAGGGTTACTCCCAAAGAGAGGGAGTTGACTTTAATGAAATCTTCTCTCTTGTTGCTAAATTAACTTCTATTAGATTCCTTTGATCTATTGCTACTGCTTATGATTTTGAGATAGAGAAATGGATGTGAAAACTACTTTCCTACATGGGGATCTTGATGAGGAGATTTATATGAGGCAACCTGATGGTTTTGTTGTAAAAGGAAAACAATTATTGGTTTGCAGGTTAAAGAGATCTTTATATGGATTGAAACAATCACCTAGAATGTGGTACCAAAAGTTTGATGCTTTTGCATTGAAAATTGGTTATGTTAGGAGTGAGGAAGATCATTGTGTTTACATAAAATTTATTGATGATCAACTTTTAATTATTATCTTATATGTTGATGACATGTTTATTGGTAACATCAAGGTAATGATGAAAGAATTGAAAGAACAACTCTCCAACACATTTGAGATGAAAGATCTAGGGGCTACAATATATATCCTTGGTATGGGGATCAACAAAGATAGAGGTAACATAAAGCTTTTCTTAAGTCAAATCAACTATGTTGATACTATTTTGAAATGGTTTAACATGCATGATAGTAAACCAATTAATATTCATTTACCAGTTGGCATGAAGTTAAGTTTAGACATGGGTCCTAAATCTGATTTTGATCATGAGGAAATGTCTAAAATTCCATATGCTAGTGCAATTGGTAGTTTCATGTATGCAATGGTTTGTACATGACCAAATATAGGCCAAGTAGTGGGAGTTCTAAGTAGGTTTATGTCTAACCCTAGTAAAGAACATTGGAGTTATGTTAAGATGGTGTTTAGATATTTACGAGGTACTTTTGATTACTATTTGGTTTATCATGATGCTAATGATATTGATATTGCGCATAGATCATTGGACATATAGGGTTTTGTTGATTCAGATTGGGGAGGAGACCTGGATAGTCAGAGGTTGACAAGTGGCTATGTGTTTACTTCGTTTGGAGCTATGGTTAGTTGGATGAGTAAGAGGCAACCCATAGTTGCTTTGTCCACCACAGAAGCAGAGTACATGGCTGCTACACATGCCTCTAAAGAGGTAGTTTAGTTACAAAGACTTGGGAAAGGTATTGGTTTTAATTGCAAGCAAATTAGACTTGGATGTGATAGTCAGAGTGCTATTTGTTTAGCCCAAAATCCTATGTATCATGCTCATACTAAGCATGTTGATGTTCAATATCACTTTGTGAGAGAAATGATTAAGAGTGGGAAGGTATTGATTGAGAAAGTTGACACTTTGATCAATGCTACAAATTATCTTATGAAACCAGTTCCTACAGATAAGTTCTCTTGGTGTAAGAAGGCCATTAGCCTTGAGTCCTGTACTTGATTTATAATAATGATTCCTTGTTTAGAATAATTGCAATGCATAATGTCAAGTGGGAGAATGTTGGGAATAAGATGCCATTTAATTGCAATCCTAAACATATTTCATGTATCTCCTAAGTCCTTGGAAAGTGTTCCCCAACACTAGGACTAGAAGGAGATTACATTCGAATGAAATGAACATGTAAATTGACATTTGTGATTATTCCTAAATGATAGGAACATGTGGGGACGTACGGGAAGAGCTCCGACAAGATAGGAGCACATGGGGCGCCCACATGGAAGGTGGAACCCACCTTGCTTCAGTTAACTATTTGGAGGATTGATAACACTTCAGTAATGCATGTTTTGATCCTACAAATTAGGGATTGATATTTACATGAGTGTTGTGGCACTATCAATTTAGTATTAGTTCAATTTAGTTCAGTTCAGTTATCTTCATGTAGTTATTTTGAGTTGAATGCTAGTTGACTTGAGTTGACTTGAGTTGCATGATAGATAATAGGTGGATACTTTCACTTAAGTGGGGATGATCAATCATGCATAATGTTTGCATGAATTGGTGGAGAGATATGTTTTAGTTAACTAAGATTGACTTGGGAGCACCTTGGGCGCCCAAGTTGGCATCTTTCAGTTAACACCTTTTGCATGAGAATATATTTACAAGGCTCAGTCAAGTGGGCCCATTCTTGGGTGCCAACTTTGAGGTGAAGTTTGCATGATATCTTCCTTACCAAAGTTTAGTTAAGTGTTTAGTTTGGGGAGCCTAAATTGAGGAAGACTTTGGTTTGACTTCATAGTACATCGTGGAACTCTACTTGCCCAATCTAGGCGTAGATTTTGTGAGGAAATTTATGCTCTTGTATTGCACAACTCTTATGAGTTTACATGCTCATTTTTATTGTCTATTAATCGAAACAAGTGTATGAGAGTTCTATGAGAGTTTATTACAGGTTGTGAAGAAGGATTGTTGAAGGCAAGGAAGCATATCAATTAGGGATTGATACAGTATTATTGTAATCTTGTTCTAAGGTTAAATAATACAAGCACTATTGATTCTAGTGGAGTTTTTTCCCGAAAGGGTTTCTCCACGTATATGCTGTGTCACTTCTATCTCCTTGTCTCATTCTTCTACAATATTCTGTCTCTTTCTACAATTGGTAAAATTGATCTAAACAGATTAATCATACACAAAGAATTGTGACAAAGAACACTTAATTATATCTATAGTCTCATAGTTTTACAAGTTTTAAGCTACAATATTACCTTCATTTTCAACAGTAAGGTTAATGTATGACATGATATGTATATTTTTAGGTTCAATGTATGAGTTCTAATAAGTGTGATAGAATAATATAAGATCAACAAGTAAGCTCTAATAAGCATATAATTGATTGCAACAATATGATAATTTTTTTATTATAATGGTGAGTCATTGTAGCAACTATCACTACCCTAAAAATCAATCATAAAAACACTTGTAATGGTATATGCCTCCTTTAATTAGTTGTATCCAAAGGATGCATGCCATTAAAAAGAGGGGAAATAATACATGAAAGTATATATAATCTATAGATAATCATGTAAGCATATGAATAATGTAAAGGAATAGAAACAATGAATACATCATGTGATAAGAATGTGCATTAGATAAAATGATAGAACATGGTAAGTACACATGGGTTGGAGATAGGTTCAAGGAATAGTAACATTTCCCCTACATGTGGAGGGTATGAAAAATGGTGACATAGTCTAAATAGCCAACACACTCATGATAATGCACGATGAATAAATGTATAAAAGCATGAAAAACATGATGTTGAAACAAAAGACATATTTTTGAAATAATAGGGCAAGTGCCCAAGTCATAACAATAGTAGGCATAATCTATAAAGGAGGAAAACATGATACCCTAATTTAAGGACATAATCATGAAGGTGTGACACATATAAGGATGTGGTAACTAAATTATAATATGTGATGGGAAAGCATGTTTCCCCCTAGCTATAAAGATATAGCAAAAAAAACCCTATGTGTACCAAAGGAAGACATGATCATCCCCCAAAGTAAAGGTGAGTCTAGGAACAAAATATGACTATGCAAGATCAAGATGCAAATCTTTATAAGTATGGTATAACAAAAGATGTGCAACAAACAACTCTAAGAAGTAAAAAATGTCAATATAGGCTCAATGTATGAATTCCTTAGAAGCAAAGTAGATAATTTTAATATTAATGTATGGGCTATACAAATCCTATAAGGTTAATGCATTTCATGATGTATCATTGTAGGCTCGATGTATAAGCTCTAATAAGCATGATATAATAATATAAGATCAATAAGTAATATTTAAGAAGCACATACTCGATTGTAGTAATGCAATAAAAATGCTTGATTAAGATGGTGAGTTTTTGTAGTACCTATCACTACCTAAAAAGTTAATCATAAAAGTATTAGTGATAATGTATACATCTAATTAGTTGTATCCAAAGGATGCATTTCATTGAAAAAGAGGGAAAATCATATATGAAAAAAATGCAATCTAGAGATAATCATGTAAGAACATGAATAATGCAAAGCAATAGAAATAATGAATACAACATGTGTAAGCATGTGTATTGTATAGAATGATAGAACATGGTAGGAACATATAGGTTGGAGATATCTTTAAGGAATATCAATGTTGCACCTAACATGGGGAGGGTATGAAAAGTGGTAATGTAGTCACTCAATAGCCAAAAAACCCATGATAATGCATGGGAAATAAAGGTATGAATGCATGACAAGGCATGAATCCACTACAATGCATGGAGTTGAAATAAAAGGCTTAGAGTTGAAACAATAGGGCAAGTGTACAATTCATAACAATAGTAGACATAACATGTAACTTGGAGGGAATCATGATACTCAAAATTTAAGGATATAATCATCAAGGTGTGACATATAGAAAAGGGAAGGCACAATACTCCCAATGTAAAGATGTAAGTGATAAAGTCATGACAATAGAAACATATAAGGTATTATAGGAACTTTCATGGTATTTATAAATATAAGGATGCAATAATTAAATCATGATATGTGATGGGAAAGAATGTTTCCTCATGGTTATAAGATATAACAAAGCAAATTTTAAGTGTAAAGAGGAAAGACATGATCCTCCACAAAGTGAAGGTGATACTAGAAACAAAATATGGTCATGTAGGATCAAGATGTAAATCTCTATAAGAATGGTATATAAAATTATGTACAAGTAACTCTAAAAAGTGGAACATGTCAATATAGGCTCAATGTGTGAAGCTCTTAAACGAAAAGTGGATTGATGTAAGATTAATGTATAGCCTCTAATCAGTTTTTAAGGTTAATGCATGACATGATGTATCCTTATAGGCTTAGTGTACAAGCTCTAATGAGAATGATAAAATAATATAAGATCAATAATTAATCTCTAAGAATTATCTACTTGATTATAATAATACAATATTAAATTACTTGCTTGTGATGGCGAGTCTTTATAGAAACTTGTCATTGCTTGAAAAATTCAATCATAGAAACATTAGTTATAGTATATGCCTCCTTTAATTAGTTGTATCCAAAAGATGCAAGCCACTAAAAAAGAGGGAAAATCATATATGAAAGTAAATTTAATCTAGACATAATCATATAAGCACATGAATAATATAAAGTAATAGCAATAATGAATACATCATGTGATAAACATGTGTATTGTATAAAATGATAGAACATGGTAAGAATATATGGGTTGAGGATTGGTTCAAGGAGTAATAATGTTACCCCTAACATGGGGAGGGAGTGAAAAATGGTGATGTATCCCTTAGCCAAAACACTCATGATAATGCATGGGGAATAAAGACATAAAGGCATGAAAAGATAAAAACCAAAAATGAAGGCATGAAGTTGAAACAAAAGGCATAGAGTTGAATATATGGGGAAAGTGCCCAAGTCATAACAATAATATATATAATGTGTAAAGGAGGGAAGTGCAATACCAATTTAAGGACATGATTATGGAGTGGAATATAGAAAAGAGAAAGCATGATGCTTGCAATCTAAAGATGTAAGTGCTAAAGATATGTTAGCAGGAAAATATAATGTATCATAGGAAGGTATAGTACCCCAAATATAAGGATATGTCAATTAAATTATGATACACGTGAGGGGAAAGCATGTTGTTGTAACAACCCCTAGTTTAATAATTATCTTCATCCAACAAAAACTCTTGACTTATAATTACATCTTAGGTACATGTTGTAATATCCCTCATCCAAATTGGGGTGGCTTAAAATAATGTACCACTAGACAATGCTTATATACCCATATCCATACTAAATATGCTAGACACTATAAAAATAGTAAAATATCCATCGAATAACTAATGGCTTCATATTATGCAACAAAATTATTATCAATTTTATTTAAAATAAATCAACCCCTCATTTTTATTTATTTTTACATATTTTTTGTTTTTAAATAAAAGGGTAAAAATTTATTAGATCAACAGAAAAGAAATACAATCTAGAATAAGAATCTACACCAATCAAGGCAAGGGAATCAAATCCCTATCAACAACACCACCTCCACACCACTACAAGAGAACCAAACCCTTTAACCACGAACTTATACACCCCATCAACCACTCATATCCTCAAGAATCAACCTATCCAAAATTTAGACTTGGTCTCGGGATAACTAATAACATTCATCAACCTTCCAATCCCCCAATTGATCTGAGGCCCATTTAGCCATATAGTCAGCCACCCTATTCTACTCCCTCGGAATGTGGAAAAAATAAACTTCATCCATCAACTCACTTAGCTAAATAATCTATTGAACCAGTGAAGCCAAGTGCTAATTGAATCCATACAACTTTTGACCATGCAACATAGTAATCACAGTTTAAGAATCAGACTCACACAATCCTATGCCAACCCAAATCATAGGCTCTTTCAAGGGTTGTGAGAATAGCTATACCTTCCATTAGATTGTTAGTGTGATGACCCATATAGATGGAAAATAAGAATAAGACACCTGAACTATTCCTCCCAACCCCTCCAACTCCAACATTTCCAGGGTTTCCCCTGGATGAACCATCAATATTAATCTTCAAAACTCCACTAGGAGGTGGAGATCATCTCCCATCCCTCTATATTTTCCTTCTATGGTGACTACTCCCCTTCACCCCTAAAGGTCTTGAATCTTTCTCATGAAAACACAACCTCTTCATCAACTCTTCCTCCCCCACCTCCATGGGTGAAGAAACCTCACATTTTGCATACATCATTTATGAATCATACCTATTATTCGTTGCCAAATTTGATGAACCACCAATCTCTTCCCTTGAAATATTTTGTGATTCCTTTCCATCCACAACAGCCAAAGGATGCATGTGGGGCCAATGCTTTATGCCACCTGAAGAAAGAAAGCCTTTGTTTGGGGTCTCCCCAAAATCCCCCAAAACTCAACCATCGAAGAAGCATGAACACAGGCCTGCTTCCAGACTCCCCACCAAAAGTGTCAGATGACCCTAGAGAAGGAGCACTAAAAAAATAAATGAGAGGAGCTTTCATCACTATCTCTACAAAGAATACAAATAGATGGAACTTAGAAACCTCATTTTTGGAGATTCTCCCAAGGCACCTATTTCGAACTACCAATCAAATAAAAAAATTACACTTAGGCCAAGCAAAATTGTTCCACACATTCTTCCACCAAGTGACTTTAGCCCCTTCATACTTCTAAAATTTCAATTCTTAGTATCTCGAAGCTATTGAATAAACCCCCCTACGATCTAGACTCCAAGCAAGAATGTTACTCCCCTTTAAACAATTGCAAGCTCTACCTACCAAAATCCTTAAATCCTTATGATCCTCACTAGAGACCCCTGGTGGTCACTCTAAAGGATCCTTCCACCTATAAACCACCTCCAACCCCAAATTTTGAGCAACCTTATAATCCTCCACCTTGAACCACCCAACCTCATTGATACTATTACAAAGGTGTTATAAGTGAGGGAACATTGATAATATAGGGGGGAAATCCATTCCACTAGTCAAACCTAAAAAGACTTTTCAAACCTTTGTTATAAATCTAAAAAAATCCATGTTAGATCAAATTAGCACCCCTTTTGAGAGTGTTCCAAATCATATAACCTTTTCCCATTATTCTTGGCACATCCTCATGTGCCACACCCCTCAGATACTTAACAGTGATCCTAGACCAAGCAAGATCCTGATAAATGCACCACCTCCAATAAAGCTTAATAGCCAAAGATTGGCTAGAAAGGCTAGCCTACCATAAATCAAGACCATCCTCTTGCAATGGTTTGCATATAATCTCTCAATTTACCAAACTCCACTTCGACAAATCCAAATTACTAGCCCATAATAACTACCTTGTTAGAGCATCCAAATCCTTGATGAAGCTTGTAGGAGCTACTTGGACCATTCAGCTATAAATGGGAAGAGTATGGTCCACCAATTTCAACAACAAAAATCTCCCAGCAAAGGAGAGACATTGATGAGTCCAATGATTAATTTATTCTCGAACCTTATCTAGCACCTTTTGCCAAGTTCCCCTTGGTAGTGATCCAATGAAGAGATGAATACCAAGATAAACTAGGAGAAGATCTCCAATTTGAAATCAAAGAATACGAGAAATTCGATGTTGAATAAGAGGAGTGTTCAAGAAAAAAATGGAGGATTTTTCTTCATTAATCTATTGCCTTGAGGTTGCAAGATAGCTGTCTAAAGTTTGTCTGATGTTATTCACCTCTCTAATTTTGGAAACCCCCAACAAAGCGATGTAATAAAAAAAATACAAGTGAGATTGAGGAACAAATAGTTACCCCAACTCCACCCTTGGATACCACCTTGAATTACCTAGGACTTAATGCTTCTTCCCAAACCCTTTGCCATTAGAATAAAAATATAGGGAGACAAAGGTTCTCCTTGTCATAAAACACGAGAGGCACATAAAAACTTGGAGGGCTCCTTGTTCACAATAACATAATAGGAAGTTATCATTACACAAATCATTACCCAATTCACCCAATCCCCTTTAAACCCAAACTTTAGAACTTTTTGCAAGAATGATCATTTGACCCAATCATAAGCTTTAGCCATATCCAATTTGATAAAAATTTCCTTCTATTTTGCATTTTCTATAGAATGAATGGATTTAGCCTTAATTACCATCCCATCCATAATTTGTCTACCTACCAAAAATTCACCCTGTTCTTCAGAGATGAGCCTATTCATCCATGACTTAAGTCTATCAACCATCAATTTGGATATGATCTTGTATACCACATTGTAGAGAGTAATGGGTTTAATCAAGTTCAATGAATTATCCCCATCTCTTTTGGGAGTAAGAGCAAGGAATATGGTGTTCATTGATTTCAACATCTATTTGTTTTTGGGATTCTTGAACAACCTCCAATAGGTCATCCTTAATGATTTTCCAGTATTCCTAAAAAAATCCATTGGGTCCTGGGGCCTTCCCCTTATTCATATGAAATACTATTCCTTCAAGTTATTCTAAATAAATTGGATTAACAAGTTCCTCATTCATCTTCAAGGAGACTAAAGAGGGAATGCAAGCTATGATACAATTTTCCTCTTCCTCTATACATGGTGAATCCTACATGAATAAAGAAGATTAGTGGTGCAAAACCTCTCTAGAAATATCACTTAAGGAGGTTAACTATACCCCCCGAGAAGAGACAAGGAAAGATATCATATTCCCATGCCTTCTAGCCTTGACCAAGTTAAAATGAAAGCCATATTTATGTCCCCCTCTCGAAGCCAATCAATCTGGGCCTTCTACTTCCAATACAGTTCCTCACACAATTCCCATTCCTCTAGCTCCTTTAGAGCACTCGACTCCTCTCCAAGGGAGATCTCTAAAAGGCCATATTCTATAATTTGGCAGGTGATAACATCTAGGTGGGACTATGTAGCCGAATTAGCCTAAAAAATATTACCAAAGCAATGCCTATTCCACCTCTTGAGTTGGAGCTTTACAAATTACATCCTTTTGACAAAGGAGTAAATTGTCACGCCAAAATCCGGTCTACCTTTGCTCCACCAAACAATCATAAGATCATATAACCGAGGATCCTACAACCACATTAGTTAAAACTTAAAGGAATAATTCTTTTTAGTCCCCACCAAAGTAGCGGAGAATTTTATAGGCCAGTGATTTGATCCCTGCCACTCTAGTATCTTAGAGTTGGAACCCCAAATGTTGCCAAGCCAATAACCAGGAACCAAAAATTTGTCTAACCTATCTAAAATAGAATCTTTTCCACATCTCCTATTAATCTAGGTGCAAATTCCATTGTTGGTTTTATTTCCACCAAGTTCATAGAAGACATGTTATCTCTGAGAAGAATGGATGAAGGTTCCAGTCTTTCCACTCCCCCTCTTTTCCTCTAAACTGACAATAGAATTAAGGTCACCAACCAAGATCCAAGGATGGAAAGGAGCTAAGGATCGAATGTAGTGGATATGATCCCATAAATAGGCTTTACTAGAGAAATTGGTTAGGGCATAGACATTGGAAAACATGATAATCTCACTTGTCTCCAAGTTAGAAGAAACCCCAAAAATTGAAGATTTGCTAGAGAACCACCACATAGAAGAAATCTTCAAGGGATTCCATAAACAAGCAACTCCCCTGCATTTCCTTGTGCACATATACATTGACATTGACATAGCCACCACAATTTAGAGGTCATGTTGTTCATACTATCCAATGAAAACTTTATCTCTTGAAGAAAAATTATATCCAGTGAATGAGTTCTAATTAACTCTCAGACAACCTTTTGTCTAGGGCCATTGTTCAAGCCCCTTAAATTCTAGGAGTATGATAATTTTTGGGGATTGGAGAAGTGTGAGTCAATATTTTTTATTAACCTAGATTCCACCAACGTCTCCCTTATTAGCTCATTTTTTTCTTGGTCCTTCTTTCGTCCTACTTTGGAGGATTTCTTTGCAACAACCCTCTTTAGGATTTTTTACTGCAATCCTAAAGTGGGTGAGATTCTACTTCCCTTACCTGTGTCCATAGCTCTCTTCTCCATTAGGGGTACAAGCTCATCTGATGTTGGAACTTTTTCCCTCTCAATATTTTCAACTATCTCCAAGTCATAATAAATACTAGGAACCAAATCTGCATCCAACTATGTTGTATGAATCCCTTCCCAAGGGATTCCCAGGTTAAAATCCTCTTTGGGATTCCCTTGGTGTATTTCTAGATTACCTGTCTCTAAATACATACCCTCTAGAATCCCCTCATGCTGATCCAAACCATCATCAAGAACTTTAAAGTGATTAAACACCCCTTCACCCTAACTATCCTGCAAAGGACTTTTCCATCCTCTACCCTTGTTGTGAGGCTTTATAGGAACAAACCCATCCTTATCTAAACCCTCCATTGAACTAGGGGCTTTCCCTTTCTCAACCTTTGAGGTTTGACAAGGTGGCACATGGGATTGGACCCTTGTTGGGTTAATCTTAGGATACTTCCTTTGTAGATTCCCATATTCATGAAAAATCCAATAGTGGAATGAAAGAGATTCATAATCTAATTTTTGAATCCATGAAGAGGAGGGCCAAGATTAGTTTCCATAGAATCTGGTAATGGTTTATTTAAATCATTTTCAATACAAATTCAAGCAAAAAAATTACCTTTTTATCCAATTTTTTTTGGGATAGACCCACTAGCTTTCCAAGTAGCAAAGTTATCATATGAAGAATGTCATTCCTTTAGAACTCTAATGGAAACCAATGAAGTCACACCCAAGCAAGAACTCTTGATGGAAGCTCCCCTGCTGGATTAAAGCCAACATGACAAGGTTTGATGAAAATATCAACCTGATTAAAGAAGTATGGCTCCCCTCAAAGGCCTTGTTTCTATTTGCAAAATATTAGAAAACCACCATAAAATAGTTATTCGCCGCCAACATCACCTCCATCTCACCCTTAGGAATCCATGTTTGATGAGCCCAAGATTCTAGAGAGATGAGAGGAACTTGAATCCCCATGAACTTGCAAAGTAATACATGATTATCCAAATAGTTAACATCTTCTTCGATCAACTTTAGTTGAATCATCAAAACTAGATGATCACAACTCCTTTCCATGCACCCATTTACCTTTTGGATACGAGGAACCCCATTTTGTGATGAGCCCTTCCTGCATAGAGATTTATTTAAAAATTCAACTACATTTTCATGCACGAACAAGGGTGGATCACCCTTGTTAAAGCCTCACAAAAAGGTATATTTTGAAGAAAGCTTGAGCCTCCAGACAAGACCATACCCAAAAGAAAAAAAAATCCCTTAACTAAAACCCCACAAACTCCAAAGCACCAACAAAAACTTGTAAAGATCCACAATAAAATATATAAAAAACCCACCCAAATCTCCCTCATTGAATCTGCAACACCCCTTATAAAGATCTGCAAGAAGATATATAAAAGAACTCGACCCAAATTTCCCTTGTTGAATCTGCAACACCACCACACCTATCTTCAAGCAGCCCTCACACCTGCCACACGCCACCCACATGAGGTCTTTATTTTTACATCTTTGGTATGCGTGAGGGATGATGGTTTGCTAAGCCTCCATTCAATTTTTATACCATTCAATATATAATTATGTACAAATGTTTCAGCTTCTATTCAAAAAATTTACAATTACATACATACTCTTTATATATTTAACTCTTATTTCAAAATCTAAATGTATTTCTAAAATATAAGTATGTATATGGAGATGTTATAGCCTTGTAATTTCTAAATTAAATATGTTAAAATAAAACCATTTGAATTTAAGTTTAAAATAAAATATGTTTTTTTAAATTTATTTTTATCTATGTTATTCCTTAAATCATTTTAATATATATAATTAAATTTAAATTAATCTTAAAACATATCATAATTGGTATAATCAAATAATATAAATGTATCAATCCTAGTTAATAAATACTATTTTATTTGAATTATCTTATCGTTAGACATAAATAATTAGCAATTTTGGTGATTGGGAAACTTTACAAAAGCAAGTTTAACAACTGTCATAGAACTAGGAGCTTGGAAGATTGGTAATAATAACTTATTATGAATAACTAAAAAATTCATGAGGGATTTTTTTAAAGAGTATTTGTTTGTAGGTGAGAAAAACTAGTGCTAGGCATAGGAGTGGCTTTTTAAGGAATTATTGACTTGGTTTTGTATCAGTCTCATGTAGATTTTTTTTTTTTAAAATACCAAAACAAGTGTATGTTTTGTTGTTGGAGTCTCTCTAGAGCATGAAACTTAATTTTCCTATGAGTTGTCTTTAAACTACATTTCATAAGATTGTTGGTGATTGATTTTTCTTACTAGCATCCCATGCTTATGGATTTGATTTTTTTTTTACCATGCCTCATTCAAT
Source organism: Sequoia sempervirens (assembly GCA_007258455.2). Taxonomy (NCBI): domain Eukaryota; kingdom Viridiplantae; phylum Streptophyta; class Pinopsida; order Cupressales; family Cupressaceae; genus Sequoia; species Sequoia sempervirens. The sequence continues at coordinate 36,825,872 of VDFB02000002.1, forward strand.
TTTGGGTGTTATGTCTCTTCATTTTACCTATGGGAGCCATCACTTGATGGATCCCCTCCACAGAGCCAAGGCACCCATTTTGGGGCTGATAGGAAGGATACTGGTAACATTGGGAAATATATTTTATACCAGTTTATTCTCTTTTATTTATATTTTCTTTTTACAGCCTATAGATATATGCATTATTTTTTTCACTTAAATTAGATGCAGAATGTGCAACATTTGAAAAGGGTAAGGGTTTGTATAATATTGAGGCTTTATTATTGTTAGGAAAATTACAAAACCTTTATATTTATTTGAGTTAAAAGCTATTAATGACTCAATATCAAAAATTAGGAGTCAAAATTTAGTGTTATGTTACATAATTATTAGTGGGTCGTTTATTTATTTATTTATTTGATATATTATTTTCATCATCGATTATATTATGATTATAGGGAATTAATTTATGAACATTCTTACAAGTCAAGATATAAAAGATGTTAGATTATAATCTATTGTGTAGTGCCCCTCCCATTTGCATCTTGTTAATGTGAGATCGGTGTTTTAGCTTCACCATTCCCTCGTGTATATTGTGGTGATTATTTTTATGGCTCTGAATGGTGTGTATGAACCACCACATGTTCGAGATGATGTTCCTCAACATATCGATTGTTTTAATTTTGCATAGTTATATGCTTGGATATATCAATTTGCTTTAGTTTAGTGTTATGCATTATTTATGTCGTGGTTAAATGTGATCCTGATTACTGATATTTGAGAAATGATTTATATGACAAATGTATAGATGTTATTTTATGCTTATGTTATTGGACCACATTGGGATGATTATGATGTGCTTCAAATATATATACATTGAGCAGGTACCCTTGACATGAATGGTTACATGTATAGGATTATTTCTCCACTTGGTTACATAGGTCTGAGCTATTCCCCAATAGTGGTTACTTCAAAGATATCACATTGGGCCCCTCCTTATCTGTTCCTCGATTTTACTTGAGTTGGGTATGGTATGTGTCATATTTGACCTTATGTAGACCCAAATTTGAGTTAGGAGTTATTCTAGAATCCCAATGTGTTGTGAAAGGCCAATGCATGCTTGATTTAAATAATTTCCTAATTTCATGTTTTTTTGTAAAATATTTAATAAGTTACAAATTGCATGATTTAATTGTATTTTAATCATGGAATCAGATTAAGGTAAATATTTAAATGATAGTTAAATTTTATTTTTGATTGTAAATGAAATATTAGGAATTTAAATGATCTCTATAGTGATATCAAAATATTTTACTTATTTTGGGAAAATGAGGGAAAATGAAAATATGGCCAAGTTAATTAATTTATGGAAAAACCTTGGGATGGGAATGTGTATTTGTGCTTGATTTAATTGTAAGGATTTAAATGACTTCAAAATATTGAATGTGAATGTTTTATTTATATTGGGTAATTAGAGAAAAATAAAGTGAAAATTGAAAATTAAAATAGAAAAATTTGAAAATAGAAAATTGAAAAGGGTAAAAAAGGAACAAAGTTGGTTATTTTTATTATTCATTTTTTTGAAGGAAAAATGCTCCAAAAACCCTCTTTTTGGAAAACTTGAAATTGGGTGGATTTGGAAGGGAATGGATTGGGAGTTGGATAGATTGGGATAAGAAATGGATCTTGCTTATGTGTGTGTGATCGTGCCTTCTCCAAATTGATAAATTGCAAGCTCCCTTTTTTTTTTGTGCATTTTAATTTGAGGTAATCTTCTTCTCCTATCCATTGTTTGAGCTCTTTCTTGTTTTGGATACCATGCTTACCCTTAAGGGAGCATAGGACTTCCTTTATAGATTGCAATTTAAAGTTTTAGAGTAGCATTTAAATTTATTTCAAATTTTGAAAAAAGCCCAATCAAAGCCATGGTTAGGGCAATTTTTTTCCAAAATGTAGGAATTATAAAATTGTCTTCAAAAGTGTGTTGTTGGGTATGCCTTTAGCAAAAGGGTATTTTTAGAATTTTAGAATTTGATATTTAAAATTTTAATCTTTTCTTCAATGGTGAATTTGGGTTTTCCTATGGTTTTTTCCTTGTAAATTATTTCTAAAAAAATGAATTTGGGAGTGATTGTGATGAATTTTAGTGCAAGGGAGGAAGTCTCCTTATTCATTTTTGATTTAGAATCAAGGGATAATTTGGGAAATTAAAATTGAAATTCAGAAATTTGAAGCTTTCATCAATGGAGATTTTGGGAAATTTATGGGTTTTCAATGCAAAATAAGATGAGAAAATTTGAATGTTATATATGTTTTTTTGATGAATTTTAATGTTATAACAAAATTGTCCTTTGTGAATTATGAAAATAATGCTTGTGGAAACTTGTTATAACATTTTGATGAGATTGAATTTTGTGCATTATTTTCCATGCCACATTTGTTGGAGGATGTGATGAGCTTAGGGTGTAAGTGTTAGAGAGAGTTATGGGAATGGCTCCCAATTTGAACCTAACCCAAAGTGGAACGTAGGCAATAATGGTGTGGGGATTTTGGGATTAATAAGTGAAAACTAAATAAATATGGGTAATTAATTAACCAAGATAATGGATATCCCTCTCATGCCTTGAGTTCTCGTACATGCTAAGGATGATTGAGGAAGATAAGCCACTTAGGGAGTGTAAGACTTGTAAGATCAATTACCATCTATATGAGAGGATACTTGGTTCCATGCTGAGCCCCATGTGAGTGTCTACAATTGCATTCCCTCTCTTGCTCTCTAATATCTAACCCTAGTGTAGTTGAGTAGAGCCTAAAGGATGGTGTGTTCCCTTCCATGTGCATGTATTGTTTTACCCTTGATGAGTTTTCCCAAGGATGATCTTTATATGGTATTGGTGAGTTGGCCCAATACAAATTGTGATATGACATTGGTGAAGTTTCCCAATGTGGTTTATGTTATCCCATTTATGATTATACCAAGTGATTATGTGTATTGGATCCATCTTGAGTTTTTTTGTTAAGTGTTTTGATATGATGTATATATGTTGATTATATACTTTGTGTATGGCATGTGTGTAAGATATCTCCCCATGTTTTTGGTGTGAGTGTTGTGATTGTGGCATGTGTGACCATCACCTAGCATGGTGGTAGTGGATCCTTTAGATTCCATAAGGTCAGGTGGTGCGGTAACCACCATTGGGGACTAGAGGATTGAGGATTGGGCTTGGTTATGGTATCATGTTGTAATAAGTTTACTTTATGCTATTATTACTTCATTAAAATGTAAAATTTATTTGGGAAGAATGTTTGAGTCCTAATTGATGTAATTTGTAACCTTTGATTATGGAGTAAGTGTATTAGCTTATTTACGTGTCTCGGTGTTAGTGTTGAGAAAAAATTCTTAATGATTTTCTATATCATGATGTGTAAAGGTTAAAATGAACTTAGGAATATTTATTTTGGTGTTTAAAATGAATTTAAGGGTCATCCTTCACAGTTGGGCAGCTTGGTATGATATCTAGGCGGCCCTGTCTTGCTCAAAATTAACCCAGGTTGACCAAACATTGGCTAAGTCTAGTTGGGTAACCTGGTAGTATATTGAGGCAGCCTAGTAGTATGCAAGGTGGCCTAGTAGTCTGTTGTGGTGGCCTAGTTTTATAAGTTCGTAAACTTAGGTTTTCACCTAAGTGTGTTGAGGTAGCTTGGTCCTATGTTTGGGCGGCCTGGTCCCCATATAAAAACTAGACTGTAAATCCTCTAACCACTGATAGATAGAGGTTTTATAAGCTTTATTCCACTTTAAAATAATTTTATGCCTTTTATTTTTTTGTTTTGATCGTTTTAGTCATTGGAACCCTCAAAAAACTAGTCAAGTTTCCCTATTTTAGGACTTGATCTTTCTTCTTTATTTTGAGGCCTCATATTGGAAAACCATGTAAATGAAAGTTGTTCCTCATAGTCCCAAGGGTCTAGTGGTGTTGTGTGCTTGTCCCTTTGTGTTTTCATTAAGAGCTTGTGACTTCTCTTTCCTCATTTTGCATGCATTCTTTCGAAGTTGTTTGATTATCAAACCTAGGGTTAGGGAGATTGTGCACTTGGTCTTGTGAAGTCATGAGAAGGTTGTAATCCTTCATGGTTGGCCTTTTTGAAATCCTCCATAATACTTATAGGTCATGGTGTGTTGTGGATTATTTCTTCATCTTGTGTGTTGTCACGTTGTGATGAGATATCTTAGGAAGTGTGAGGTTGTCTAGAAGTGACTCGTCGTCATTCATGTTTGTGGTGAGTTGTGCCTCTTGGTTAGGAAACCTCTTGTGAAGGTTTTCCTCTGTATTCAAAGTTATTTAGTATGTTTGGATGTGGATTGGAGGTTAATAATTTCCTCATCCTATCCTGGTGTGGTGTTTAGAGAGAACACGATTATGGTTTAGTAAACAATTTTTGTAGGTGTTTTCCTCTCTCTTTCTTGTATGTTCATCATGGTGGATTTATCCCATGATTGGTTTTTTTGATGTTGCCACATGAAACATAGAAAAAGTGAAACCCTAAGATTTTAACCTAGGGTTTCAATACCTTTTTCAAGATGTTTCATTAGAGATTTGAATGGTAGTGGGGTTTGATAGATTTGAACAAGGTATGGAACTGACTTACAACCTGAAAGGTGAGTCAACCTACCCTTGACCAAATTTGGAAATTTCCTAAGGATGAAATGCAATGATCTAATTTTCCTAATGATGCAAATTACTATTTTGATGCAAATACAAAAAATACGAGAAGTTATAGTGGAAATCAGATGATAAAAATGGAAAGGGGAGGACACTGTGCACCTATGGTATAAATTTTAGCTTGATTTTTGAGGATGTTTTCTTTGGGGGTGCCACTATCCTAGTAGGTATTTTTCAGATTTATTTTTGTAGCCCTCTCATGTTGGATCTGTACTTTCATTTCCCATTTGCAAACTTGTCAAATCATTGTCAGATATTTGTATAATTGTGTTTCTGTGAGTTTTCAAGGCTTAGGGTTTCAAATGCAACAATGAATAAGTTTCCTTCAAGATCTCTTCAATCTTTAAAATACCCAAAAACCTACACATTCACAAAGAGGGGAAATGCTGTGCCAATTAGGGGTTTTCCTTGGTCAAACCTCGTGTTAGTGTTTCCACTTCCACAATGACAATGTCAATTATAAAATGATAAATGGATAGGAAGGAATGATGAAATCACAAAGTTTTGCAACTTAACACCCCTCAATAGCTTCCTTGAAGGATTGAAGTAATGCACATCACCTCAAGGTCTTGAGTTTGCTTGCTTTATTTTCTTGAATGCTTGAATTCCTTTGGAGACCTACAACAAGGGTTAGCCTTCACAAAACAATGATAATATGAACACACACAAACTCACATAATATTTGACATGATGTTAGGATCTTGAATTGCATAAATAAAGCTCTGAAATACTACTCTTGACTTGCTCTTGATAATAATTGCTCCAATGATTTTCCTATATAGAGTTGAAATGATGCAATAACTAGGCATTTTAGGCATTTATTCAATTTCCCAAAAAATAAATCTCTATAATCGACTTTGGAAATTTGAATTTAAAATAATAAAATTTTGACACCGACATATTTAAATTTGATGCCAAATTAGGGGGACATAGGCACCCTAGGCACAAGTTTCCCAGCCCTATTTTTAGAAAATTAAAGTGTCAGGGACAAAGTATTAAATGCGAGCATTTATTTTATGCTTTCAAATTGTCAAAAATATTTTTAAAAAGCTATAGAATGCACAATTTAGGAAATTAAGTGCCTAATTAGGTCCAATAACTTAAAGGGGAGAAAAACATAGTGTGAAATTGTCAAGGGTGACAATTTACGATGCTACATTTAACCCCCACTTTAGTGAGAGTATGAACTTATGCTCAAACTCACACTAAAGTAGAAAGTATATATCAAGAGGGGTCCGAATGTACAAATGTTAAAGAAATAGGATGAAAATGAATCTAGGGGGTGATCAAGCCCTTGAGATTCAAGATCTTATGGAAAGACAACATAAGCACAAAGGAACACACATGTATGAAATGCAACAAGACAACATACACAAACATACATGTCAGAAAACACAAAGAATACATGATGAAAACACATGGCATGATGGAAAATAAAGCTAACAAAAAAATGAAAATAAACATGAAGAATACACACAAAAGACATACAACAAGCACAAGGTTAGCACTAAAGGGATCTTTGAGTCGGTAAGGAAAAGAGACTTCAGTCTTAAATTGTCTCAAATACTAAACATCATCCATCGAATAAATGAATGCTCCCATGAGGATTAACAAGTTGTATTATGCCACATCACTCATGAAACATATGGCTCCACTAGCAAACACGTTATGATATGCTAAGTGGCCATGTTAAAAAGGGGTGCTCAAGTTTATGACCCAACAAGCTCCATTATGCTGAATACATGTACTATATTGCAAAATCTCGCATAAAACTCACCTTAGGGGGTGCATAAAGTTTAATGTCTCAGGGGATGAAAAAAACTCACCTCAAGGGGTGCACAAAGTTAAATGTCTCAAGAGATGAACAAAACTCACCTCAAGGGGTGCACAAGGTTTAACATCTCAGGGGATGAACAAAACTCACCTCAAGGGGTGCAAAAAGTTTAACATCTAAGGGGATGAACAAAACTCATCTCAAGGGGGGCACAAGGTTTAACATCTTGGGGGATGAACAAAACTCACCTCAGGGGATGCACAAGGTTTAACATCTAGGGGGTTGAACAAAACTTGCCTTAGGGGGGTGCATAAATGATGATAGGATAAGGCCAAAAACCTCTAGGGGTGTTATAACAACACCGCCGCAAAAAGGTAATTTACACAAACACCAAAGGAGCTTTGCTAAATACATGAAAGGTCACACCTTAGGGAATATCACACATGACATCACCACTAAGAGAGGACAAGCCAAGGAATAAAAAGAGATCATACCTTAGGGAATATTAGTCGTAGTATTACCACAAAGGGGAACATCATATGCCAAGAAAAGTCACACTCTTAGAGGAAATAAAGCCCAATATCACCACTAAAGAGACACTCACATAGATCAAGGAGGCCACACTTTGATTAATGAGGCCACACTTCCTAGAATATGTATGCCATCATCACTAAAAGGGACTATTCCTATGTGCCATCATCACTAAAAGGGACTATTCCTATGCAAAAAATGAGTGAGGGACTATATCCCCCCCTTAAAATGTTAGTGTACTTGCTACACTAATGTTTTGAAGAAGGAATTAACCCAACATAAGGTTATCTAACCCCTTGCCGCCCAAGTATAAGGATAAAGGTGAGCCAAATGGATTATGATATGCTACTCCTTGCAACATAAAAAGTTGCATAAAGCTAAGTTTATACCCTCATGGATGGTAGTGAGTATTGTGTGACACTACAACTACCACATGACAAGGAGCAACAACTAATGCTATTCATTAAGTGAAGATATTTTTGACGTTTTGGTTATTTTTGAAGGAAAATAGCCAATACCTCTTGTTGTTTATTGCATGTTAGGATCTATGGGGATACAAATTCCTTATTCCTTTACACCACATCCTTTTCCATTATAGCCAAGTTTTTTTAAAAGTTCATAACCTCTTCCATAAATGACTTCCATTTATTTTGAAGAAGGTGGTTTTTCATGATCATCTTCATCATAAGTGGATGTGTAATTTGTGTGTTCTTCTTTTCTATAAGTCGTGGATGATTCTGTGATGAATTGTGTTGATATAATTGTGGCTTCTTTTTATTTTTTCAGATTTTAATGGTGTAATATTGTATTTCCTATGAATGTAGGTGTGAAATATAATGACCCCCAATCATCATCTAACAACTTTGTCACCGATGAAAGATACTCATATTTTTATTTAATTTGTAAAGGTTCCACTTTTGTAGTTGGTGTCAATATTAGATACTTGAGGATTCTTCATTCCTATTTCAATTTTTAAACAATTTTCAGATTTTGGATCAAATTTTATCATGTAAACCTTATTTTTGTATATGCATTTCATTGAATGATGAAGCATTGAAGGCACTCCTTTCATTTCATGAATCCATGGTCTACCCAAGAGAAGTTTGTATGAAATATCATGAGGAATGACATGTATGGGAGTTCGCAACACCACCTTACTAGCTTTAATAGGTAACGTTATCACACCAAGCGGTTGTCTTTCCATGTTATCAAAACCTTTGATTTACAAATCAAGAGGTTGAATTAAAGATTTTTCTGCTCTAATTCTATCCAAAAGATTTACACTACAAACTTGAATCCATGAACCATTTTCAATAAGGGTATGTCTAATCCCAACCCTATTAATAATATCCATTATCATCAAAGCATCATTTTGTTTTTGCATTTCTAAAGGAGGTAATTCATTTTGATCAAAGATAATGTCCAAATTAGGTGAATTCATATTCTCAATCAAAGCTAACAAATCATTTGGTTGCACACTAGGAGGGATACAAAATCTTTGCAAAGCATTTTGAAGTATTTCATGATAAATATGCGATGTTTGAATCAAATCCCACAAGGATATCTTAGCAGGAGTGTTACAAAGTTGTTCAACAAGATCATATTCTTTAACACTACGTTGTTGGATATTAGGTGCAGGTGGGAGGTATGGTTGAGGCAATGGAATGGATGTTGGAGTTTTTTTTGGTTGCTTATTATTTCTAGTGCTATATGTGTGAGCTACAGTATGCTAACTTGGTTGCTTCAACACATGATTACTAGTAAGTTGTTTTACAAAGCTTAAGATATGGCCATGAGGTTTAGGAGGTCCTATAATGAGAAGTGACTTAGGAGGTCCAATAATTAGAGTAATTTTAGGAGGTACAATAATCAAAGGGGATCTAATGGCCAATTATGCGTTCATAACCTCAATGGATTTAATTTCTTGTTGATGATGTTCTATCCAGGGGGATTTATTGTCACCTTATCATATTCATCTATATAATCCCTCTTACTATCTTTTGAAAGAAATATATCAATGGTTTTGTCCTCTTGTGCCATAACATCTTCCCAAGTCGGAAAGGTTTTGGGAGAGAAAAAAACAAGATTCTCATGATGCCCAATGATTAGATCCTCTAACACCAAGATATCTTCTTTATAAGTAGGAGAGGTATTGGGAGAAGAACAACTATGATTGTCATGATTATCTATGATTATGTCCTCTTGCACAAAAACATTCTCACAAGTGGGAGAGATGTTGGGAGATGAATGAAGATTAGGAAAATTTATATTAATAAATATGTTAGTGATTTCATTCTCTTGTGCCAAGATACTCTCACAATTAGGAGAGATATTGGGAGAATGACTAATGTGCTTGTCAATGACTTTGTTTTGTTTCCCTAGATTATCCTCATAAGTAGGGAGATTATAATTATACAAGCCATGTGTTACCATATCAAAACCACATCTTTGAAAAGGAAACATGTTTCTACTATCCCTATAGATCAAATGATCAAAATCAAACAAATATGAAAACAAAATTGCAAAATAGAAACTAGATCAAAACAAAAGATAGATACAAGAATTCACACATAAAATTTTAGCTCAAAATACCTAGACAAGGGTGACTATGTCCTGCATAGGCTTTTGTAAATTTCAAATTTTGACTATGTATAATACTATTTAAGGATCTCAGGTCTATTTGCAGATAGGTTGGATAGTGAATATTTTTTTTAGAATTTGCTTAATTTATGACAATGTAATTCGAAATGCAAGTATGCAAAAATGTTGAAAATGCTTGAACAATAAATGACAATTGTAAATGCAATTTCCAGATCCATGATGCAAAAATTAAGTGATCCAAATATGCTAAATCTGAAAATGATGATGTGAATATGCTTTTTGAAAGAAAATAATACAATTTTTCATTTTTATCTATATGCAAGATACCTAAATGTATGCAAATGACACTTTCAAATTTGTTTTCAGATTTTAAATGACCTAATGTAGATTTGTGAATGAAATTGGAATGTAGATCTAAGCTATAATGACTGAAATTAACCTTATTGCAACCTATGATGCAATATGAAATGCAATTTTTTTAAATTTTTATACTTTTATGATGTAAAAATTAAACTCTAAATGAGAAATGCAAAGCAAAACCTAGATTTATAGTAAATTTTTAGAAGGTATATAATGTTAATAGGTCGGGTTCACCAAAATGAAACATAGAAAAAGTGAAACCCTAAGATTTGACCCTAGGGTTTAGGCCCTTTTTTCAAGATGTGTCATTAGAGATTTGAGTGGTAGTGGGGTTTGATGGATTTGAACAAGGTATGAGACTGACTTACAATTGGAAAGGTGATTCAACTTGCCCTTGATTTTTTTTGGAAATGTCCTAAGGATCAATGATATAATTGTCCTAATGATGCAAATTACTATTTTGATGCAAATACAAAAATTCTAAGAAGTCACAGAGGAAATTAGACAACAAAAACAAAAAGGGGAGGACATTGTGCACCTATAGTATAAATTTCAGCATAATTTTTGAGGACGTTTCCTTCAAGGATGCCACTATTCTAGTAGGTATTTTTCAGATCTATTTTCATAGTCCTTTGATGTCGGATCTACACTTCCATTTCCCATCTGTAAACTTGTTAGATCATTGTTGTATAATTGAACTTTTGTGAGTTTTCAAGGCTTAGGATTTCAAATGCAACAACGAATAAGTTGTCTTCAAGCTCACTTCAATCTTTAAAATACCTAAAAGCCCACACATTCACAAAGAGGGGAAATGTTGTGCTATTTAGGGGCTTGCCTTGGTCAAACCCCATGTTAGTGTTTCCATTTCCACAATGGCAATGCCAATGATAGAATGATAAATAGATAGGAAGGAATGATGAAATCACAAATTGTTACAACTCACCACCCTTCAATGGCTTCCTTGAAGGATTGAAGTCATGCGCATGACCTCAAGGTCTTGATCTTGCTTGCTTTATTTTCTTTAATTCTTGTATTACTTTGGAGACCTACAACAAGGGTTAGCCTTCACAAAACACTGATAATATAAACACATATAAACTCACATAAGATTTGACATGATGTTAAGATTTTGAATTGCTGCAATAAAGCTCATAAATGCTACTCTTGACTTGCTCTTGAATGCTCTTGATAATAATTGTTCCAATGATTTTCCTAGATAGATTTGAAATGATGCAATAACTAGGTATTTATAGGCATTTGTTCAATTTCTTGAAAATTAAATCTCGACAACCAACTTTAGACATTTGAATTCCAAATAATAAAATGTCGACATCGGCATATTTGAATTTGGAGCCAAAATAGAGGGACATAGGTGCCCTAGGTGCAAGTGTCCCAATCCTATTTTGAGAAAATTAAAGTGTCAAGACAAAGTATTAAATGAGAGCATTTGTTTTATGCTTAAAAATCATTGGAAAATATTTAAAATAAGTTGTGGAATGCATAATTTAGGAAATTAAGTGCCTAATTAGGTCCAATAACTTAAAGGGGAGAAAAACATAGTGTGAAATTGTCAAGGGTGACAATTTATGATGCTACACCACCTTTCTTATGCAATGGTGAAGTTGGCTTATTGTTATTTTTGTTGTGTTGTTGTGACACCTGTGTGCATGTTGTCATGCAAGTGTGGCATGCCATTGTTGCATTATTGATGTAGTTGTTTCAAAATAAATGTTTTGTCAGGTTTTGTTATGAGCATTTTGGCTTGGGGCTTTACATATTGATTTTAATGAATTCAATAAAATAAAAAACAATAATTGATGGGCAAGGTTGTTGGTGTCACTTCTTGCATCATTTAATCTTTCAATTGTCAAACTGGGTGTGTCTTAGAGCTATATGCGAGAAGGATGTCTCCATGGATTTGGGGGATTTTACATTGTAAACAGTGACTTTTGATTACGGTCTGACTCCTTCAGGTGATTTCAGAAGCTCTCAGGAGTGGAACTCAACAACTAATTCCTAAGGATGAATTCTATCTTATTCCCTAACTAACACTCATTAAAACTTTGGAAACTTAGTTCAGACTCCACCTAACTTAATTATAATTAATACATGGAAGAATTAAAATGTAACTAAATTCACACTTAATCTAAGGTTCAAAATTCAAATTCTACTATTATTTTACTTGAAAAGAAAGTCTATTTTTGCTTGCATAAAAATAAATATTAATCTAGAAAATGACAACACTAAATTCCATGAGTGAATTCCAAATAAGCTTTGGTTTTATCTTCCCATCATTCATCATTATTACCTCTACTAAAACCATCATGCATTTGAAAATAGTTACCAAGTCTAATTCCTATGAACAACATTCAAATCTAAAGTAAACAAATAAATGTTAATCTATAGTGGAGCATAATAAAATATCTTAAAAACACAATGAACTAATCTAAAAAGTATGAGTAAATGAAGTTACTAACAATGATTAAACATAAATCAATATTCTTAACTTTTCACTTGATACAAACTGAACATGAATTAATTGAATCAAAAGAATACAACACCAGATCACCTCCTTCGGTTGAGTAGACCCTGCTCTTCCTCTTGTTGGACATTTAACATTGAGATTTGGATTAACTTCTTATTTGCATTCAAATTGGCCCAAATAGGGAAATAGAACAAAAGTGCGTAGTATAATCATTACAATATCAAGTGAAAAATTATCTAACTCTGGACTATCCCTAAAGATGGATATTTATAAGCATATCCATTATTTGAATTCAAAATCATGGCGCTACCCACCAAGATACAAAATGGCAATCTAAAACTGAAATAGAACTGAACATATCAGAGAGAATTCTGCCACCTAATAGCTAAAATAAGAAATTTCCCAACCGAGTAGAGAAGTCGATTTGAAATTATGATGAATCAGTATCTAGTTGGAGTGATCAAGAGCACAATTGATTCCACGTTTGTTAAACAAAGAGTTTAAAAAATCCACATCATGAAGTAAGCCCTTAATCACCTGAACATAATCCTCAAAAATAAGATGCTAATGTGACAACAAAGATTTCAAATTGCATAGTTATTCCTTCATTAACATCATTAAAAGCGACACATTCAATGCAAGATATTATTTATAATATACTCCCTAATTAGTTAAATATAAAGTAAAACAAGCAAACATAAAAGCATATATTCTACCGCCAACATTGTTAATTAACAATATAATAAAGTCTTTGTGAACATATTTAAAGTATCATTTAGAACACTCATCATTCTCCCCCTCTTGCTGTCAACCATGTCCTCATGGTTGAGGATCTAGAAATTTTCTATTTTTTCTCTCCAACCAGGTAACCAAATCGGTACCTTGCAACACATATTCTACGAAGGTCCTAGGATGAGCAAACCCATTCAGTTGTTCAATTCTTGTCATCCAATTTCTCAAACTTTCCCCTATAAATTGTGATGGTGCTTCTAATGTAGGTGCGAACATTATGATTAAGGGTAGTCTGAATCTCATTCCAATCCAATTGGCTTGTTGCTCTTCTATGATATCTATCAAAGTTCTCACTCTAGTGAGACTCCAGGTAATATTTTGTGGAGAGATGGGTTCTCTTCTTCTCAATGATGCTGGGATGCTACGAAACCTCTCTCTTGTTGCAGCCAAAGCTTTGTATGGAAGCTGATCTTGAATATCCTTGAAAACATGAATGCTTCGAGAAAGATTCCGCCTATAAATTGGTGCTACATTTTGTGATAGTACAAAATATCTGAAACTAGCTCTGAAAGCCATTGACCAAGGGATTTCATCTCTCATAGGAATACCCAATTTCATATGTGCATCTTTGTATTGATCTATCTGATTTTCCCATTCAACTTGATTTTGCAGCAATGATACAAAAGACCTGATTTGTAACTCTCCTCTAAAAACATTCAGAAATGACTGAGGAAAATGCCCAAGAAGAAAACTATGTTGGAAATATTCACACATTTGATTTTGAACAATTGGATGACTATTATATAAGTCTTCTAGAAAATCATTGTCATCATTATAATCAATTTTTCTCTTCAGAACCAGTTGATTAATTTTCCATTGAAGAAATCTTTCCCTCAAAAAGAATGTATATAAACCTGATGGTTTCCTCATGGACAACATTGCAAAGGAAAGTTTTACAACTTTCTCAAACCTTTTATTTGCTTCATCTCTTTATTTCTCTAACTGTTGAATTTGATTTCTCAATTGATGATTTTCTTGTTTAAGTTTCACTGCTGTTAAAGAAAGGTATCTTCCTGGAACAAGTGGTGGAATAGGAGGTAAAGAGGGGTACCTGGGTGGAGCAGATGAGGTGGAAGCCTCTTGAAAATGTAATTTTTTGGATGGTTGTCTTAACTATTCCTCTTTTTGTTCTAACTCTTCCTTTATCCTTGCTATTTCTTCTACATTTGCTAATGCCTGTGCATTAGCTTTCTATAAAGCCTCCTCTATTTTGTTTAACTATCCTTGCAAAGTATTTTCTTTTTCTGCCATTTCCTTTTTCATTTCTTCTATTTTATTTATAAATTGCTACAATTCTTCTTCTCTCCTTTTTAATTTCTCGTAAAGGAATTGTATTTTTCTTTTTTCTTCCTCTAACTCTACTTGTACTCTGATATCACCATCGCCCTTACTAACTCTTCTTCTTCTTCTGTCCTTCCTTCCTGCATTTTAGGAAATTCTTCCTGCTCAACCATTTTCTCTTTACCCTTCCTTCTTTGAAGAATAGGAGAAAGTGGAGGAGAAGATTCATCCTCTTCATCTTCAAATTCTTCAGAAGCTTCCATTTCTTCCGTTTGATTATTAGATTTTTCAGCATAGCTATTTTCAATTGAAATATGAGGAGATTGTTCCTCATGAGGTGAGCTGTGGGATTCGATCTTGGGGCTTCTTTTAGGAGATGGACATGGGGATTCATGAGGGCTAACAACCTTTTTAGGAGATTATACATGGGTTTTAACCTCTTCATGTCTTTCTAAAGTGTTCTGAGGAGCTTTAGGGGGTTGTTTTGGTAGATTGTCAGGAGTCAGAACATGGGTGTCAATAGTACTAGGGTTTTCTTCTTACGACTCTTGCTTTTTCTTTTTAGAAGTACTATGGGTTACCCTAACAGATTCCTATAGCTTCCTCCTTTTCTCTTTTTGTCCTTTTCCAGAAGATTCTCCTTTGTCAGTTTTTTCCCTTTTTGCTACGAGCCCCTTCTTGGGTTTTCTTCCATGTTTGATAGTGGGAGCCAACAAAAATTCAAGCCACCCTTCCTTTCCAGAATATTTCCTCAAAAAATGGTGCTTAATAATCAAATGTAGCAAACTATGATATCTGATAGATGATGTACCCCTAGATTTTACTCTAGATACCATAGAAGAGATTTGAGAAAATAGAAAAGCAGGTAGATTGATTTTTGTAGGTCTGGTATTACCATACCTTAAATGCATCAACAGTTGCATTCCTAGCCCCAATATTGTGCCATATTGTCCTTCATAGGTGAAGAACTTCATTAACCACATAACAACAATTTTCCAGGGTTCCTCCAGACTATTGCGAGCTATTCCCTTCTGACTTCCCTTGTGCCATTGAATCTCAGGTCGCCTCTCAGGTTCCTGATGAAATGCTGAAACTAACTCTTCAAAACTTATATGTCCTTTATTGATTGGTTCTCCTTTAGCGGGAATTCCTGATAATTCACTTATAACCCTAGGAGTGAC
Source organism: Sequoia sempervirens (assembly GCA_007258455.2). Lineage (NCBI taxonomy): Eukaryota > Viridiplantae > Streptophyta > Pinopsida > Cupressales > Cupressaceae > Sequoia > Sequoia sempervirens. Next base: position 36,841,580 of record VDFB02000002.1, read on the forward strand.
TTCTATTACTTCCCCTCTGACTCTTGTGACATTAACATGAGAATTTCTCACAAACTCTTCAACCAATTCTAGCTCAAAACCCTCATACATTAGAATAAAGTCTAGCCATCCGACTTCTCTAAGAAATCTTTCTATTTCAGAGTCCAAATTGAAATTTTTAGGCTTTGCATTTCTCTTGTTTCCCATTTTTTTTACCTCTGTAACTCGACAAAGGAAATGGCAGCCACAAACTATTTCAACAAAATGCAAAATGAGTGTTTCCTTTTTTAGAAGCAGTAACTTTCCATAAATGGCATGTCATGTCAAATGTCTTGTATTAATTTTCCTTTACTCCTTTCTGGACGATTCACACGCAACGACCTTGTACTTTGCATTATGATTTGCAAAATTGGTGGTAGTATTAACACATGCAAATTTTATTTGCAATGATGCAAAAATCTTAACATTATTTGCAATCATTGCGTAAGCGATTTAATGTCACATGCTTATCTCTCCACCAGTTTTTGTAATAATTAACATAGATATATTATAATATTAACTAGTTGGCGAAGATTTCTATACTTAAAATGTTTACCCAACTTCACATTATACTTAGAAAAATAATACTTCAAATATAATACTTATAATAAATGCATACCTTTTTTATTTAATGCAGAAGTCCACCAGAGCGTGCAAATTAACTCAATTGGTAAAGATCCCAATGAGCCAATCAAAAAGAGCTTAGAATTTACAAAGGTTTATTTCTGAGAATTTGTGAGACCATTAGGAGCCATCCAGAGCCATTAGGAGAAAACTGAAGTTGATCCAAGAAGACTGCCATTTCTGGTTTTCAACCATTCCTTTTTTTTTTGAATAATTTTTTAAAAAGTAAACAGTCATTTCTGGTTTTCAATTTACTTTCTTTATTCGTGACTATTTCAAAAGGATCATGAAAAATCACATTCTCTTATGGAAGAGATATCCTCCATAAGAAAATTCTTAATTCTGTGTTGTAATTCTGATAAAAAATCTTCTTTTGATGTCGGTTTGTGATATATCTTCAGACAATGACCAGTAACCAGCATAATCCTTCTTTATCCATCTATTGGTACTAATTGAACAACTCCATTTTCAAAAATTGATCAATTTCATAGGGTCCTAACCATCTTGTATGGAATTTCCATATAAATTCTTGGAATTTGGAATCAAATAGTAGTGCCCAATCTCCCTTAAATTTTTTGGTAACAATGTGCTTATCATGCCATTCTTTCCTCTGCTTTTGGATTATTTTTGTGTACTGAAGAGCTTCCATTCTCATTTCATCCAATTGGTTCAGTTGTAGAATCCTTTTTTTTTTTGCCTTAGGCAAATCAATACTAACTTCCAATGCTATTTTTAATGTCTATAACTCAAACTCAATAGGCATGACTGGAGTTTTCCCATACACTAACTCATATGGGGAGAATCCTGTGGTTGTCTTCCAGGTTGTATTGTAAGCCCAGACTACTTCATCTAACCTTTTTGCCTAGTCTATTTTCCTCAATGAGATAGTCTTTGTCAAAATATTTTCTAATACCTAGTTAGTAACTTCTACTTGCCCATTTTCCTAAGGATGATATGGTGTAGATTTCATGTGTGTCATCTGATATCTTTGCATAAAAGCTTCCATCATAGCAAAAACAAACCATGGTCCTTGGTTTGACACTATTCCCCTTGGTGCACCGAATCTCTGAAGAATATGTTTATACATAAAATAAGCTACTTTATCTTCCCTTGTTGTTGGAAAATCTTTCACTTCGACCCACTTTGTGACATAGTCTGTGCAGACTAGAATATAATGTTGTCCTCTAAAGGAAAATCAACAGGTCCCACGAAATCAATTTCCCATTTCTAAAATGGTTCCAAAGCTATTTAAGGTTGTAACGACATCTCCATTGTTGGTGTAGGTCTTCCCATTTGTTGGCATTCATCACAATGCTTAACAAAGAATGAAAGATCATTTGTCATAGATGGCCAAAAATAACCAACTCCTAGGATCTTATAAACCATTCTGGTCACTGAATAATGTCCTCCTTCTGGTTCATGATGGCAAGTATGTATAACATCATACACATCTATTTCTGCAACCCACCTATGAAGAACATGATCAGGACACATTTTAAACAAAATTCCATTTATCTATTGGAATCTAGAAATTTCATGAATTAATCTCTTTTTCTGCTTAGGATTAAAATGATTTGGACACTTCCCTGTTACAAGATAATTTGCAAGATCAACAAACCACGAAGGATGAATTGATATTGCAAACAAGTGCTCATCTAGAAATGTGTCATCTACTGGCTATTGATCACCCTGTAAACCAATTCTCGAAAGGAAATCAATAACAACATTATCCTTACCAGGTTTATCTATAATGGCTACATCAAATTCTTGCAACAATAATAGCCATCTTATAATTCATCCACCCACTACAACTTTATTCATCAGATACCTAATAGCAGCATGATCTGTGTGAATGAATACCTTGTAACTAGTAATATAGTGCCTAAATTTATTAATTGCATATATTGCAACTAAAAACTCTTTTTTAGTTGTTGTGTAATTCCTTTCAACAGGATTCAAATTTTTACTAATATAGTAGATAGCATGCATTGCTTCATTCTCATCTTTCTGTCCCAAAAATGCACCAATAGAAAAGTTGGACACATCAGTATGTATATGAAATGGAACTCCCCAAATAGGTTCTTTGATAATTGGAGTAGTTAAGGCATGTTTAATTGTTTCAAAAGATTTTTGACAATCATTTGTCCATAAGAACTCCACATCCTTCTTGAGTAATGTGAACAAAGGTTCAACAATTTTACTAAACCCTTCAATGAATCTTTTGTAGTAACCAACATTCCCAAGAAAATTGTGAATATCAATTTGATTTTTAGGGATCTCAATTTGTTGAATGATTTCTACTTTCTTGGGATCAACTTTTATTCCTTGTTTTGAAATGTGATGTCCCAGAATAACCCCTTCTATCATCATGTGGGAACACTTTTCATGATTCAAAATAACCTATGATCCTTACATCTTTGCAAAACCTTATTCAAAATTTCAAGTTCTTCTTCAAATGTTTGTGCATGAACTGTAAAATCATCCATATATACTTCCACACACGAGGTAGTTAAGTCCGTAAAAATGTTCAAGACAACTCTCTGAAAAGTGGCTGGTGCATTGCATAGTCGAAATGGTAGAACTGTATAAGCATATGTACCCCAAGTACATGTGAAGGTAGTCTTATCCTAGTCCTCAGGAGCCACTTGGATTTGATTGTACCCACTAAAGCCATCTAGGAAAGAGAAATAAATACTGCCAGCTAGGTTATCAAGTACTTGATCAATAAATGACAAAGGAAAATGATCTTTTTTAGTGGCTTTGTTTAATTCTCTGTAATCCACACATACACACCATTTTCCATTTTGGTTGGGAACAATAACCAATGGGGAAACCCATTGACTATCAGATATTGGATAAATAAACCCCACTTTCAGTAGTTTTTTTGTTTCTTGCTTTACAAAATCTCAAAGAATAGGATTGATCCTTCTTTGACCTTGCCTTACCAGCTTAACATCTTCAGTATAAATATGACGAGTACAAATAGAAGGGCGAATTCCTCTCATGTCTTTATATTCCCAAGCAAATGCTTCAGTATGATTTTCCAAAATTTTCTTCAATTCCCTTTCTTGTGAAGGGGATAAGGATGAGTTAATGAAAAGAGGCTTATCCCTTGCTACCATAATTTCTTTGGTCTCATTCTTAGAATCAAGTGGATCCCCAACAAGTGTATTCAGGGGACATGGATGTGAATTTTGCTAATGTAACATTCCTTGACAATTCTTCTTCTTTTCTACTTGACCAATCTTTTCAGAATTAGGATCTTGTTCTTCATATTCCTTGACATGTTCTACCAAAGTAACCATGGCCAAATCTACAATGCCATCTCCTTTTGACTCTATATCCTCATCAACCCAAAGTTGAGTATTAGGCTGAAATGATGGTTGGGATGGAGGATAAAGTAACAACTCCTTTTTTTGACCATTAGAAATGATCATAATTCTTGATCTGCAATCTATTAATGTTGTTGCAGTAGCTAACCATGGTCTGCCTAAGATAATTGGATAGCCAGAATCCCTCCTTCTAGCTTTGAGAACTAGAAAGTCAACTGGATAATCCCATGTATCAATGGTAACCATGATGTCTTCAGGAACACCTTTAGGTTTGGCAGTAGATTGATCCACCAACTGTAAAACAGTTGTTGTGGGTTGAACACTTGTCATACCCAACATTTCAACAATTTTTGATATGATAACATTGATAGCTACTCCCAAATCAATTAACACAATTGTGATGTAACGCCCCGCCGTGCGAACCCCAAAGGACAACTACAACTGACAAATTACTGCACAATTTTTTTTTTGAAAGTGAAACATTGCATAAGATAAATATGTACATACATTACATGAAAAGCAATTATGCATTTACAAAACCATCTATGTCCTTTGGGGTACATATACGACATTACTAAACATAAAACCCTTACCAAAACAATAGCGAATGAATTCCAAGATTACATGAAATCAACATACAACCATCCACAATCAAAAGAGATGAAAAGATATACATCATTTATTACATTTCAATTCATAGTTCAATATTACAATTGTGGAACATATTTTCACATATACAACACATCATGGATACAATAGTACATTACATAATGCTTCCCTTATATCAACAGGAAGACTACATCAAGTACAAGAATAGTACATCAAGGAAGAATAAGATACAAAGCGTAGAATAGTCTTCAACCAAGTGAAGCTTTGGAAACTTTGTGTCCACATTCCATATCACGAACACAACTTGGGAACCCAATGGGGTGCATAACACGTTCCACCCGACCGCGTGGACTTGAAGGTCCACCCCTTGTGCTAGGAGATGACAAGAAAGACCCTCAACCAAAATAGTCAGGTGAACGATAACAAACAAGACTCCATGACAAGAGCAACAATAACATGACAACATCTGCTTCTAGAGGAACAAAGGAAACAAGGGGGAAACCAAAACATGCAAGGTTGCTAGAGGGTGAAGTGTCACACATGGCTCGACATGGGTTACCCAATGCGGATCTTCATAGGTTACTGACCCCCGTCCTGTGTTACCCTAGCAAGCTCAACCGATCCCCAACCCCCATTCTTACACATGTGGAATCAACTTACCTTTCGTGAAGACAAGGTAGTTTATTTTCCATTCCAGGCCTTCTCGTCTCATCCCAAGCCTAAACGAGGGCTTGGGCCATGAGAGAGGCATCCATTATATTTTATTAGTGTGTGTCTATTACCCATCCCCCTACTTATTTAATTAGGTTATCACTTGATTACTCAACCTCCGCACGAGTTACTCAGGATACCATTTAGGGTTCCAGCCCTTGTGGGAAGCCACCCTCCCTACTAGCAACAACACCCATAAACACAAACAGGGTAAGCCAGTTTGAACAAAAATATCAAGGCCAAAAGTAAATACATCAAGTGAGGCATGCACCATCTCACGCTAGAATTCCATAAATAAGCTACTTCCAAGTGCAAGGCTAAACCCAGCAGAATCAAAACGAGCATAAGAGAAATCAGTCACAAAACCAAAATGGAAACCAATTATGAAGCAACATATTATTTCCCCTCCTCTGGAAGCCCAAGAAGAACGACTAACCAAAAACCCACTAACGAGGGTAAAACGAGGCAACATTTTTCCAACACAAAACTTCAACATATAAAATCCCCTCCAGACAAAATCAACTCAACAGGAAAAATCATCAATTTGGAACCATCAAGACTTACTTAAATCCCACTAACATATTCAAGGTACTAGATATCAAGGAACACTCACATAATCACTAACTTACTCGATTAATTTATAACAAGCACTCAAGTAACCAACATATTCATGAAATCAACATATAAAAATAATTGATCAAATATCATATTCAACACAAATGCACATCACTAACTATATCCATTTTATTATCCTATTAAGTGAGCATCACTAAATTGCTTTATTCGATCACTCAATAAATCAATCCTAAAGAATAATAAACAATCAAGTACATTGTGTCCATTCCACATTTAAAATAACCCAAGCAACAATAAATTCTAAATATCCCAATAACTGTTTTAGCACACATAGTTTACTTTTACTAACAAAATGAAACAATAAACATCAAAACATTTAAATCATCTTTCTAATTTTGCTACAACGTCATGAGCAATAAATTCTAAGAATATTTAAATCATTGTTTACAATGTATCTTTTACTTATTAAGAAATCATTTAAAACATCAAGGAAACTACATAAACCTATTTCAATTCTATTCACATAATTCGAGTTTACCCAGTCTACCCTCATAAGATCAACTGTTAAATCATTCACAAGGAAACAAACATTCAATTATTGACTAGAGGTATTCTAACTAATTTTACAAATATCTACCAACACATCTAACGAAAAATCGATCATCAAAAACTATTGTCATACCCATATACTTGATTTGATACATATTAACTAATGTTTCTGATACAAGACAATTGATATTATTATTATAATTAATATAATCATTGTAATCAATATAATCATTAATGGTTAATGCCAATGTATTGATACTCCTAATTTTTAATATATTAATATCCCTCTTAACCCTATAAAGTTAAACAGGGACACATATAAAATCCATTACCTATATAAGATGAATTTATTAATTAAATTATCTACTAATCCATTTTATTTATATCTATATTTAAATATATGGATAATGCATACCATATAAATAAATAAATGAATGACCTTATTTGTTCAAATAGATTAAATTTATTTTCTATGAGAAGAATAAGAGGGCCTTCTTTCTTTTCTTATCTTTCTAAAAGAAATACTAATTCTACCTAACTTAATATAATTTTCCACTATTTTAGCATACAACAAACTCGTCTTTTAAACAGATTATTAAATACAAACTTTTTAACCGAACCTTCCATTTATCCAATGAACATTATCTATAAGCTTGACAAAGAATTATTATTCTTACCCCACGACTAATGAATCAATAACTAATTTTCCAATGGCATTATAAAATAATTTTGAAGAAGATTAACATTCAATAAATCTAAGCAAGAAAGCCTAACACAATTTACTCAACCAAATATTTTTTACCCCCAATGAAAACATGCCTTCCCAAGACCATCTTAATACATATGCCAGTATACATATTACAACTTAAAATGTGTTAAATATTTGTACGTATATATGAAATTACATAATTTTTAATTATTGGTAATAAAATGAATCAATTTATGGGAGGGTAAACACAACATTTTATATATGGAATTACATAATTTTTAACTGTTGGTAATTTTTAACGCCAGATGTGCCATGACAATTTATGCAAACCAATTCAGTGAAAAGTAACGAGTTCAATTTAGTGAATGGCTATGCAAGTTCAACTTGTGCGATTTGAGAACTTTGCTACAAATAAATATTAGATTTCAAAATAGTAATGGAAATGGCATCAAATAGTATATAGCAAGGCAGCGATCTATAGAAAGGTACGAGTGGATCAAGCAGTAAATGAAAGATAGAGATTTTTTTTTTTTAATGATACCTAGTTGCAGCCAACTAAAAAATGCAGCCTTCGTTGACGACCCCCGCTTGCTAGATGAGAACCAAAACATTATAGGTGTCAATTTTTATTTTTTTTGTTTTTCGAGTGCATTCCCTAACACCCGTCAAACACTCTCTTTCTTATTTTTACCACCAGATATAAAACTTATGCATAAAGGTAAAAAGGTAAAGGTCCTTTTTAAGTCCACGATACCATGAGTATATGGGACTCCTCGTACTCCCCCAAATATGAGGGAGGCACCTAACTCGTGCTCCACAATACGAGGCCCTCGTACTCCCCCAATATGGGGGAGGCACCTAACTCGTGCTCCACAATACGAGGTGTACATACCCTACCCCCTGCAGGATTTGAACTTGTGACCTCCCTGTCAAGAGCACAAGTTCTCCACCATTAGGCCCACTCAGGCATGTAATTCAATTTGACACCTCTTCCCTCGATAAAATATGTGATTAAAAAAAACATTGATTCCAATGTTAATTCTTAAAAGTAAATTATTTTAATTATCGTTTTAGATTACCATTTAATTTATTCAATTTACCCTTTAGTAATAAGCAGGGTAACAATGAGTTATTTAATTTTACCGTTTAAGCTATCGAATTGGATCTAAATCTTATCACTAAAATTAACCTTAATATTATTAAAACGAAAGACAATAAAACTATTAAATATCATTAATGATTTTATTTCAACTAAATCTTAATTTCATTACCTTAGTAACTAAATAATTTTATAATTAATAAATATCATATAACCTATATTTAAACTTACCTTTAAAAACTTCTAATTTTCTTGTTTACATTTCCAATTAATTATAAACAAATATTATACTTTTCCCAAACCCTAGATACATAGACATATATTCCTATGCACCCAAACATATATATGTCTTTAAATGAGTAAGAAGTAAATCATCAAGTTTAAATTAACAACAAAGATAAACCAATTCTCTTAATTAAACAATTCCATAACGTTCTTTTTCCTTCGTTACTTCCCAAGAAACGCAAATGAATTTACTACTATTTCTAATAGTCCAATCCATTATAACCTTACCATTTACTAGCACAATTGTAGTATTACGCTTGAAATCAAGGTTACTCATCTATTGACTTAATTATCACATTTGGCTTCTGAAAGTAAGATCATTTAGAGGTAAAATTGTTTTCAACAAAACCAATAAACAACTTACTCAAAATTCAAAGGCGGCCAAAATAGAGGGACACTATAGGTTATCTTAATTCGTCCAATACTCAAAGTTATCACAGGACTACCAGGATCATTATACTTTTGAGGGAGTAATCTTCCTAACAAAACATTAGTGAGTTTGGTTCCTATCTATATTGTAGGAGGTAATTTTTCCTTCCTACCTGGTGTTTTCATACAAAGAGACTTAACCAATTGATTTATTTTCGGGATGTCTTTAATGGCCTGTAATAATGGTATCTCAATATTGGTCTTTTTCAATTCATGGAGAATTTGAGAAACCACATCCATATAATTTGGTTGGGTGATGTCAGGAGCTACTTGTTCTATTTTCAAACGCTTAGGGTAAGGTGCCTGATTAACTTTTTGTACATCATCAGAGTTTTGATTTTCCTTCGAATACTCTTTTTCCTTTTCACCCTCCTGATCTTTAGCATTTGGTATGGATGGGACATTGCAGTTCCTTAATTGAGTATCATTAGCATCAATTACATTCAGAGTAGGAGGATTTGAATCAATACGATTATTTTTTGGATTTGAAATAGGCTGTGCTGGCAGTTGAGGTTGATTTACTTATTCATTAACAAGATTAGGACCAATGAGTAATGTAGGTGACTATGCCCAAGGATGCCTGAGCCCCTGATTTTTCCACGGTTGAAATTGTGTTTGATTTTTTTGCCATGATGGTTGGTTCAACTATCACTGTGGTTGATTTGATTGCCATTGTGATTGATTCCACTAAGGATTCATCCATTTAGGTTGACCCTAGAGTGTAGGTGGTGGTTGTGTTTGGTAGGGAGGAGTCCATTGGTTTGCATTTGGCTAAGGATTCTAATTCCAATTAGTTCTAGGACCATACTTCCCTTGATTGGAGTTATATCCTATATTCTAAGATCTCTGTCCAACATAATTAAGTTCTTCCTCCACTACAGGTTGTTTCTTCAGATGATTCTTAATCCCAGGTAAGAGGCTACAAGAACTTGTTGCATGATGTTTCTCACAAATTTCACAAAGATCTATTTGATTTAATGGACACTCTCTCAAAAGATGTTTCCCTCTACATTTGGAACAATAAATGGCTAAAGGCTCAATAGTCTTCTTATCTCCTTGAATGTTGAGATGAAGGAGTATATCAGTTTTTAAATTTGCAATTTCCTCCATTACTTGAGACACATCAACAGTGAGAACTTTGTTTCTTCAGGAATTTCTAGTCCCTACTCTAGTCCTAGATTAGTTTTTGCATATTTCAATAATATCTTCTAAAGAAGGCTTATTAATGTCTCCTTTCCCCATAAGATTCAAAGACTCTCTAGATTCATCATCAATTCCTTTCAGAAAAATTGTCTTACTAATCTCATTATCCAACCCATTACCACACCTTTTATGTACAAACTGAAATCTGTCAGCATAATCTTCCATACTTTCATCTTCCAATTGTCTCATTCGAAACAACTCCTCTTTCCTATCTCTTACCTAACAATAATCTTGGTATTTATCATGGAAGATTAATATGATGGTTTTTTGATATGTATCCCATATACTTTTCAATCGAAATGATATAACTAGTAGTTGGAGGTAGTCCAAGTAGTAGTAAAACCTATTTTGTGTTGACCTTTAGGGGTGATTCAAATTTGGTTGTACCCAGAGAAACCATCCATGAGTGAAAGAATGTCATGACATATAAAATCAATGATCGTTGTAATCTTGGGGAGTGGAAAGTTATCCTTGGGAGAGGCTTTGTTGAGATCCCTAATCTATGAAAATTTGGATGCCTTTGGGCTTCTTGTTAATAGGGACAATGTTATATATCCACTTAAGGTAGTCAATAAGGCATATCAAGCTTGCCTCCTAAATTTTTTGAAGCTCTTCTTTGACTAAGAGGGTGATTTTTAGATGCATCTCATAGAGCTTTTGTTTGACTATTTTACATCAAGAGGTACCACAAGATGGTGGATGACTAGGGATGGGTCTAAGTTAGGAATTTATAAGTATGACTAAGCCAAGATGTCAATAATTCCTTTGAGAAGATCTATGATGGTATCATGTTTGGTGGTCTCTAGGTTAGCTACAATGTATGTGATTTATGGATTAGCTTATGTACTAAAATTTACCTCATTTGTATCCTCAACTAGGATTTCTAACCTATCTTGCCACTATAAGGATATCAAGGTAGATCAAGTCCCTCATCTACCAATGCCTCATAGAGGCTTTCATCAATAGCCACATTATTTTTTATTTCTATTTCTATGTTTGATAGCGCCTTAGAGAGGTTTTCACTAGGGGACTTTAATTTTTTAATATTTTGATTTCTTAGACTAAGGAACTTAGCCTATTCCCTAAAATATTTTGTTGCATCTAGGTCAATTTTATAGCCTTTCTTATGATTTTTGACAAGGATATCATCATAGAGCTCCATAAATTTAACAATAGCTTCATTATTTTGATTTTTTTGAGAGACAGGATCTTGTTGGTCCCAAATAATAATTTTGAGATGGATGAGTGGTAATTCAATGGAATAGATGGAGGTTTCATGGAAAATATTGGTGATGGAAAGGTTGTTCATGAAGTTAGTGATAATCCTTACCTTGACACATTCAATGCTAGGAGAGGAGTCTTCCATAAGTGTAGTTTAGTGTCATTAGGTTCAATGGATTCCTCACTTGGTGGGATGTATCCCAATTTATGAGTTTTGTGATTAGTTTTGATGGTGACTAAATCAAGAATACCTTTCTTATGAAGCCCAAGTACTTTACCTTTATAATTCATGTTTTTTTATAGATTTAGAGTGGTGTAGGTTATGTTTCTTTGAGAAAACATGGTGCAAAATATTCATCTTAGTAGATCTAGAAATTGATGTTTCCTTCAATGTTCTCATTAGCTAGGAACCCATGTTGTACAAATTTGGTGGTTCCAAATTATATAATGTATAATATTTTCTTCACCTATGGATGAGGTCATCCATGTGATAATGGTAAGAGTGGGAGCTTGTTGATATAAAAGTCATTATATAACTTAAATTCTCTACAATTGATGTTGATAATCTTAACTTGGGTTTTAGGAGGGGAGTAGTGGATGAGGATGCTAGATCAAAGGGATTGACATAGAAGGAAGATGGTAGGGGTGTGGAAGAGGTTGTGATATCCTTTCTAGGGAAATGATGGGATTTTTGATAAAGGTCTTACATAATTTTGTAATGTTATAAGGGATGTGGATTGAAGGAATGGTGGTTTCCATACCTTTTTAGGGAAATTTAAATCATTGATGGTAAGTAGATAGGATGGATTGCATGACATATATTAATGGGTGGTCAAGGAGGATGTTATAGGGTAAGTTAAGATTGATGATATGACACATCGTGTTTTATAATACATGAAAAACCTATATGGAAAGATATATTATCCCTTCTAAATCTCAACTTACATTGCCATAGGCCTTAATGGTGATTTTATGTTGTTCCAAGCCATTTGTAGAGTATCTTGACCTTTTGACAAGCCTCAAAGTGCACATATTTAAATTAGACTTGTTACCTAATAAGACTCTTTTGACCTTGTATTTGGTGCTTGACAAGTCCTAGAATTATCCTCTTTTCCTTAAGTTTCATACTTTTCATGATATTTTTGATGGTTTCAAAGACATTTCCTAGAAATTACTTCTTATTTTAAGTATTTAAAGCATTAAGGATGATATATTATATTTTTAAATGATTGTGTGAATCCATGAATATCCATGAAAGTTAATTAGAGTTATGTAGATTATGGTTATTAATGATGAAGATATGCCTTTGAAATAAACTAACCCTCACAATAAAAGATCTATCAACCCACAAAAAAGGATTCATATCTGCCTACAATCAAGGGGATGATCACCTACAATACACACAATATTCTATAGCTGATGGAGATAGTGGTCGAAGATTGTAGAAATTATTTATTTATAGACCATTCTATCTCTTTGCTTTATGTTGTCACTAGATAGAGATAGTCATGGAGGAAATAAGATATTTGTAATAACAATGGACATAGCTCACACATAAGTTATGCCATGTTGAGCACATTTTCATTTATAACTACCTTGTTTATGATGCAGAGTCTTACTATGATTTTGAAACTCTCATCTCTATTATTTTTCCATGACTATTTAGAATAAGATTGAGTCCTCTTCTTATATTTTTGGGAGAGTTGATAGCTATTTTCAAGTTTTTTTGAGTCCATGAATAATTAGACTCTTTAGATCCTATATATATGTATTATTCTCATGTTAGTAGATTTGGATATAAGTACCTTTTCCTGTCAATTTGATACTATGTTCTCAGTTTATTTGTTCAATTTGAAATAAATATAGATACAATATTTTCCATGAGTTTCTGAGTTAATATTTAAGAGGGATACCATGGGAATTGTAGCAACTCAAGCAAGGTCCACTTGAGGTAATTGTAATACTCCTTGTAGTTTAGGTTATGACTAACAATAGAACAAATTGCTAAGTTACATTTCATAATTTAAAGTTGAATTGGATTATTAGAGTAGTAATTAATCATTATCACAATTAGCTTAAGTAGTTGCAACATAGTTGAGTGATTAATCATTGTTCTTATAGGAGATTTTACCCATAAAAATTATTATTCAATTAGGTTTGCTCTAGATAATTTTTTTTAGTTAAGTTGCTTTTAGATGAAGATTTATTTTGTTAAATTTTGTATATACAATTGATTAGGAAAAACTTAGAATTATTAACTACACACATAGTACCAAACATCATTCAAAAAAATATGATTCATTGGTTTATGCATTTAAAAAATATAGTATATATAGGTCAATGGATTGCTTAACAAGGGATTTGTTGGTCCATTGAGTTGCATGCATGTATTTCCTGCATCAATTGATTGAACATGGATGGAACTAAACAATGCAAATGGCCTTAATATGGAGGGCGTTATTATGGGATGGGTCAATGGTGACATATTTTTTGGACTAAAAGTGAGTTTATATGAGTGAAAGTTGGCCTACAAGGGTTGGAATTCGTTAGGGTCAATGTTTTTGGGGACTTATGACTCTTGTAAGGCACATTCCAAAATTTCTCTATGAATAGTGGATGTTTTAAGTATTTGTAAGATAGATATCTACATTGGAGTCTTCCTAATATATTCTAAGAACTTGTATTAGTTGGATTGTGTGGAGGATGAGGAGCCCCCTTGAACAATAACCCTACAAGGCTTGGTGGTGACAACATAGTTGGAAGATTTGATTTTAATGGTAGTAACTCATGTGCAATTTTATTCATTTATTGGAGTTAATAATGTTAGTATGGTGGTTTTGAGAGTGACCTTGAGAGGATACAAATAACTATGATTGGTCATGCTTGGAAAGAGGATTTTGATATATCCCTTTTTTCATTCAACAAGGATGATGAGTCCCCTTTTATTCCAATCTCCTTATGATCAATACGATCCTAGATGTAGTTATTAAGATTTGTGAACTTACTAGTGGAGTGGCCTTTGATGATGTGGTATTCACAATATTCATTGTCTTATACCACATAATTTTAGGTAGGTCTTCATCAAACAATTTAGTGATGGTAAACTTCATCATGTTTTCCTATACCAATTTTTGAAATAAAAGCTCCATAGGTCCTCCCAAGGTGGTATGCTTACATTTTGGATTCATAGGTTGCTTGGTTATCCTCAAGGGATGGAGAAATAATTATTGGGTTTGTGGATGGTTTGCACATTCTTAGTTAGCTCTTAAATTAAGTTCAATTCTCATTACTAAGGTTAGACATGAACTTGCTAAGAAATCCCACTATTTGAGAAATATCTAGTCTTATGCATATCATTGCATACATTAGGTTACACGATACTATAATTAGACACATTATACATATCCTCTAAACCATCATCTAAATTAAGACACTAATCTAATAAAATCATAGTGCCTACATGTAAATGAATACACACTTGTTTGTAATCGTGCATATCAAATTACTAAAAAATAGTTTCAACAACTCTAATTGATCCAACACGCTCTATGAAATCAATCCCTATTGATGTATATTCCTAGAATGAATTTATTTTCCCTTAAATCCTTTTATGGAAAATGCACCAAAAAGTTGATTTTTAAGGTCCTTAATCACCACCTTGATATTTCTAATAAACAACAAGATATCAACATACAATAAAATAATTAAAAACTAATCATGAATAAATTTAACATATACACAATGATCTTTTCTTATAAAAAAAACCCAACTTCAATGTAAAAACATCAAAAAAATTATACCTCGTCTAAGGCAATTTTTGTACACAATACAATGACTATTTCAACATAGAAATAAAAATCCATTTCCTTTCTACCATAAATCCAATAGGTTTTAACATGTAAATATCCTCTTCAAGAACCTAATGCAAGAAAGTAGTTTTAATAACTATTTTCTCTACTTCAAAATACAAAAAACATTAATAGAAATAAATAATCTAATGAAAGATAATTTTATAATAGGAGAAAAAATCCCCACGGTAACTCCCTCTCTCCAAGAGTGGCACTTTGTGACTATTTTGACCTTGTACCTCTTCAATTCACCATCTACTTTGAACTTCTTTTTAAACACCCACTTTCAAAATATGGGATTCCTTCCTTTAGAGACAACTCACTAGATCACAAGTATCACATTTCTCAAGTTCCATCATAGCCTCTTGCATTGCCTCATTCCAAGACTCACATTCCTTCAAAGAAAGAGTAATATTTCTAGCTTTTTTATCAATACATGATAAAGTGAATGTATAATTGAAATCTTGTGGGCTATACTTTTCAGTTAGGTTTAAATGCTTCATGGATATTCTCAAGTGTGTAACATGATATTATGTTTATTATTCTACATGTTCACCTACCTAGAACACTCATCTAAATAATTTTCTTCTTATCCATCCTCAAATTTTCCATTCTAGTCTTCAACATGTGCATCCTATTATTTCACAATTATAGTCTCCATATGCATTTTCTCTTTTGTTTTCCTTTGATTTTATTAGATTAGTAAAATGCTATAATGTCCCAAAAAACTTCATCCTTAGAGTAAATAACTTTTAAGTTTAAATGATTCCAAATATTGTAACCCTTAACATGCCCACTATATCCATCAAATATACATTTTTGAGTTTTGGGATCCAACTTAGATTATTTCTCTATGCACATAAAAAAAGGATTACAACCAATAACCTTAATTTTAAATAAAGGGTTTCTTACTTTTATAAACCTCATAAGGATTTTTATCAAAAATATAAAAACAAGGAAATCTATTAATCAAGTCATGGGTAGTATTCACATCCTTAGCCAAAAGCACCAATCCAACTATGTACCACATATCATACTTCTAGCTCTTTCTATCTAAGTTCATTTTATTCTCTCTACAACTATATTATATTGTGGCATATAAGGAGTATTTTTCTACCACACAATACCTACGTGTATATAGAATTCATCAAAATCCTTACAAAAATATTCACCTCCATTATTAAATATTAGCACCTTTGTTTTCTTATCCTACTATTTCTCAACAAGTGCCTTAAAATCCTTTTAACTTTAAATAAAAAAATTAGTTTTGGATCTAAGAAAATATACCACAATGAATCTTGAAAAAGTATCTATAAATGAAACATAATTTCATTATTTTCCAATAGAAACAACGTCTACTAGAGCAAACACATTTGAATGGATAACTTCTATAACAATTTTTTCTCTAGTACTTCCCATGGAGAAAGAAACTCTATTTTTCTTTCCAAATACATAGTTCTCAATAATAAAATTATTGGAATAATTAGAAAAAATTTAGTCATATTTTTTATTATTCATGATCAAAATACCATTCTCACCATCACAACCCAAATGTTGGTGCCACAACATACATGCATTTTTAGAAGTTCTAGTTACATTAGCAAAATTATAAAATGTAGAAGCATCAAGCCTAAATGGATTATCATATCATAAGTCTCTTAGAATCACCGAGTTTATTTTAACACACTCACAACCAAACTTTTTAAATGTCACATGCACTCAAATTATTAAACTTGGATGCAAAAAGAATATTTCTCACAAGTTGTTGAATGTTTAAAATATCATTGAAATTTTTCACTCTCTCATTGTTGAAGCACAGCCATAACTTTCCATAGCAAAAAAAATAATATTTAAATTGATTTCATCATCACTAAAGAATAACTCTCTGCCACTATATTCTTGATAATAAAATAACCACTCCTTATGATGAGTCATATGGTAGGATAAAGCTAAATAGATAAACAAAAATCCATCACTAGAAATAAAGAAAGACTAATTATTGTCATAATCTAAAGATCTCTAATTGTTGTAATCATTGAATTAATCATTATTTTTGTAATCCCTCTTCATGTGTCCCCACTTCATGTAGTTATAAAATTTGTCTCTACTCTTCCTAGATATTTTGCACCATCCTTTAGATTTATATATATCCTTAGATTTTTCCATTCCCCTTTAGTGCTACATTTGTCATTGAGAATTACCAAAACATTAAATGCATCGTTTGAGCCCTCATCCATGAATTTTCTCATCATCTCTTTACTAATTAAATTACCAATAATGGTATCCATTTTTTCATCTAAAATATAACCTTTTAGATTAATTATTAGATTTTCCTAAAATTTATCCAAACAAGAAAGTTGTGAAATAAACTTATCCTCTTGATATGGCTTAATATAAATGAAACCTAGCTAACTCAAAATTAATTTAAAAATATTAAGGTTCTTTGCAATCAATTATCCCTCCATTTTTTTATGAATAAATTTTCCTTGTAAGGTACATTTTATTTACAAGATTTTTTGTTTGGTAAATATTACTTATTCTCTTCCACTACTACTTGAATATGGTGACCTCCTATGAGGCATTAAATAAAATGAAATTTACTAGACACAACTAAATGGTTCTCCATTCCTTCTTGTCCAAATTTGATAAATATTAATTATATATACCTAAGTCTTCCTTTGTAACAACTCTTCATTGATCCATTTCTCCAAAGGCATCCTCCATTTTCAAATTCCTTAGCTTGTATCCAAAACCATTGAATTTCTCAAATTCTAATTAATATGTGCTAGTCATGGTTTCAACCACACATGAATTACAAAACCTAATAAATAAAATACTATTATTAAAATAAAATACCTAATGGTGATATATCTTTCCCCCCATGGGTCCTCTTTGTTTCTCTAAATGGAAACATGGTTCAAGCTCTTAAATTTGAGGAAAATAGATTAATTTTTTTTATATTTTCTTTGTTTGTTGGATTCTAATTTGATTCTTGTGAGGAAATTTCTTGATTATTGAATTAAAAATTGTCTAGGGTAAAAAGATGGATATTCATGTTCCATTCTATAGGATGCTCTAAAAAGGTCTATTTGTGGTATTTTTTAGAAACCATAGAATGCAAGAAAGAGTGGTTAAAAAAGAATTATGGAATGTGGGAAGCTCTATATTTAGGGATGTTCTATGGGTACCAAAAGAGAATTTTAAAGAGGTGGTGGATAAGTCTTCTCCAAGGTGGTTGGAAATAAAAAAATTGTTCCCCATCAATTGTGGAAATTCATTTCATAGATCTTGAAACCCTTGGGTAATGTTTTACAAATCGAGGAATCTAGGGTAACTCTTCTTCACTTGAATTCCAGAGTCTTGATTTGTATTGTTGGTAGCATGAAAATGTCAAATCTTATCTTGATTCAATTAGAAAATAAGACTATAAATTATGAAATTGAGTTACTTGGCTCCTTAAATTCTTGTTTATTTTGCAAAAATAATGGACATATTAGGAAGGATTTCCCTAAGACTAAGACAAGGCTTAAGGGAACTTCTCATCCTAACTCTGATGATAAAAACAATGAAAACCTCCCTCACTATGATAACAATGTTTGTACTGACCATTAGGAGGAAAACTAAATGGTCACTAATAGCATTATAAAGGATAGCCCTAACAAAGAATCCCAAAATGAAATGGTGAAAGAAAGGATGAAAGTTAACTTGGTTGACCCATATTTTATGGGTACATAGTGGTCATCAAGGCCAAGGACCCATATTATCCCATGGATGACAAGATTGAATGAAAAACAAAGGGAAAATTTGTCATAGCCAAAAATTCTAACCCTAATTTGGTTGAAGGGGAATAGGGAACCATCTTGCATTAACATGTTACAACCCCTTGTACTTTGGTTTTGATGTTGATTTTTTGATACCTATACAAATGGTTAAAAAAGATAATAGTAAAGCGGATAAAAAATAAAATAACATGAAAGGTTAAATAAGCCAAACTCTAGCAGTAAAAAAAAGAGTGCAAAAAAGGGAAAAGATGAGAAGATACCCAAGTGCTTTGATAAGCTTTATAAGAATCGAAATAACCTCCCCCAATAATAAATAAAAATAAACATGTATGTAGTTGGAATGAGAGGGGAATGGAATTCCCAGATAGAAAATATGTTGTCTGCTCCTTTTGCAAAGATAGAACTTATGTAGATATTTTTTTCCTACAAGAAATTAAAGTGGTGGGATTTTAGATGGATTGTGTGTTAAATTTTGTGTGGAAATCTTCAAAGTTTTTTGCTAATTTTAAACCCCAAAAGGTGGGAGTTCCATTTTGTTGAACCCTAAATGGGCTAATTCAATTATACAATGGGGATGATATTCATGTCATAGGTTGGTATGGGATGGAATGGAGGTTGATTATGAGGTATATAGAAGATGATCTCTCTATGCTTCTAATGATTATAGGGAAAGATGTGAAATTTGGGCCTAGATGGTGGACAATCTACTAAAAATTCCATGGATTATAACCAAGGATTTTAATATGATTGAATATAAGGAAGAGATCCTTGGATTTGTTAGATCCTTTAGAGAAATAAATCCTCTTACAATTATATATGGTATACTTGGTGTAAAAATAAGTCTCAAAACAAGAGAATATATTATAGATTTGATAGATTTTATGAGAATAATTTTTCACCTTCAATCAAGATTCCAAGGGGCAGTGGGTTTTAGTATACCCTTGCACTCTGTTAGACCACTCTTCCATTGAAGCTTCTATGAGAATTTTTGAATTTTTCTTAAATTCTACTAAACCTAGGGCTTCATATTTCAAAGGCATTGAATGTTGCAACCTTGCTAACTAAGAACTTGAATAAATATTTCAACTATAGAAAGATGGGATGCCTACGGGGATGTATGGAAGTGATTCTATAATATAGTGGGAAAAAAAAAAGCTTTGGATAAAAGAAAACTAGAATTCTTTCTCCAATAGAAATTGCTTAACTTGGAGAACCAAATTCAATATTGATCTAACAACTAAACTCAAACTAGTCAAATTAAAATCCTTACTAAGAAATCCCAAAACAATAGGTTTCAGGGGGAAGGGTTAGGGACAAGATGAATTGGCTGTAGGAAGGGGACAAAGGTTCCAAATATTTTTTAATATAATTAAATATAAGCAAAAGAGTGAGAAAATCAGTCCAACTACAATCAATGGTTCCTCCTCTAATGAAAGTAAATCTATGAAAGAGGCTTTCCATTATTTCTTTCTTAATATTTTTCCATTTGAGGAAGGTTCTAGGGCTAAAGATTCTAGACATTATTGAAAAAAAATATTCCAAAAAAGATTAGACAACAAGAGGCTCAAGCACTAGATAGGGATCTACCAATAGAAGAAATTAATAATACTATTCACTCTTTGGGTAATGGTAAGTCCCCTAGAATTGATGGTATTTTGGTAGAATTCTACAAATCTAAAATTGAATGGATTGGGTCTAAGTTAATTGAAGTATACAATGAAGCCTTCCAATCTAATTCACTATGGGAGAACATAAATAAAGGGGTAATCAAAATAATCCCAAAGGATGGAGATATATCTTTGATAATAAAAAAATGGAGACTAATTACTTTGCTAAATGTTTCTTATAAGATCTTAGCAACAACCAGAGCTAATAGATTAGTTGGGATATTGAATAATTTAATCTTTGTTACTCAAACTAGATTTATCAAGAGTATATATATATATATATATATATATATATATATATATATATATATATATATATATATATATATATATATATATATATATATATATATATATATATATATATATATATATATATATATATGGATAATTTGATTACCAGTTGGGAAGGGTTACACTAGGCCAAGCATATAATAACCAAAATGCTTCCATGATTCTTTTAAACTTTGAAAAAGCCTATGACAGGATTGAGTGGGCACTTATGATCAATATTTAAGAGGCATTTGGCTTCCCCCAAATTTTTATAAATGGTATTTTTTTTTAATGATGCATCTACTCAAATTTATGTTAATGGGGAACTCACTAAACTCATCATACTCCAAAGGTCCATCAGACAAGGGTGTCCTATGTGAGGCCCCTCCCTTTTATATCAGAGTTACAACCCCTTTTATTCTAAAATTATGCTACTTTGATGTGTATATTCAGAGTACATCATTTAGATGATTTAGGATCTAGTTGTGTTTGAGTGCCATTGTACTCTTAGTCATTTGATTCTAAGAGTAGATTAGTTAAATTCTTATGCAAATGCTTCTGATAAAGTAAATGACTAAATCTACATTGATAGATACTATAATTTTTCATGCTATAATGTGTTGCTATGACCCACTTGTTGTAGTAGTCCTTTCTTATCATCTGACTCATGTTGATGGTGAATTCCTCCTATAGTATTCACTTGGGGTTCCTCATATCAAGTATTATGATTAAAGTCACTAAAGGAGCCTTAGAGGTTTTAGTAAAAATAGTAGGTGTAGATTTGAGCCCTATAGTAGTGCTCAACTTAGAGAATTTGAGATAGCAAGTAAATAAGTAAAGATGAATATTTTAGAGTCTATATTGCTATTGAGTTGTGTCTTGTCATCAAATTATGATCTACACTTAAATTAGAACATCATACCCTTTCATATAGTTGGGAGATGTTAATAGAGAGTTAATCTGATAAGGATAACTGAACCTAGCTATAGTTAAATCAATCTATTAGAAATATGATTGTCATTGATGTCACAAGGGTACCTTATGGATGTCAAAGGAGAGGTTGTTGGCATTGAGTTTTATTGATGGAAAAAACGACACCTCTTTAAGGCCAGTGGGAGATCCAAGTGATATCAGATGAGGATTTTTTGTTTGAGGTCAAAAGGGATTCATAAGGAGTTAGGGAGAAGGATTCATTGGCCTTAGGGTGTCTTTACAACAAGACTTGAAGTGTTGGTAAATTTTAGGCATCAAGCCTTGGGCTTACCTTATAGCGCTTGCTAAAGAAGAAAAGAGATAGTCATTTTTTAGCTAAGTTTGATTGGGCTTCAAACTATGGGCTTGAGGCTTACTCTCTGCTGCAAGAGATCAAAATTAAAGTTTTGGTAATACCTCATACTGAATGCCTTAAAGAAATAAAGGAAGTCTAAGTTAAGTTTAAAAGGCATCAAACTTTGGGCTTTGATAATACCTCTTACTAAGTGCCTCGAAGGAAGTGAAGAAAGTTTGTGCAAAGTTCAAAAGGTTTCAGACATTGGGCTTCGATCATACCTCATATTGAATCCCTCAAAGAAAGGAAGGAAGAGTGTGCTAAGTTTGAAAAGGTTTCAGAAATCAAACTTCAACCATACCTTATACCAATTGCACAAAGGAAAAGGAAGTTTGCATGTGTTAAGTTTGAAAATGCATCAGGAATCGAGCATCAGCGTAAAGCCGTACACCTTAATTGAATTTTAATAAAGTGATGAAAGAGGTATGAGGGAGACCTGAACCCTAACACCTAGAATGGTCTCAGAGTTCACATGTTGGTGTTAAGGCTTATCCCTTATTGAGAATGTTAAGAAAGGGGTATGATGAAAAACCAAACCCCGATACTCAAAATGGTCTCCGTGTTCATGGGTTGGTGTTAAGGACTTTACCTTAACATGAAATAGAGGAAGGGGAAAGCTGAAACCTCGAGCCCCAACACTTGAAGTAGTTTCGGTGTTCATAGGTCAGCTTTGAGGTTTATGCCTTAATAGTTTGGCAAGTAAATAGTAAGAAGAAATCCCAAAGGTTGACACCCAAAAGGGTTAAGGCTTGCGAAAGAAATGTTTGGGTGTCACAATTCAGTAGGAGGGGTTATGCCTTACCAAAAGGATAAGAGGTAAGAGGTAAGGGCAAACCCTGACACCCAAAATTATTTTAGTGTTCATGGGCCAATATTAAGGCTTATGCCTTAACATAGAGCAAATGAAGTAAGAGGAAACCCGCAACCTCGACACTTAGAATGGCTTCGGTGTTTGTGGATTCAGCTATAAGGACTATGCTCTATCAATTCATTGGTATATGGTAAGAAGTATGTTCGAAGGCCAATAATCAAAAGGGTTAATTCTATCAATGCTTAGGATTTTTTGGACATCACAAGTTAGAAGGTTGGCTTATACCTTAACACAAAGGTGTGAAAGCGATAAGGTGGAAGAAAGAACCACAACAATCGACAAACTCATGCATGTTTCAAAGGTTTGTGGGAAGGTTAGCAATGTAGTAAAGGCAAGAAGAAGGTAAGGGGTAAGGTCGATGGCTGAACCTTGATAGGTGTAAAGAGCATCAAACATATGTGTTCAAACTTGCTTTCTAAGCTCGGCTATTCACTTCAAGGATGAGGAAAGAGGAATTAGCGATCCTCGACCTTCGAAAAATTAAAGCACTATTTGGAATCTCACGCTTTGGTGTTTTGAAGGTTAGTGTGTTGGCTTGTGATGGTGTAAAAGAGGGAAAATGGTAAAGGGTAAGGCCAATGGCTAAACCCTGACATGCATAAAGAGGATCAAACATCGCGGTTCAATTTTATTTCTTGAGGCCTTCAAAGCATGCCAATCATGAGGTAGAAGGTAGAGGGTAAGGCTGATGGTCAAACCCTGATAGGGTAAGGAGCTTTGGGCTTAAGTGTTTAAGCTTGCCTCTAAAGTTCTTTAATACACTTCAAGTGTGAGGTAAGGTGGATACTCAACACTTGAACCCAGAAGGTTGAGAAATATAATGTCTGTGTCGTGAAAAAATGTATAGTTGACATTTTTATGCTCACTCGAGTCTTTTTGATGGGCTTTGGCTTGATTTTTCCTAGGTATAATGTTATAATGTGGTCAAAACATTCACATTAGGGCTTAAACATTCAAATTATAGTGTCTTGTGAAGGTTTTGTGAAGTGTTGTAAAACATTTCTACACTTTTCTAGACTCTATTCATTACAATTCACCTAAAAATCACATTTTTATCACTTATTAAGTCCTATTTTGAAGTGTTGTAAAGTCTTGTAACAAGATTTCATGTTTTTCTAGGATTAATTTCACTAATTCAATCCTTTCTCATGTCTAAATGACCCTTTAATACACTTTCTAGATATTTTCAAGTGTGTTGTTAAGGATATTCCCATTGGACAACTTTTAATGCCCCGAAATTCCCAACACCCACTTAATTTGCTTAAGTGGGACCAAGTCGCCCATAGGGGCGACTTAGTCCTTTTTGGTACAAAACTCAAAATTATTTTAAATTTCTAGTGAAATTTTGTCCTATAACCCTTGAGGTTGGCCTGTGATGTGTTACTTTTAGGAAATTCTATTAAAATCAAGTATAAATAAGGGTTTTTCACCTCATTTTATAGCTCCTATCTCCTACAATCATCTATCTCCAAATCACATATAATCTCTTGCACTCATTAAGCATTCAAGCAAATCAAGCATTATCAAGTCAAGTTATTAGAGTTCTTCATGGTACATCTTTAGATTTGAGCATCAATGGTGTGGTAAGTTTATGAAATTTTCATTTTCATGTTATCTATTTATCACTCTCTTTAAATCTCATTTCATTGTTTAGGGTTTGCCCAAGGCAAACCCCTATTCTCTAACCCTCAACCATTTTCCCCCTTTTCATGTGACTTTTGTATGTAGAATTGTCAAGCAATAGGTGTTGAAAAATGATCACAAAGTGCATAAAGTCAATCAAGTCAACATCACCTTATTTCAAGCTTGGAGAGACTTTCTGCCCCGTTTCCTGTAGAATCAAGTACGAACATCTGTTAGAAAAGGAAGTGCAGAGCTGAGACTACAAGATTATGTCTCAAATTTCCCAAAATATGTAGGAGGACTAAGTCACCACTAGGGGTGAATTAGTCCTACTTCCAAGCTTGAAAATTGATTTTGACATTTCTAGATACCCATTTGGCAGATTCCCATTCCGACAAAGTTTCCCAAAACTAGGACTAAGTCACTTAGACTGGCCTAAGTGTCCCGATCAACATTCCAATAAAATTTTCAAGATTCCAGAATCTTACAACATCAAAATTTTGATTCTAGGTGCATCTCTTTCATTCTATTCTATTATTTCATCATTTAGTTACATTCTTATGCATTTCTGCATATCACATTGTGTTTTCCAACACTTCACATTTTCATAGTTTTACATCATTAGATCACTTTAATTTCAGATTACAGTAGTAGGACATCTTAATTAGGCATAAGAAATCTCATTAGCATATAATTTGAGTGTAAACCCTTGCATTTTGGTCCCCCATCCAATCCCCTTTCTCCTTTTAGGTGAAAAATCCTAAGAGGAGCAAAGCATTGCGAGGGGTCAAACCAAAATCATTGTTTACATTTTGGTGAACCTAACTCTTTTGAACATTATTCCTTTCTTATTTTCAAGAGCATACTTGATTTCACTTGCAATGCATCTTGCATTGGTTAAAGTGCATTCTAGAGTTTTCAATTGCATTAGTGAAAAAGTTCATATTTGCTTGCACTCTTGCATCATTTTCGCATTTCAAAACACAAAAAATCTGCATTTACATATTGTAGTTCCCTTTGTGCATCTGAAAGACATAGAATTGCATTTAAATTTTTTGAAAAAAACAAAAAAATCATCAGTAGGACTAAATCGCCACCCTCGGCGACTTAGTCCTTTTGCATATTTTGCACTACATTTTCTAGTAATTTCTGGGTATTTTCTATACTTATGTTTTTTGGTACTACATCTCTATTTTAGTTTACAAAATTATTTCTTTTTACATTTTATTTTCCCTACATTGCATTGCATTTTCATCCACCCTATCTCTTATGGTACTTGTATGAGTGTTTGGTTCCCCATTGATAATACTTTAGTTAGACAAAGTTCTAGACTCATGGCTTCTCTTAATAACACTTTCATAGTGGACCTTGGGATCTCAAGAGCTCCTACTCCTAGTATGGATAATGGTGCATTAGGCATGGATAATACCACCTCTATGCCTTCACCTTTCCATCCAATGAATGTTGACACACAAAACAATTCCATACCGCAAGAAAAAGTCATTAGTATTCATGAGGATTTTGCACACTTACAACAAGACTTGTCCCTTGAAAACATTTCCACCACTTCCATACTAGCCATAGAAAAACTTCATCGATTGATTGAAAGTGATGATGGCTTACACGTTATGAAGAGAATTGCTAAGATATACAACAAACATATTCCTTCCACATCCCAATCAAAAAACATTATTGTAAGTCAAGGAGGCTCTCACATTCCCCCCCCTTCAACCATAGCATCCATACCAACTTATACCACTCCTCAGGTTACAACAACTATGCAACAGGTTAGTCATGTGGCTCCTTCTTTCACAATTCCAACTAGCATTCCTAGTTCTTTTTTGGCATCAAATATTCCTTGTTCCACATTCACCCCTCTTAGTGTCCCTTTCACATCCCCTAATATTACATACACCCCATCACCATTTTCCCTTCCACCTCATACCACTTACATCGATCCCATCATTACACAACTCTTTAATATTGCTTCATCCATGCAACAACAAATCTCCACCATTAGCCAAAGTCAAAATGCTCCACCTACATATCATGTCCGTAGTAGTCCATTATCCCTTGAAATCTTACTACTCAGATGCCACAAGGAATTGAAATTCCTAGGTTTGAGAAATACGAAGGAAAAGGAGACCCTACTAATCATGTCAATACTTATACAACTTTATGTAGTGATTTTGTTCTTGATGACAAATTATTAGTTACACTTTTTCCTTGGACCTTAAAGGACATTGCATTGGAGTGGTTTTCCAACTTACCTAATCATTCAATCCTATCATTTAATGAACTTGTGGATGCCTTTGTAAGTCATTTCCAAGTCCATATGACTCCTAAAAAGATAATGGCTGATTTAATGCGTTGTAGACAAAATATCGATGAAAAAGTAACTCACTTTATTTCGCGTTATCAGTCGTTACATGCTCAAGTTGATGTCAAAATTCCTGATTCACATCTATAGAAGATGTTTATGAAAAATTTGCACACCCATCTCTAGGACAAGTTAACGATTATGAAATTTCCTTCGTTTATGCATTTATGCACAACCCTTTGTGAATATCATAACTTGGTTTCAAGTCATGATTCAAAGTCCACTTCTAACTGAGCTGAGAAGTCTAAGCAAAACAATCAAAACAATGCGTAAAACTTTAGAAAACCAAATAGAGGATTTTTACAGTTCAATCTGTCTCCTCAACCACAAACCCAACTTGTTCAAAATCAAGTGACAGTTGTTAAAGCAGCGATGCCTTATACATATGGGGACTTGAAGAGACAATTTACTCCCTTACCTGATACCCTTAATAATACAATGAACCAATTACTCCAACAACAAATGATCACTTTTCCTACTATTAAACCACTCTATACTTTCAAGCCTTTACCACCTACCTTTAAACCAAATGCTTATTGCCATTTTCATTGCCAAAATGGCCATGACACCGAACAATGTAAGTGTCTCAAACACTTAGTTCAAGACCTCATTGATTCGGGCCATTTTTCCATTATAGGGGTTAATGATGAAGGCAATAAGTCTATTGAACCCCCTAACTAGAATTTACAAATCTTTACCAACCCCATGCCTAAACACAATATTTCATTTGTCAAGGCTAGTGAACCTTCAAACCCTCAAGTCATGAGCATTGATACAAATAATGAACAACATGATATAACTCCAAATGTTACCCAAGTTACTCCTATGGATGAACTTGTGGGTGCAATAGACGTTATCCCTCGCAAGGGCCCAACCAACAAAAATCTTGATATCACTTTTTCTTCCAAAGATATACTTAAAAAGCTTCTTGATGGTCCTCTTTACATAGCCGGTTGAGTTTATGATAAGCCCACCAATGAGATATTAATAGATCCCACCTATGGCAAGAATGTGATCATAGAAGAATTTTTAGTATTACATGAGCTGTATCAAGATGATTATAGCAAACCAATTGCATGGATTAAAACACATACTATTTTTGCATTCCCTATGATTGGATCGATCGTACTCCTCTTAGAAATAGGACCCAAAACTTTGGATGTAACATTTTCTATTATTCCATAATCGGACCAATTTCGTCTACGGTTGGGTCATTCTTGGCTCTGCTCGATGAAAGCAATCCCCTCAGTTGTTCACAAGTGTTTGAATTTTCCACATGGCAATGAAATATTTACCATACACCATAGTGGTTTTAATCCATTGTCCTCTAAAGGTATTTTTTCCTTAGAATCCTTTTAGCCTAAACCTATGGAACCCATCACCCCTTGAAAGGATTTCTTTTTCATAGCCTACCAAAAATTCACATCCAAACAAATAGCCGAGTTGTCTCTTCGTAACATATCGCCATCCATTGCCACTCCTCCTATCCTAGATGAAACTGTGCTTTAGCCTGAGTCTGACATTGAACAAACCATACACCCTCATGAGCACCCAACCATAGACACTTCACCTCCATCGTTTAAACGTTCAAGAGAAAATGAAACAAACCGTGTCATGCCTCCCCGCATTAAACAAGCTTATAAAGCTAAAGAGAAATTGATTGAACCATCTTCTTCGGCTCCTCTCGTTCTTCCCCCTCAAGAAGACAAGGAACCTATGATGAATCAAACCACTCTTACACCTCAACAACTTCAAAAAAGAATTAAACGAAATTGCGGTGATCGAGAGTGTAGGCGTCGTCATCGTCTCCTTGCTCATCAAATGAAAAATGAAAATAACAAAGAAAATCAACCTATTCCTTTGAAAAAAGCAATAGATGATCACCCTCTTCCTCCTAACCTGCCACAAGATAGTACAATCCAACCCTCACAACAACATGAACAAATCCAACAACTGAAACTTTTGATACATCCTTCCTTAGAAATAACCCTTTGTCCTCCCATTGTAATCAATCTTGATGATGATGATGACGAGGAGATCATAAAAATAGATGAAGTGCATAACAATCTAAATTCTTTATTTTCATCTACCATGAGCTTAAATGATAAATATTCTCAACCAAGTGAAGAACCTAGTACATCTCCTAGTTTGGAACTTGCAATTCTTCCTTTGGACAGTCAACTGCCCTCGCAATACAATGAACATGATTGGGAGGCAGATGATTTGTTAGATGGTTGACTTGCATTTTCCTTACTAGCCTTTTATATTCATTTTCCCTTTTCCCATTTTTCTTTTATGTTTGTTTCGTGTTCCCTTGTATCGTTCTTTCTCTTTGTACACTTCCTCAATTTGTACCTCTATTCTTCTATATGTCGCACATTTCCTTTTTTCCTTTTTTTTGTGTTTTCCTTTTGGGGATGACACAAAGCATAGAGACGACCTATGTCTCTCCCATGTTGACCCAAAAGTTCCCTTTCCTTTTTTCCTTTTTGTTTTGTGTTTTCCTTTGGGGGATGATGCAAAGTGTTGAGACACCCTATGTCTCTTCCATGTTGACTCAAAAGATCCTTTTTCTCTGTCATTTTCAATTGTGTTTTCCTTTTGGGGATGATGCAAGGCATTGAAACTAAAATGTCTCCTTCATGTTGACCCAAAAGCTTTTCCTTTTCTTTTGCCTTTTTTTTTCTTTTTGCTTGTGTTTCTCCTTTTGGGGACGATGCAAAGCGTTGAGACCGCAATGTCTCTTCCATGTTGACCCAAAATGGACTTGTCTTTTTCTTTTGTTTCCACTCTCTTTGTTATATTCTTCCAATTCTATGTGCTTTGGGGAATGATGACAGTTCCAAGCTCTTTCATAAAAAAAGATTGCAACAACGAACAAACTGATCCCAAATCCATAGATCCCTCATGTGTTTGGTGTATTCCTTTCTGGGGGGCAACCCTCCTTTTCTTTTTCGTTTACATGAAGCAACCAAACTTAGAAACATATGACTTGGCATAGGGGCTTTCCAAGTTGGCTCTCATGTCTTTTTTTCTTTTTGTATTTTTCCTTTGCTACTTTAAAGTAATTGCTCTCAGACTAGTGTGCAACAATTCCTTTAAAGTGGGGGGTATACATTGGCGTCATTTCATTTGCATTCTTGCATTCTAAGTGTAGCCTTGTTACTTTATACGATGCATTTGTCACTTTGTGGATGACATTGGGTGTGATGTCTTTCATGAGTATGATCTATCTTAGCATATTACGTTCCTCTTGGTGGCCTGATGCGACACACTACATCCCTTAAGTTGTGAATATTCTATTATTTGATTGGTCCTCTCTTGGAGACATTAGATGCAATGTTCCCTAAGTGATAGAACTTGCATGAACTTAACAAGACTCCTTTGAACATCTTTTACATTTCACATTTTTGCTACCTTGCATAACACAAGTTGCATTCATGTGGTACATTTGCATTCGTTCATGAGTTCTAAGCATACGAAGCTTTTCTTGTCTCAAGAAGCACAAATCAAGATTTTCCTTTGTGGCACCTTGTTAAAGTTATTAGGAGGTATAACTTTGATATGGTTGAGCGGGAAGCCCATTCTGAGGCATGACTTTCCCCATAGCCACCTTTGTGTTTGTGAGTGCATACCAACTAGCGTATGTATCTTACCTTTTTTTGTCTTCTCACCTAGTAGACCACCATGAGTTCTGTCATCCCAGAGTGAGTACACATTCTCTTTTTCAAACAATCAACCTAGATCTAAGCCACAATGAGCTGGACAAACGATCAAAGCTTTCATCCCTTTTCATCATCATGTGTGTTCTTTTGTTCTTATGTTTGGTTTTCCATGAGATCTTGATCTTGGGGGCTTGATCATCCCTCTTGGTTATTGTTGTTTCATCTTACCAATGTAAGTACATTAGGATCCCTCTTGATGTGCATGTTTGGCTACTTTAGCGAGAGTTTGAAGCAAGTTCATCCTCTCACTAAAGTGAGGGCTTAATGTGTTGCCAAAAAATGTATAGTTGACATTTTTATGCTCACTTGAGTCTTTCTAATGGGATTTGGCTTGATTTTTCCTAGGTATAATGTTGTAATGTGGTCAAAACATTCACATTAGGGCTTAAACATTTAAATTATGGTGTCTTGTGAAGGTGTTGTGAAGTGTTGTAAAAAAATTCTACACTTTTCTAGACTCTATTCATTACAATTCACTTAAAAATCACCTTTTTATCACTTATTAAGTCCTATTTTTAAGTGTTGTAAAGTCTTGTAACAATATTTCACGCTTTTCTAGGCTTAATTTCACTAATTCAATCCTTTCTCATGTCTAAATGACCCCTTAATACACTTTCCAACCATTTTCAAGTGTGTTGTTAAGGATATTCTTGTTGGACAACTTTTAATTCCCTGAAATTCTTGATACCCACTTAATTTGCTTAAGTGGGACCAAGTTGCCCATAGGGGCAACTTAGCCCTTTTTGGCACAAAACTCAAAATTATTTTAAATTTCTAGCAGGATTTTGTCCTCTAACCCAGAGGTCAGCTTGTGATGTGTTACTTTTAGGAAATTTTAGTAAAATCAAGTATAAATAAAGGTTTTTCACCTCATTTTACAGCTCCTATCTCCAAGAATCATCTATCTCCAAATCACATATAATCTCTTGCACTCATTAAGCATTCAAGCAAATCAAGCATTATCAAGTCAAGATATTGGAGTTATTCATTGCACATCTTCATATTTGAGCTCAATGGTGTGGTAAGTTTATGACATTTGCATTTGCATGTTATCTATTTATCACTCTCTTTTCATCTCATTTCATTTTAGGGTTTGATTACCAAAGTGGGGTTTGACCAAGCCAAACCCCTATTTTCTAACCCTCAACCATTGTTCCCCTTTTGCATGTGACTTTTGTATGTAGATTTTTCAAGCAATAGGTTTTGAAAAGTGATCAAAAATTGCATAAAGTCAATCAAGTCAACATCACCTTATTTCAAGCTTGGAGAGACTTTCTGCCCCATTTCCTACAGAATCAAGTACAAACATTTGTCAGAAAAGGAAGTGTAGACCTGAGACTACAAGATTCTGTCCTGAATTTATTGAAATCTATGGGAGGAATAAGTCACCACCAGGTGTGAATTAGTCCTGCTTCTGGGCCTGAAAATTGATTTTGACATTTCTAGATACCCATTTGGCAGATTCTCGTTTCGACAAAGTTTCCCGAAATTGAGACTAAGTCGCCCAGACTGGCCTAAGTGTCCCAATCAACATTCTAGTCAATTATTTAGGATTTCAAAATCTTCCAACATCAAAATTCTGATTCCAGGTGCATCTCTTTCATTATGTTATGTTATTTCATCATTTAGTTACATTCTTAGGCATTTATGCATATCACATTGTGTTTTCCAGCACTTCACATTTTCATAGTTTTACATCATTAGATCGCCTCAATTTTAGATCAGAGCAGGAGGACATCTGAATTAGGCACAATACATCTCATTAACATAGAATTTGAGTGTAAAACCTTACATTTTGGCCCCCCATCCAATCCCCTTTCTCCTTTTAGGTGAAAAATCGTAAGAGGAGCAAAGCATTGTGAGGGGTCAAACCAAAATCATTGTTTACCCCCTCACAATGGTTGAACCCCAACATGCATAAAGAGGATCAAACATCACAGTTTGGTCTTATTTCTTGATGCCTTCAAAGCATGTCACTCATGAGGTAGAAGGTAGAGGGTAAGGCTGATGGTCAAACCTTGATAGGGTAAGGAGGTTTGGGCTTAGGTGTTCAGGCTTGCCTCTAAAGTTCTTCAATACACTTCAAGTGTGAGGTAAGGTGGATACTCGATACCCAAACCCTGAAGGTTGAGAAACATAATTTCGACAAAATGGAGGAGTAATCCTACCATTTCATGAATGCTTGCATTAAATTGGGTTGACCAATGTGGGTATGCGAGATAGTGACACATGGTGAGAAAATTGATTGCTTCACCTGATTCACATTATTTTTGTGAATCAATAGAGATCTACAAATGGAATTAAAGTAGGTCAAATCGAATGGTGGTGTTTTAAAGAAAGATAGGTAATTGAGATGGACTTGATCATGGTGTGAATTTCAATATTGATGGCCTACATTCAAAGGCTAGATTGCGTCAACGGCTAGGAAAAGGGAGCTAAGGCATGAAAAATGATGTCATCTCTAAGTGGCATTCTTGTAAACCTGGATTGAAGGAAATGGATGCCATCATTAATGAAAAAGGTTAGCTATGTAAGGTGAAAGTGATCAAGCAAATAGGGATAGGGGATTAAATGTAGATCAAATCTGGAAGAGGTTGATGATACAAGAAGATGGAATTTAATGCAAAACAAACCCTAGATTTATGAAATGCCAAAAATTGTAAGTGCAATGAATTTGGTCAGAGGTTCACGAATCGAGGTGTAGAAGTTTGTCAAGGAAGAAAAGGAGGATGGAGAATGAGAGAGAAGGAAGTGAAAGGAAATGGGCGAGGTGTGGCTAGGTTTGTCACTTATCTCCAAGTGGTGGAGGTGGGAGTACAGAGAATCACACCATCATTTTAGGTTTAATGTATGAGGAAAGTCATTTATTTTTGGGTTTTCATGGAGGACAAAGGATGGTGGAGCCAAAGAAAAGGTGCAAGAACCCATCCCAAGCCATTGTAAAATATTTATGTAGGTATGGGGGTGTATCTTTAGTTGGTTTTAAGCATACCCGCATGGTATTTTGTACGTATAGATGCTTTTGCATGTTGGACCCTATCGTGTGTATTGGGGGCATTTGTTGTGTATTTCATGTATTGTTTTAGTGGGGGTAATATTTGGGAAGTTCTTTTTATACCCAATTGTATCCATGAGTGTTTGAGGATTGTGTTTAGAATTATGGATTTCATTGACCATTCCATTGGTCTCAAGCGAGACCCTTGTTCATAAGCCATCGTATGGTGACTTTAATGTTATCTCTAAATGAATAGAGCTTGGGTTTCTATGTCTTCCTTGGTCTTCAAATTCCAATAATAGTAAATTATATGTCTTTGAAACATAAATAATTGGTAAGAATAATGGGTGTTGGAATGATCTATTCAACAAAATTTGAGTATCGCGCTCATGGCACTATTTGATAGTTACTTAGATAAATCTATCTTGAAATACCATTTTATATTATTTGAAAGGAAGGCCCAATTTCATCATCATGGGGCTAAAATATTTCTTGCTTAGGGGTTTGGTTAGAGCTCGCGAGGCTTCATGATGCCAATATGGTTGGGTGGAGAGAAAGTTTTATTCTTTTGAGTTATATCATTGTTGTTACTAATCTCATGGTTAGAGATGGTCATTGAACTTTTCACTTAACTAGGATTACTGCCTTGTAGAGAAATAGATCTTAAGTTCAGACATTAAATTGTCGTGTATGCATGATGTGCATTACTTATGAATAAATTATCTTTATAAAATGTGTGCATATCTTGAAAGGATTCTTAGGATGAGAATAGATCCTTAGAAAGTAAGCAGCATGGAATTATAAATCCAGTATTAAATTTTCCTATAACCTTAATACTTAGTATATTCAGTTTTAGAAAGGGAATAATTTTGCAAGATTCCCTTGAATATCTTTCAACCACTTATTGATAAGCAAAAGTATGATAAGGGAAAAATAAGATATTATTGCCAAGGCCCCTATAATACATTCTTATGTTAATACACACATTCAACTTGTATTATGTATGAATGAGTTTTGTCAAATTATCTCGGATCGATTTTATACCCCTTATGTTGTTAAGATACCCTTAACGAGTTTTCCAATCTCTAGCTTCACTTAAGTGGGTAGCAGCTGACCGTGAAATTATCTAGGGAAAAGGACTCTAGAAAGGGTTACACACCCACTCATTTAGTTTTTAAATAAAAGAATAGAGGCATAAGATGAATTAGAGTAGAGAAATGTGTTTGGCATATGTCAGTGTTATTGGGTTATGAGTGTGACTAAGGTAGAGTCATCTTTGAACCTAAGTGTTATACCCCTTATGTTAGTCAACCAAGTGTATGATGGTTGAATTGTCTAGAAATATTCAATATGTGGATTGCCTTGATAACCTTTCACCTTGTAATCTTATTAAGGTTATATGGTGACCTTTGTATGGTTGGATTAAAAGCACAAATTCAATTATAATAATCTATTTAAGATATGATATGGTTACCTTCATCCTAGATCATTCTTGGTTATCTATTTTGTCAAGTGGCCCTTGAGGAGTGTTGTAATCGAGATTGTTAACCATTACTCCTTATAGTAAAAGGAACCCTTATAGATAAACTGTTGTTGATCATTCTTTGTATTTACTATCGTTGTGAGTTAGTGGTGATTTAAACCAAGGTGAAATGTGTGATTGTTGGTCAATCAAATATGAGTTGAGTGAACCCAAGTTGTCAAACTTTGGAGCCTTTGTGTAGTTCATAGGAAAGGTCATTAGAGATGAGCCCCTAAGGATTAGGTCTAGCCCCTAGGTCTTGTTCTCTTATTAAATACTTTGAGATTACTATTGATATATATTTTACTATTTAATATGTGACTTGAATTATGTTTTAGTTTATTAATCAGTTATTAAAACTAATTAATAATATCTTGGTGCGATGGAATTCCATGTCTCCACTTAATCACGACCATGATTATCATAAGAGTAGTTTACGTGAAAAAGTTCTTTTAATTGATTGCCTGCAAATGTTGTTATGCTTTGATGAAGTGCATGTATAGGAAGCAACCTTTTGTGAATTATGCAAATGTTTGTGATTGAAATTTGAAATTTGTGCTTTGTCCTTAACTATAATTTGGTAGAAAATTTTGGGAATTACATTTTGGTATCAGAGCTTAAGGTTCAACACTAGTGCCTTGAGTTCACTTTGCTTAGTTGTGACACTTGATCGTATGAGCCTCCTAAAAGTGTTTAACACACGATGCATAAGTAAGTCTATAAATGTATGAGTAATAGAGAGTCTATTAGATTTTTATCACACCTTTAGCATATAGACTTGTGTATGGATTTTGATTGTAGAAGTGTATATGTGTGAGTACTTGATTTCCTATTCTATTTCCATGTGGATTCTATGATATGCCTATATACTCAAGGGATTGGTGTGACTATTCAACTATGTCTTAAAAATTGCATTAAGATTAGATCTTGCATTGCATGGAAGGAAACTTGCTTTATGTTGGAAAAATTGCACAATATCATAGTATGGAAATAAGAGCTTTAAGAATCATAAAACCACTTATTTTATATGATAAGAGATAAGCATATGTATGAGTGATCTCATAAGAAGGAAATGAATGCATGTAGGCATCATAATGTTACCAAATGCATGAAAAAAAAAAGATTCAGTTTAAAGGGTATATTCATGCCATGAAAAATAGGTATTAAAATCCTAAGAATGAACCCAAATTTTGCATGATGTTCATATTAATATAGTGAAGGAAGAACTTAGATGATAAGAGCTATGTGCTGCTTGATGATAGGAGTGCATTAAAAATGATTTCTACACATGAGATGATTACGATATTATTGTTATTACTTGCTTGGTGTGCATGACACTTCATTCTCGTAAGAATATATTGTTGCATGCACGAAAGGAAGCATTAAAATATATGTAAATTTGACCTAGTAGATTATTTGGGATGATGACTTAAGTCCCTAGATTTTATTACTTAAAGTATTCATGTAAGAATCTATGTGCTTAATGCCTTGTAGGATCTTGAGGAAGTTTATATGGGTCAAGTGTGTCTATTATATTATGCTTTGTGGGCCCATAACCCACAGGTCCTAGATTGCAGCACTAGGATCTCTTGTTAGTGTTGTTGCTCATGTGGTGTTGCTTGTGTGAATTTCATTTGTGTGTTTATCTCCTTGTTGTGAACGATGGTTGAAATGACCTGACAATGTCTTTCCTTTCCTTATTGTTTGATAATTGTTGCAAGATTTGATTGAGTACTATGCACCTTAGTGTGAATGATGCAATTGATTGTGAAATAAATGATACTATGTTCATATGCTTTATGTGGTAAAAGAGTAGTGAAATAGTAATGCTTCTTAAGGGAATCATATATTTTATTCCCTATAATCGGATAGAAAAAGTTGTAATTTAATTATTGTTGGGCTATGAGACCTTTCTCTATGTTTCTAAAAGTGATTTAAAAATGCAATTCCTTTCTTGTGGGTGGATAAATGAAGTACTTCCTAAAAGTGCATGTTTCCTTGGAACCAATTGAATGCATGTTTGTGTAAAGCTATCTTTTAGATATGAAATGAATATGTTTGATTGGGTAAAAGAACTTATTCCCAAAACTACATTCCTACCTTAAGATATATGTGCGATCTTGTACATGAAATCGGATAATATTGAGATAAAACATAATAGTGAATACAATATGCATAGTAAATAAATAATGATGGTGGTAGGGAATGAATGCAGTAGTAAACCTTGCATTGTTAAAATTTGAATTTAAGTTTGTCCTTTTATTGCATGACATGTTCAGAATATAGAATGACATGTGTATTATAACAACATTACTTTGGCGAGACTTAGGGTCACCAATTGCATTAGTAGTTATAGAAATCCTTATATATGATAACTCATTAGAGATGAAAATGTTAAGTGCATGGTTAAGTTAATTTTTAGTAAAAATAATGTTCAAGGTTATGCAAGGATCATTTTATGAGTTCATGCACGCTCTCTTCATCTTGACCTATTACATCCATAAGGCTTGTAATAGGAGAAGGTATATCATGAATGTCATTATCAGAAGCATTAGCCTCACCAAACATACAACTTGAAACATCAACCAAATATTTCAAGGACATCCAAATTTTACCAAAACACATATCCATGATGAAATTTTGCATTAAGATTCAAACTGTTGAACATAAAATAAAGGGAATTGAGATAACAACCCCACATAGAGATTCTTGAGAGAATTTTGTCACAAAAAGTTGACTGATACCCAAATAACATGATAGAGTCACCCAAGGGCATCCAAGTCTTGGTCAGGGGTTTTGAAAGTTCAAAGTTTGTCTATAGACTACAATGCTTAAGTATTTTGATTCTACTTGCAAACAACTGTAACAGTAAATAAATTTCCAAAAAAATTTTAATGCATTGCCAATTTGATGTAAAATGCAAGTGTGCAATGATGTTAAAGATTTTTGAACAAATTTGAATGAAATTTTTAGATCTAAAATGTAATAATTTACTGATTGAAATATGCAGAGACCTAAAAATGATGATTTTGAATGCAAATTTTGACCTTAAACAATGCAATTTCTTTCACTAATTGAATTATATTCAAAATGCCTAAAAACATGGTGTTATTGATTCCAAAATAGGGATATGCAAGTACAGTGAAACTGAGAAGACAAGGATAGACCTTTGTGAAAAAGTTTTTTGAAACACATGTACAAGGACAAGGTCGCACAATGGTGACTGAGTCCTTGATCAGGGTTTTGAAAACTAAAAAATTGAATATTTAAGTTGATGTTTAAGGTTATTATTCCTATCTATAAACAGGTTTCACAGTCCTTATTTTTCCAAAAGAAATTAATGTAAAGGAAATGCAAATGTATGACAATGTTGGAATAAAATGACACTTTTTTCAATGCAATTTTGAAATAAAAATCTAATCTAAATGACTAAATCACACTATAATACAAACTATGATACAATATGTGTGTAATATTTTTGGATTTTTATGATTTTGTATGATGCAATATGCAATCCTAAATGAGAAATGCAAGACACAATGATGCAAAACCTAGATCTAGGTTTTGAAAGACTAACAAATAAAAAATATATGATGTCAAATGTCAGTTTCACCAAAATGAAATATACAAATGTGGATATGCTGAGTTTAATTCCAAAAATCTAGGGTTAATGTTCCAACATTTCTAGGGTTTCATTAGGATGCAAATCAACAAGGTGCATAGATTGACTTTCAACCTCTAAGGTGAGTCAATCAAACCTAGATTTGATCCTTTTGAGTCTTAGGAACTAATTGGAAATGATTTGAAATGATTGCTATAATTAGACTATATGACCTAATATGATAAATGAAATTTCCCAAATACAAACAAACAAAAACAATGATTTGCAAGTGGATTTGGAAAGTGCAGACTGATGTGTACCTATCACCAAAAGTGTTTTTCAACATGTATAGAGGGAATTAGTCGCCTAGGGGTGAATGGGTCTTTGATTGGGGGTCCTGAAACTATTTCTGTAATCATCTAGTTTTGGATCTAAGCTCCTATTTCTTGGTTGTAAACTTTTCGTAATGTCACCAATAAATTCTATAGATGAGTTTTCACGTCTTGACAAGATTGATGACAACAAATGCAACAATGCAAAATGGATCTTCAAACTCTCTTCAATCCTCTTCAAACTTATAATCTACACATTCGCAAAGAGGGAAAATGTTGCACCATATAGGGGCTTGCCTCAGTCAAACCTTGCGTAAGTGTTCCCACTTCCACAATGGAAATGTCAATGATAAATGATAATGGAAAGGAAGGTATGATGAATGAACAAAATGCTGCAACTCATCACCCTTAAATGTCTTCCTTGAAGGATTGAATTGATACACATCTCCTCAAGGTTTTGGATCTTTCTTGCTTGAATACTTAAATGCTTTGGAGACCTACAAAAAGATGTTAGCATTCACAAAACAATGACAACATGAACACATATAAACCTTGACATGATTTTGGATCTTGAATTGTTGTAATAATGCTTTGAAATGCTACTCTTGACTTGGTTTTGACAATAGTTTTTGCTCTTGAATGCTAGATCATGTTGCTTAGATTTCAAATGGTAAAATAAATAGGTATTTATAGGTGTTTATCCAATTTCCCAAAATTAGATTCTAAAATCCGACACTTCATATTTGAATTTTGGATGTTAAAATGCCACCAACAACATATTTGAATTAGGTCTTGGCTAAGAAGGGGGACCCAGTTGCCCATGGATGAATGGGTCTTGGCCCAAATTGTTAGGACACTCAAAGTCGGGGATAATTTAATGATTGGATGCATTTGTTCAATTCTTGTCCTCCTTCGAAAAATGATAAAAAATAGGCATTAGAATGCATAATTTGGAAAATAAGAAGCTTAATTAAGTCCAATAAATTAGGGGGACAAAACATAATGTGAAATTGTTAAGGTATACAATTTTGTACACTACACATCCAAACAAGAAATTTAGATATTTCTGAGTAAATTCTAATAATTTCTTATGTTATCATGATTCTAATGATATAATTAATTTATGGGATATATAGGCCTTTGTTGATTTAAATTAGGTAATTAAATTTGATAGTCAAAGGTCCACTAGTGGCTATGTGTTTTCTCTATTTGGGTGTGTTGTTAATTCGATGAATAAGAGAAAAACTACTATTATATTTTCCATTGTTGAAGTAGAGCATATGGATTATACACATACCTATAAAGAGGACATATGGTAATCGATGAAATGTTCAAGATCTAGTTTTGATTATAGGGTGGTTAAGATTTTTTTTAGATTGCAAGAATCGGTTGGGTATCTGTCCCCCAATAAACTGCAGTGCGCCTGGTAAAATTTTTTCATGTGATCGGTGGCACTGGCACGAAATGCACTCGGTACCATGGGGATGGTGGGGAGACTAGACCTTGTGACCTCTTGCCTACAACAGGATGCTTTAGCCAATCGAGCTAGGCCCACTGCCCATAGGGTGGTTAAGATTAGATTTTATAGTCAAAGTGTAATTTATTTGGCTATAAATCCTATGTAACATGCTCATAAAATGCACATGAAATGTAATATATTTTTATTCATAAGATGGCAGAGAGTATAAGTTCATGATTTATAAGGTTGACACTTTGGAAAATGTGACAAATTTACTTACGAACCAATGAACACAAATAAGTTATCTTGGTGCAAAGAAACCATAGGCTTTACATCCTATAGTTGATTCATTTTATGTTTTTTAATATATTTACAATGCAAATATCAAATGGGAGAATGTTGAGATTAGGTGATATATACCTTGCAAATCCTTATATCTAATTTATTTAATTTGTAGATAGATAATTAATATACTTGCATATTAGTACATGAAATGGGTGAGCTTGGATGCCCATGTATGGTTGGGATAATAATGTTATTTATTATTCTTTAATTATTTGGGACAACAATATCACTTATTATTCTCCAATTTATTGTAAAAATATATGGAAAGAGGAAAATAAAGATGAAAGATTACATTAGAATAAGAAGATTCATGCCCTACAAATGGATCTTTCATAGAGTGCTTAGGAGTTACAAGTTAAATTATTCATCCATAATGGTGGGGTTACATACTTTAGAGTTACATTTTATTCTTGGAAGATGTTCTTCATGAATTAGGTGTAGGAATTTTGACTTGGATATGGGCACTTGGTTTGGGATCATGATTTTGATCCCTTATTTTATAAACTGTTTATGATTTCTTGTTTCTATTTTCTCTATATATTAAAGGCATGGGTTAGGGGTTTTGTATAGTTCTTTGTAGGTATTATGCTACCAGAATGTTGTCAAACTGAAGGAGATACAATAGATTATATTATTGTAGATATTTATTCTTGATTAATAGAAGTTCAATGTCTTTTAGGTTGTGGAACTTTTTCTTAAAAAGGTTTCTCCACATGTGTTAATTATGAGTTTGTTGGTTCTTGTTTATCATTATAAATGTTCCTCCATGTTACATTTTAGATTTAATGGTTATCACGTATTTATATTTTTAGATAATTAAATTT
Organism: Sequoia sempervirens; assembly: GCA_007258455.2. Taxonomy (NCBI): domain Eukaryota; kingdom Viridiplantae; phylum Streptophyta; class Pinopsida; order Cupressales; family Cupressaceae; genus Sequoia; species Sequoia sempervirens. Next base: position 36,883,519 of record VDFB02000002.1, read on the forward strand.
GAGAACTTTATGTATATACCTTCACTATAAGTATTCACTAGTTTCTCAACATGTTCTAATGTGTGAGGGTATGTTAAAACATAAATCACAATGTATACTCCAACCTTAATAAAAAGTATAAGAATATGAAGATCAAACTCTAAGTAAATTTTAAATATAATAATATGAAATCTAAAAAATATGATTAGAAACCATAAAGGGAAGATAAGGTTGTGTACAGTTGACTGGGTACACTAAAACTATAAAGGGAAAATAATAATCCTTAGGGTTAATCTATGGTAATGCAATGAATTTTCCAAGTGTGCATAATAATTATGCATTAGAACCACATAAAAATTTCCAAGTGGAAGGATGAACTTATCAACTTTCAAGGTGTAATCATCCACTAAAAGACAAACATTTCCATATTTTCTCCTTTCAAACTAGAACTAAAATTTGTGATCATATAAAGCCAAGATAGGGTAGATGAGGTGTGTGAAGGATAGGCTCATGGAAAACTTAGCACCAAACCCTAAAATAAATATCTATCAATAAATCACATGGACAAGAACTTGGATAGTTCAAATAAGAAAATAAGATATAATAATAGAAAATGTAGACCTAAAAATCCACAAATCGCTAACGGTAAACTAGGTTGTGTAAGATAGATCGAGCTCACCAAAATTAAAAAAGTATAAATCACACCCTCTTTGTGTTAGTATAGGTTACTTAATAAAATGAATAGACATAAGCATAATTAACATAAATTGAAGAGTGGATGGATGTAACGAATTATATCATAAACTATTAAAGAATTATATAATTTTTAATAAATAATTAGGAGGGTAGATCAATGAAATCTATGATTGAAAAATGATTTCCAAGTGCATAAAGACTCTAACATAAACTTATCTTAAGCTTTGAGAAACTTCATAATGGTTGTATGTATGGATTGTAATCAAAATAATGATTTATGATCTACTTTAGGTCAAGTTCATCAATCTAGGTCTAATTCACACCCACAAAATTGATCTTCTACCACAAAATCAACCTTTGATGAAATTCTAAATTTTGCAAAGTGTGACTTGAAGATGAACTTTTGGAGTTCATATTAAAAAAGGAGTTAGTACTATTTTTGACTTGCAATTTGATGGAATCCCACTATTTTATGTTGTGTCAAGCCAATTTAATATGTCAATTTATTGAATTTGATAAATGATGGAAGACATCACAAAATTTTCTTAGAAATTAGATTTGTTGCTCCTTCTAAGCACCAAATGCAAACTTGACCTAAGTCATTTCCACAATTACAATTTTGAACCTTGAATTTTTAAAATTTAAATTCATATTAAATCATGCCAAGTTCCTCCCACTAGCCACTTTGAGATGACCTGACACATGTTTGTAATTTGTGTATTATTTTATTGTATTTAATTAAAATTATGAAAGAATGTTTGGTCATTTAGGAGTTATCAAAAGAGCATTTACATTGAGAGAAATGTAGTAAAATTTTATCATGACATATATAATCATACATCTACAATCATTGTTCCTAGGGTATTGAATCAATTTGCCTAGGGATTTGAATTTCAAGCATCATATTTCTACCATTTCATTCATCCAAGAACATGATCAAGGTTGTATGCTATTTTGATTTTGTAGACATGGATTGGAACCAAAGAAGAGTACATGCAATTTTCATATTAGTAAACATTTATCCAAAAATTACTAGACATTTTCCCAATTGAACCCTAAAATTTCAATGTATTGAAAAATCAATGTGCATGTCTCCCATATCATATTTCTATCATTATATTTCAAACTAAATACCACATTTAATTTATTTAACTTTCCAATATTAAAACCCAATTCATAAATCTTAAAATTTAATTATTATATACATTTTAATTTTAAATAAATAATCTTGAACACCATTTTTCTTCTTATAATAAATAGTAAAATAATATAATTATATATAACTATGAATTATTAAAAATGTTATGTAATGATGATTTAGTAGATATAGCTATACTCATTATAAAACGTTAAAATTTTAAATATTATCAAATAGTTATAAACTTAACGCTGTAAATCTTTTAATACAAATGATAATATATAAAACATATTAAATGCTGGAATAAAACATATTAAATGCTGGAATAAAACATTCTCAACTAAAAACAAGAAATGGCATTTCTTTAATCAATTCTTAGATAATTTATCCTCACATAAGGTAATGGGAAAACAATGGTTTATGGACAATCAAATCACATAAAGGTAATTGTACGGTGTTGGGAAAATTTTCAACATTAGATAAATTAAGTGGCCCCCATCTTAGTTGGTTTTTAGCTAAGTTTGTATATAATGATAAGGATGATGATGAACTAGAAAACAACGAATTAGCTAACTAATCTTTAGAAGTCAATGCTGCTCCAAAATTCATGTTCTTCCTAACTAAATTGCTAAATGTAGTACTTTAGAAAAGATATGTCTAAAATCCATTTAAAGAAATTTGTTAATGTAAATAGGAATTTAAAGAAGATATGTTTCATCATGTTGATATTTTCTAGTATAGGATTTTTTATATATATTTAGATGAATATGAATTCATGTCTAGTACAATAAACAAATAAGCATCAAAATTAAATAATCAAAACACTTAAATCCTACAAATGCAAACTTAAGTTGAACTTAAAGTGAAGTTTTGCTTATTTTGAAATGTGGGTGTTCAGATTGTTAGCATAACAATTCCATTCCTTGGATAACAAGTTGACATAATATGGATGTATCAATGAGTGCTTATGAAATGATGGACAATGGGTTTGATTTCTATATTTATTAGGGAAGCATATGAATGGTTGAGATTCAATTTTGAATCTCAAGTTTGATCCAAGAATAAGAGAGTTGATGAGGAGAGGTGGTGAGCACAAAAGAATCATATAATATTTTAATTTTTAATAAAATAATTATTATTACTCAACTCAAATAGAATGGGGAGATAACAAATTTAATTGAGGAGTTAACTACTTGCATGGAGGAGTTAACAAAGTGTATGATGAGTTAGGGGGAGTTGATTATTTTTATGGAATAGTTAATGAGTGCATGAATGGTTAGAGTGGATTAAATTAGTGAGCGGGACAAGGTATGTCTAAGTGAACTAGATATACTAGATAGTAAACTAGGTGAATTGGATTTTGATGATTAAATAATTAATTAAATGAATTATAGATGCATAATAGGTGTACATTAATATTAATTAATTTATTAATGGATAATATATAGATAAAATACATAAATAATTGGATAAATATGAATAATTATGGATTATAATTTAACAAATTAATGAATAATGTTAAATGACTAAGCATTAGGGGTCTTAGGTGAAAAATAGGTAATGAAGCAAAAATGTGTATTGATGGACTATGCCAGAATGATAGTGAAAAAGGGACATTATTGTAGTGTCTATATTTTCCCCCTTTTCAATGTTTGAAGTAACATTAGTTCAAAGAAAAGAAAAGTAGAAATGAGTTTACATAATTTCTATTGTGTTTTTCTTTGCAACGATCTTTGATCCATTTAGAGTAATTAGGATCATATGTATGTGTGATATATTGATGTGAATTTGTTGATTTGTAAAGTTTTGTGTGTCTTGTGATGTAATTTGTTTTGTGAGAAAGATTTATTTCTATTATTCTTTGTGAGTTGTTTTGTATTTTTTTCTTTTAAGAGTTTTATGTGGTTTTTAAGTGAATAAATCAAGTTTTTATAATCTAAATATGACCCTAGATGTTAGGTATAAGGGAGAGGGGTCTATTAAACCTTAAAAAAGACTTTTTAAAATATTTTTAAACACCTTAAATTTCCCATTTCAAAAGGGTGGTGAAAATGGGGAAGTTAGTTGGTTATTGGGGTAGTTAGGAGAGGAAGCTTCTTTTCCTTTTCTATTCATGTTTCCTTCTTGAGTGGAGAGGGGGCCTTTTCTCTCTTGGAGTTTTTAGATTTATTTTTGAAATTATTATTTTTTAGAGCAATTTCTAGGTTGGAGAGGAAAGGAAGAAAGGTGGAGATGAAGGATTGGAAGGAAAAGGAGGCTTGGAGGGTCTTAATCAAACGTACCAAGTTTGGATAGATTTTCAAGGTAGGATCTAACCCTTTTGTGTAGATTTTGTAATGGTTTTGCAAATGTGTAATTTTGGAGTGTTTCATTTTGTATGATTATTATGGAAAATGATGGAATATTTTTGTGAAATTTCGTTACATTTATGCGAGGAAGAATTTATTGCTTAGATAGGAGTATCCTTTTATGTGTAATGAAGAGAAGAGGAAATTGTGAATGGAATTTTATGCATTAAATGAAATTGGATAAATGAGGGAGTGTGTTTTTTATACATATTATATGTTGGAGAAATATTTTTCCTAGTGGTGGAGTTTTCCATTCCCTCCTATATATGATTCTAAGTAGAATCCTTTTGTGTTGTGTGAATTTCAACGGGAATGTTGTATTGTGTAAAAATTATACTGTGATGTATTATTGTAAAAAAATCTAAGTGTTAAATTTTGTTTTAGAAATATGGATTGTGTGTGCACCTTGAATAGCTATGTGACCCCCGGATCAAGGGTGGGTTATATTCAAACCTACATTTGGGATGAGAGCCCCAATTTCCAATATTAATTTTCTTTCTTGATCCTACTATTTTAGGTTTATGGGTTAAGTTTAAAGACTATCTTGGGAATCACCAAGTTATGATTCATAAAATAAGTTTCATGTTGGTCATTGTTGAATTTGGAAATACTCAAGAACTCTATGGATGAAATATAGAATAACCCATGGAGTTCTTGAGTCTTTCCAAATTCAACAATGGCCAACATGAAACTTCTTTTTACAAATCATAACTTAGCGATTCACAAGATAGTCTTAAAATTAACCCATAAACATGAAATAGTAGAATCAACAAAGAAAATGCAACATTTTCCAATGGGGTTCTCTTCCCAATTGTAGGGATGAATAAAACCCACCCTCAAGCTAGGGGTCACATAGTTGTTCAAGGTGCACACACATCCACTTCTAAAATAACATTTAACACATATTTTTTACAATAATACATCATAATACAATTCACAATATGATTTTTTACACAATACAAAATTCCCATTGAAACTCACACAACACAAAGGACTCCTACTTGAAATCCTACATAGGAGGGAATGGAAAACTCCACCACTAGGAAAAATATTTCTCCAACCTATAATATGTATAATAAAATACACTCTTATTCATACAATTTCATTTCATCTACAAACTTCCATTCACATTTTCCTCTTCTCCACATTACACATATTAAAGGATACTCATATCCAAGTGACAAATTCTTCCTCACATAAACATAACAAGATTTCATAAAATGATTCCAATATTTTGTAAAATAATCACGCAAAATGAAACAATCCAAAATTACGCATTTGCACAACCATTAAAAAATCACACATTTGCAAAACCATTACAAAATTCACACAAAAATGTTAGATCCTACCTTGAAAAGCTATCGAAACTTGGTAGATTTGACGAAGACCCTCCAAGCCTTCTTTTCCTTTCAATTATTTCTCTCTACCTTTCTTCTTTTCCTCTCCAATCTAGGAATTCTTGCTCTAACAAAAGTAATTTAAAAAAGAAATTCAAAAAACACAAGAGAGAAAAACCCCCCTCCACTCAAGAAAGAAACATAAATAAAAAAGGAAAAGAAACTTCCTTTCCTAACTACCCCAATAACCAACTAACTTCCCCATTTTTGCCACTCTTTTGAAATGAGAAGTTTAAGGTGTTAATTATAAAACAACTCACAAGGATAATAGAAATAAATATTTCTCACAAAAAAAATTACATCACAAGACACACAAGACTTTACAAATCAACAAATTCACATCATTATATCACACACATACATATGATCTTAATTCCTCCAAATGAATCAATATTGTGTAAGACCCCACCTTGTGCACAACCCATGAAACCCTGAATTCTAAGGTGCGATATATTAATTTAGTACGAAATTGATAAATGTGGTAACTATGATTGGCATGTTGAGATATCATGGATTGTAAAGATCAACCCTACGATTCCCCTTTATTTGTACACCCATGCATGGATATGTTCAAGTAGCAAAGAAGTTTATTAATGTATTAATGGATGCAAAGATCAACCTTATGTGCAATAGTTGTTTCCTTTAACTCTCGCTTATCAAGTCTTGCTATTATAGTTAGGCAAATTAAATGAATAGATTGTGTAATTTTTCTTTAATAAATATTTTGTGATTTAAGTCACACAGGGTTGCTTGTGATGCATGCAAAATGGTTCATGGTGGATTGATGGAGAACTACACGGTGAACTCAAACAATAGGAAGTAGGAATAAATTAAATAATTATAAATCAAAGAATGGGGTAAAAGTGGGTACGATAATAACATGTAAATTTAAATTATTCTTTAGTGTATGAACTCGACTATATAGTTAATTGAAGAGTATAGCATCTAGTATCCTACAACAGATGATTGCTTTGGTGCATTGATATTAAAAGTGTTTGTGTTTCTATTTAAAAAGAAAACTTTGATTATACACGAGGTTAAAGGATAAATGATAAAGGCAAGTTGGAACCAAATGCTTGAACTATGAATTATAATTCTTAAGAAATTAAGTTGTACGATATCAAATAATCATTGTTTTAATTATTTCAATGGTTAGACTTGGAACTAGATGCTTGAACTATGAATTATAATTCTTAAGAAATTAAGTTGTACGATTTCAAATAATCATTGTTTTAATTATTTCAAGGGTTAGACTTGTAAATTTTCTAACAAAGAGTGGGAAGGATTTTGCATTTTCTTTTAGAACAGGTGATGACGATCCTAACATTGTCAATCCAATATGTCGAGGTATGTAAATTTTACTAATCATAAAATTGGTGAATTAATTACGAATACATCACTTTAATTATTTGGTGAATTAATTATGAATACATCACTTTGGTTAATTATTCTTTGGGGTACTAACATTGGAAAAAATGTGCAGATATGTAATTGGCCAATGGACATAATGAGAGGATCACCCAAAACCCTTACTACCCTACTTCGTGTCACGAAGTGATGTGATTTTTTTTTGTGGAGTCCCTAAATTAAACGTTAAACGTTAAGTGCGCAAACCCGTAAGAAAGATGTAAAGTCAAGTTTGAAACATGTGAAGGGAAAAGGGATTGCTTAATGTCATTTATTTATTTTATTTTATTTTATCTTTTGTCTATTTCAATCCCCAACAAAAATAAAAATAAAAAAATTCTAGGGTTAGGGTTCCTAAGCGGGAGATTAAAAGGTATTTTTGGGCCTTATTTTGGGAGAGGACGTTTTGCTCAAGAGGGAAGGCACGGGGAGAAGAGGGGAAAGGAGAGAGGATACCATATCATAGTATCATTATTAGTTGAGTGCTGGGAGGTAGGTACCACTGCTGTGCGCCTTCACTATCCATGGTGAACTGATTTTGTTGCTCATGTTAAACTGTATGTCTTGTTTTGCTTTTTCAGTTTAAAAGTTTAAGATTGCAATGTTGTCCCATCTTCCTGGAACTGGTTGTCTTCATGGTTATGTTTTATTTTTGAACCGTGTGTGAGGGTGGTAAAGAATAGTAGTGTCCTCCACTGTATGTTTGTTTTTGTTGTCATTGGGGTTTATGGGTAATCCTTTGAGCTCGGGGGTATGGTGAGAGCTAAATGCTTTATGACCCATCAAGGATGGGTGGAGAGCTCTGCACTATTGGCTATGAATTGCAGGTCTTCGAGTTGCAGCTGTCAATCCCACTTGAATGCTATTTTCAGGTTTTGTTTAGAAATTTTGTTGTACTCAGCTTGAGGGTTATCATCCCGTGGTAAATGATAGAAAAAGAAGCAATGTCTTTTGTAAGGGAGGAAATCTAATAATATGACTATGTAATTTACAAATTTTAAAATCTTAAAAAGTGTTTTAGCTGGGGAGTAAAATATACTGTGTTACATACAAGCTCTAGAATTAAGCTAGCTGTGATATGACCCAAAAAAGAGGGTGCACATTTGACATGAAATTTATTGATATGAGGAAAATGACCTTTCAATAAATCTCATTGTACAGTCCGAATAAATTCATGTTTTAAATCCTTAAATCTTGATATACATCTGTTGAATATATATGCTATTGGTATTACGAAGATTATAAGATAGATAAATAGCATTTGTTAGCTAAAAAGAAGCAATGTAGATGGAAAGAGATTTCAGATCTAGAAGTTATAAGAATAAAAAATAAAAATCTAACACTATTTACATGGAGCAGTTGGTCAGTGACCCTTTTACATAAACCATGTTTGAGGAATTTTAATGTCCCAATACAATCTATATAACCTATGGCTCTATTTGATGACTTCAATAAAACGATCTTGTTTTTCTTCCCCTGTAAGAAAATGGGGTTGATTAACACAGAATGAAGACTGTAAGGTATGTCTATAACCAAAAAAAACAAAAAAGGAGAAAGAAATCTATCATTGAACCGGAAAATGAGGTGAAACCCGTGTTTCCCACTCTCGAAGAGGGCAGTCCTCTTGAGGGTGTGGTTCTAGGGTGGTGTAGCCCCTATACTGGCCGTCATCCCTGTACAAGGGGTTGTAAACCCTTGAGAACCAAAATCATGTTTGAAATGAAATGGTTTTGTTCTTCTCCAAATTCATTCGCCCCCCCTCAAAAATGTGACCCGAGAGTTATATGGGGCTATGGAAACTCCATCTAGCTTCCTTCACTGTAGGCAGAAAATACAACTACAACATTTCCATGCGAAATAAAATAATAAGAATGATAGAGAGAGGAATAACGCAGAGAAAACCAGGAAAGAAGAAAACCCAACAATATGTTTTTAGAGTTGAGACACTCGCCCAACGCGTGGAGGGAAATGTGGTTACAGGGAAGTGGCGGCAGAGCCCAACATTGACGCCTCATTCCTAGACGTGCCCTAAAATAATTAAAATAAAACCATAATTGCTCTCTATAAACGAGGCGACCTAAAAATAAATAAATAAATAAACGTATTAACAACTACCTTGCATCCGTATCAATGCAAGACGATTAACGAATCTCAGCTGTTTTGTCTTCGGCTGTTTTCCCGCCATTTGTTTTGGATCCTTCCCTGTCACTTTTGGTTCCGCTCCTCCAAACCCTCTCCTTCCGGTATTGACCATTCACCTCTCCATTCTGGCGAGCTACAACCACAAAATAGGGTTTCGACGAGGGTATTTGAGTATGTTTATTAAAATGAAAATTACGGCCAAGTTCCTTATAATCGGCACATTTAGGTTTTAATGTTATACCATCCTTTATAAAACCAAAAAGAAAACTAAACTACTCTCCCATGTTTAATGCCCACGTCATAAGAAATTTGGTCATGGTAATATTTTTTTAATATACGTATATATTCTTTATCTTAGTGGTCCTCTCCGTGGAGGAAGATAAATACTAGGAGGGGGCTAAGTTTAATAAAAACATGGCCAATTAATTCATACCATATATACATATAAAATTTTAAATCCATTCTTATAAGATAAATTTAAAAAGAAAAGATACAAAGTAAGGAGCATAAATAAATATCTTATATGTTATTTATATAGTGAGAAGGTTACCTTAAACATTATATATGATATATTTAAATAATAAATAAATATACAAGTGAGATAGTGAATATATTTAAAATATATAAGTAAAGTAAATCTTGAGTATTATATTTAATATATTTAAATCATAAATAAATATACAAGTGAGATAGTGGTTATATTTAAATATGTAAAATAAAGTAAATGTTTTTTTTATGTAAAATTGGGTTTTGTTTAGAATTATATGAGAAGTAATATTAGTGAAAGTGACCATTTCAATATTAATACTAATATTAATAATAAGGGTTAATATTATTAATATTAACATTAAAATGACCTTAACATTAGTGTCATATAAGCATGTTGGTGTTCTTAATCAATGAATATTGAAAGTACCAAGTTCTTAAATAGTAGTAACTAATATAAAACCCAATTACATTATTGATGTGATAATAGTACTAGGCTTGCAACCTAACCTAGTTTGTCAATGTTTCAATTATATGATTTCTTAGAGGGATGTTCAATTCTCGTACCTTAGACCCACATTGACCTATTCTCAAAAGTCGTAACGGGATTGATTGTGAAGTCAAGTCTATGTAATTAGTGACCATTAAGTCATTATTTTGAAATAGGGATGATGCATTCCATTGAGCTAGGCCTCAAGTATAAGGGAGTTGGTTGATTATTATTCTAACTTACTATAAAGGAGATTACCAACTGTAGCGATACTTAAGTCTTGTGGTGATGCAAGCTTGGGGAAATAAATCTTCTAGTAATTTGATCATGCATGCTACCCGACTTTTGTTGTTCATAGCGCTTTTATTATACTATAGTGCTTCCCTAATTTGATTTAATAGTAGTGTTGCATGATCCTAGGTGAAATAAGGTTGAACTCCAAATAAATCTGATTTATAACATTTCATGAACCAACCTTTCCAAGTGGGGGTAGGGAATCTTTCTCCTAGTATGCTAAAATGTGGTGTGAACCCTGGGAGGTGCAAGTCCTTGTGTTTATAGGATGTTTAGTAGTTAGTGACACTATGTCTCGACTCAAATTTTAGACTAAGGAGAAGATGCCTATGCATGGAGAGAAGAAAACATCTCAAGATGGACGTTGAGAATCTTTTAAGATTTAGTTCAAAGGAACAATTTGTACTTGCTTGATAACTACCTTCATTGATCTAAAGGAGTCACATACCTTGATAGTTGCCTCAAAGGAATATCATGTTTTAGCATTAGCATATAACATATAAGTCTTAACTCTCCTACTTGAAGTGAGATAATGCCTTTGTATTGTTGGAATTGTGAAACAAGCACAAAACCACGAGCCACAGGATCAAACAACAAACAAAACACCTTCCACGCAAGAGATCTGCAAACAAATGTATGCAATTAACTTTAACAAGAAAAAGTTACAGAAGAGAGAAAACTTTCAAGAAGATATGAAAGCTACAGATATTCTCCCATTGATAATTACAATGAGATCAAATCCTTATGAAAGGAGATTAAGAAACCCTAAAAAGGGAAACCCTTGTGTGCACACTTAATAATTAATAATGTGCCTAAGTTTAGCTTAAGTAACTAAAGTGATAAGTGACTTAATTAATTAACCAATATGATTAAATTAATTAAGTAAAACAACTTATTACTCTAACACCCCCCTTAAGATGAACTTAGGAAGTAGCTAAAACACTAAGAAAAAGATGCATGAAAGCAAAGATGGGTCCCGAAAAACAAGGCCAAGTAAGGTACCCATGTACAAACAAAAGATCTCTATAAAGAGGAGAAATAGAGAAAACCTCATGGGAAAAACTCTACTCCAAAAAGAGATCAAAGATGACTGAAGGACTGAAAAGCCTCCAAATCAAGGAAATGTCCTAAAAAAGAAGAACATGTAGAACATCACAGAAGCATGAAGAAGCTGCAAACTCTGTCAAAAGATGACTGCTATGGTGTCGAAGAACCTCCTCTGAAGATATGATGATCAGGATCAAGAAGACAACAATCAATAGTCTGAAGAACACTAATCAATTGAGAATGGAAGATTCCTTCCAAGGAAAAACCAAGGAAGCATTAACACCAACAGTAGAAACCCCCCCATAATGCTGAAAAGGGAGAGGCGTGACAGGTACACTGAAACTGAATGCCAGAAAGTAGTGCATGAAGAGGAACCAAGAGCATCTGAAGGTGCAAACATGAAAGTATAAGCTAATAGAAAGGATGTGAAACCAAAAGTCACATACGCATGAAAAAGGTATGAAGGCAAACAAAGGCAAACATCAACCCCCATGGCACTTTATATCATAGTGCGAGTACAATAAGACACAAAGTGATGTGCAAGAAACCCAATACTACACATACAATGCTAAGGCACTTTATCTTAGTGCGTTTACAAAAGAGAAATACATGCAATGTGAGCCCATAATGTCTACAATGTCCAAATAGGACAACATGCTGAAAATACAATTCTCTTACAAAAAAAGAGGAAACTGGTAGCACCATGATGAAGTACACGAAAAAACATGCAGTTTAAAAAAAAATGGCACCCAAAAATGTGTCCGGATGCAGAAAATATGGCCCATCAAAGTCTCCAAAACGAGAACTGAACAACAACAGCACTGATAAAATATAATTCTGGAAAAAACCAGAAGTCAAAACTGAAAAATACCTGCATCACTGTGAAGAGCACAAAATTCCACCCCATTTCAAAAAAAATTGCACTGAAAAAGCCCATCGTATGGCCAAAATATGGCCTCTGGAATATTGGGTGCAAATTTGAAAAGCCAAACGGAGAGGAGTTGAGAAGAGCAAAAAGTGATCTCCGCCAAATTTAGGAAAAAAACCTCCAGATCTAGAAGTCCACCAATTTTAGTGATGTTGGAAAAATTTCTCCAATTACATGCATTATTTTGCATAAAAAAACAAAACTATACAAATTATATATTTTTTTATAAAAAAATATATAAAAAAAACATTGATTTTTTTTATAAAAAAATCATAAAAATTGTACCCATGGGAAGGTATGCCTGCACAGGTCTGTGCAGGTACTGACCTGCACAGGGTACGCACCTTCCTTCTTGACTTTTTGTTTTTAAAAACAAAAAAAAAACTTTCAAAACTTTTAAATGTTTTAAAAGCTTTTGTAAAAAAACAATTTTTTTTACAATAAAAAATCTGCAATTTTTTTATGCAGCAAAAAATAAATAATTTTTTTTTGATGAATTTTTTTACCTCGATTCGCGTGCATACTGTCTACAGGGCCGTATAGACACAAAAAATTTGAGTCAGAAATCAACTGAACCAAATATAGGCGAGTTTGCAGTCAATCTTTAGGTTTTTGGCCGCTCTGGACGCAACAGTGAGGTCCGTTTGGGTTCAAAATGCTCTAAAAAATTGAACACCCCTGGATCTAGCAAAAAATCTATTTCTTCAAACCCTCACAGATCTAACAAACGAAAGCCAAAATTGACGAAACAAAGGCCTATCTTGACTATTTCGGCAGCTCTGGAATCAATGGAGAGGTCTGATCACACCAAAAATGTTTCGAAAGATGCCCACCTCCAAAATTTGCAAAATAAGTAAAGGAGATTCAGATCTAAAGCCTGCAACCCTTGTTGAAGAAGAAAACCTCATAAATCGAGAAGGGGTTTGCTGAATACATGCTCTGATACCATGTTGGAATTGTGAAACAAGCACAAAACCACGAGCCACAGGATCAAACAACAAACAAAACACCTTCCACGCAAGAGATCTGTAAACAAATGTATGCAATTAACTTCAACAAGAAAAAGTTACAGAAGAGAGAAAACTTTCAAGAAGATATGAAAGCTACAGATATTCTCCCATTGATAATTACAATGAGATCAAATCCTTATGAAAGGAGATCAAGAAACCCTAAAAAGGGAAACCCTAGTGTGCACACTTAATAATTAATAATTAATTAATTATTAATGTGCCTAAGTTTAGCTTAAGTAACTAAAGTGATAATTGACTTAATTAATTAACCAATATGATTAAATTAATTAAGTAAAACAACTTATTACTCTAACATGTATTTCAAGTTAAGGACTCACATAAGTGACTTGGATGAACCTCGTCCACTAGTTATCATGGGTTGTTGCATGTTCCACCTAGTGAGGTCTTGAGTGCTTAATTGAGGTGTCGAGTAAAATAATAAGGTTTTAAAATCAAGCAACTATGGAATTTGAATGGTGAGATTTATTTGTAGGACCATTTAGTTATTTAAATCTTGTGATGTCAATTTTTTTCAAGAGAATATCATTTTATGATAAAAGACCTTAGCAGTTGTGTTATGATTTGGGGGTTGCATCATTGGCAAGTGGAGGAAAGAAAGAAGCAAGGTCAGGTGAAAAAAGAAAAGAAAAGAAAAAGTTGTAGCATTTGTGTTTGTCCCACATTAAAATGTGGGCATGACATATTGGTTTACATAAAAACACTATTGGAATTGCTAAGTGACCCCAAAATTTTATTGGTAATTTCACCTGCACACTTGATACATAGTTATTAGTATATTATAAGAAATGAAAATAGCTAAAGCATTAGTATCTGTTGATGTGGATGTTATACATGCCAACAACAAATAGATTTTATTATAATGGACAACAAAACCTATCTTATCTTGAAAGAATCACTAAATTCAATTAAGAATTTAACTATCCCAAGGCTCGGGAATGTCAAGTCTTAACTTACTAGGTTCACTTAAGGTTCATTGTTCAATTGTTTTTTTCAAATGGGGGCATACTTATATCCTCAAGATTGATCTCATCAAATACTAAGTGATGTAAATAAATTCAACAAATCATGCACTCATCACTTTTCATAATTCATTCCATTTTAATTTTCTAAAATAAACTTCAAAAGATTAAAGGTAAGAAGGGGAAAAGACCTAATAAGTTAAAATGATTTCAGATATTTCCCATGCACATACTAAATATAAGTAAACTAAAGCATAAACTATTTTGTATTTTACCATATTGCTTTACAACTGTATACAAAATAATGCAAGAGTTTAGAGAAGAAAACTATTCACCAATGAAATAGCTACAAAATGTACCCAAAAATGGTGCAACAAATTGATTATTTCACCAAGGATAAATGATTAAAATCATATAAGATATACAATTAGGAATGACCTTTTGATTGCTTTAGTATTCTAACCCTTGCAGTATCTACAAACTGTCTTTACTGAAATTGAACATAAAGCATTAAATAGAAACTAATTTGGTGTAATTCCATTGTAAGTTTTATCTTGTCAAAAATTCTTGATCCTCTAAAACTAAGCAACTCACTATATTTTATAGGATACAAGATAAGAACTCATTACAAAATAGCACATGGATAGAGAGGAATGAGTTAATCATCATAAGAAACATCTAGCACAAAAATATCTTCTAAGAACATGAAATGAGCAAATAGTTTAAGAAGAATTAGTCAAGTTTATGTTCCATTGACTTGGTCTTCAATGATGATTCTCCAATCCTTCAAAAAATTAATAAAATCCTTGTGAGATATAATATTGGTTCTCAAAATATTTGTGACTGAATCTTGTATATAACCAGGCCTCAAATTATGTTATCCTAGCCTTTAATTCGATTGTTGTTTCTACTTGCAAAAATCAAACTTGTTCCACTACCAACACACCTCAAAATCTCCACATTTGATTTTATCCACCTCTAGCCATTAGAAAAAAAAATTTGCTTCTAGTTCAAGAAAAACACCCACTACCATTCCAGCAAAATCACTTGCTACTAGCACCAACATTTATTTTTGCCTTCTGCAAAATTTTAAGATTTCTTGTACCAACAAATCATTACACAATAAATGAATCACCATGTATTTAATTATATCATCCTTAATCAAATGAAGGTAAAACCATAATAATTCTCCAAAAACCCATAATTTGCATTAATTTTCACCAAACCAAGCTTTTGATTTACCCATTTATTACACTAACTACTGCTTTTAGGACTTTTCATTGTTAAAGTAACTTTCAAGAATTTTTATAGTTAAGGTAGGTACTTTCAAGAGTTTCTTGGGCTACAAAATTCCTAAAATCCCTGATTATAGGGCATTTATTTGGTACCTCCCTCATTTTTGAGGCATTAAACATTACTATTTAATGCTTCCTTAAAAAAAACTTCTTTTATTGCTTCGATAGTTAGAACAATAGATGAATATCTTGCATTAGATTTGATAAGTTTCAAAATATTCAATTTGTATTTTTACTTTTAAATCCATTTCAGGTCCACCTTATTATGAAAGGAAATTGTGTGATGACACAATCCTTTTCACCTACGTATTTCATTAAGGACCTTGCGGGTTGAACTATGCTTACTACCAAATGTGAAACCTAAAGATGCAATAATCAATTCTTTAAGGTATTATTTCCCCAAAATGTAGCATCTCTCAATTTTAACCATTTCAAAATTTTTATGATAAATTCTACCATCATGCAAGCCTTTCTCACCCCTTTTTACGCTTAAGGTGAATTATATTATATTATTCTTAACTCAGGTCCTCATGTTATTTTAAGTAACATGGGGCATTGTTGTGCAACTTTCACACACACACCCTTCTAAAAGCAGGGACCCTCTTTCTTGTCTTGTTTTTCTTGCTTGTTTGCTTGAGGGTTTTGACCTTTTCCCCTTAAGGGATGGGTCTCTCGGTCTTGCTCTTGTTTCACCCAAGTTCATCCAGGTATTTAATGATTAATCTACATTTGAGATGCCTTATTGCAACATCATGATGCCAGTCTAGCTCTTGGAGAATTGACCTAAATGTGAAATTTTAATTTAGGCACAAATTTGGCTAAGTATAGGGCAGGTTCGGTAAATCCGAGGTAGCTCGGATTACCTGAGCCTCATTCCGACTGGAAAATTCAAGCTCCCTCAGATTTACTAGGTCTGAGGTCATGTCGAATCCCCGAGCTTTTTCAAATTTCAAGCTTTTAGTGGATTCCCTTTCTTCATGCACCATTTCAAGGTAGGGTTTTCTTATGTGCTTACAATTGAGTTTATTTTGCATTGATTTACCCTGCCTTAAGTTTAATGAAATTCTCGACAAGTTAGTTTTGTTTTACTCTTGGGTTTTTGAGGGTGTGGATGTGATTGTTTTGGGCATATCATTTGGGTTTCTTGTCTCTTTGAGTATGCACTCAGGAGGATTTTGATGATTGATTTTGATTTGATTAGAGTGGTATGCTAGGGTTTATGCAAATCTTTGGGGTATATCATCTTTGTTGCGTTTCATGATTGATAATGAGATCAAGGGATTCTTCCCTATTTTGAAACCCAAATTTGAACCCTAATTTCTTGAAAAACCCTAGCTAGGGATTGTGAGTTCGATGAATGAGGCAAAAAATGTTAAAGGGATTTTGCGCAAAATGTTTAACTTGAATTATCCTAAGGAGTTGGTCTTGGTTTAATTGTTGAATTGATTAAATTCCATCTCTTAAAAATGAAACAAATGCGACACTTAGTGAATTTTGAACTTGAGTGAAACACTCAAAAATTTTGAGGTAGCTCAAATTTTTCGAGCCTTAATCCACTCAAAAAATCTGAGCCCCCTCGGATTTTCCAAATCCTTTGCATGACCAGAATCTCTGAGTCCAAAGCAATAAATGCCTCAACACTTGGAAGATTTTAAGGTTAACTTGCATTTGGTGATTCTGAGTTGGCTTGGATTTACTGAGTCCCAGTCTATCTGGGGAATTCGAGTCCCCTAAAATACCCGAACCTCATGAACTTTCAATTGTCTGATGCATGTGATGAATTGAACCTTGATGAAATGATGTGATATGTGATTGCAAAGTGATTAATACTTGCTTATGCTTGATTATGACAAAGAATTCCATTCCACAAGGATACCTTATGATGGCAAGTTACAATGAGTGCAATTGGAAAATCCTCAGGAAATCTGAGCTTGCTCGGATTACCCGAGCCTGAGTATCGCTGGAAATTCTGAGCTCCCTCAGATTTTCTAACCTTCCTCTATTTGCTTCAAAATTTCAAACATCAATAACAATTGAGCTTATATTTGAGGTTACAGGGTGTTTATGGTTGGATTTTGATTAATTTGAATAAGATTCACCTATATGTCTTTGTATAATTTGACGATGAGATCTTGTAGAATGAATTGTTTGCTTTACTTTACCATTCAGGGTTCATATTGATATTGCGATTTGCATTCAATGAGGTCATTTAACATGTGTTGACAAATATTATTGAGAGAATGGTATGTATTAAGAAATTGTGTTATTCTCTCCATGTGGGTGATTATGGTTTTTTCTAACAGATGCAGGCAGAATTGAGCCCTGACAAGACTTCCAAATCAAAGGTTGCTTTAGTACAAGAGGAGGTGATAAGAAGAGCTGAAAGGATGAAGTATGATTTTAAGGGTATATGGCTAGAGTCCAAGATTGCTTCTTCCTGGGAAAAGATTGCAGACACAAATATGGGGCATGTGGACTATGATGATTTTCAATAGAGGATGTTTGGCAATGCTTCAACTCAATTGGCTCAGATCCTCACTCACACTGGTTTGGCACAAGCAGTAGGATTCCCCCCAACACAATTATGCCCTGAGTTGGTTTTAGAATTTTCAAGGCACTATGACTCTAGAACAAGGATTATAATTGGACCACATGGAAGAGTCATGGAAAATCTCATTGAAGAGTCTATTGTAGAAGTGTTCAATATTGCTTCACATCACAAGCTCATTGAGGAGATAAACATTGGGGAAGCAATGGAGTTCTATGATGAAGACCCCAATAGAGCCTTGGAAATAATGAATAATTCTTAGATATTGAAGCCCAAATCACATTATTCCAAGCTGCCTAAACAATTGGATAGGAGTGACTTCAAGCTGAAATATCATGACGTTATAACTCTCTTGGGCAGTGTAATGGGGGTTGAAGAAGCTCACATTTTCCACAATTGGATGTTCTTCCCTATCACACAAATAATGGGTGGAAAACATTATCATTGGGCTAGAATCATAAGCAATAACTTAGATGCCTAGTTAGGAGTGTACAAGAGACCAATAGATTCACAATGACCTCATATCTTGTGTACATGTTGGCAAGAAAAACCAAGTATAAGGGTCTCAGTTGCAAAGGAACCCTGGGAAAAGATAGAATATGGGACATGTATCCACAACTGAAGTATAAGACCACCAATTACAGGAGAGCAAATGATGCATTTTTCATGTACATTCATAGGTTGCTGCAAGATGCCCTCCATGTCAGGGTCTCTGCTGATTAATGGACTTGATCAAGTAGTATGGACAATGGTTTATTCAGTTCCAAAGATTTACATGCATCTGGATACAAGGGTCCCCTACTGTTCCTCTCAGATTGCCAAGATACCCGACAAATAAGCTCATAATGTTAGAATTGACAAAGCAAATGGTAGGCTTTGAGACAATTTTGTAAAAGGATCTGCATAAGAAGGGATTGGGAGCAGGATTCCCACTAAGAATTGGAACTCTTGAAGCATGTCCATCTATCCAACGTGCACAATATTATGAGAAAGAGATGTCACATTTTGAATTGTACTCCCATACCAACATGGATAACTTTGATCCCTATGGCAAGGCTCAGAAACAAGCAAATAAGGAGTTTAGGCATAAGGACCATATTGAAGATTACTGGGCCAATTGCATAGATGAATTTGATGTTATCAAGAGAATATTTTCCAGGCTGCCTCTTAATTTGATAAGACTATACAAGGTGGTGGAGGTACTTGAACAAGTCCAAGATGATGAGGTAAACCTAGTCCAACACAATGATTATGATCCCTACAGGGGTAAGCCTTTACCTCCAATAATCTGGTTAGAGGAAGAAGTGACTGATTTGGACTAGGTAACTGAGCCAGTAAGGAAATATTTTAGGCTATGGGTGAAGCATAAGGTATTGGAGCTAGAGGCTGATGGCACCAAGTTCACATATGTTTTGATGGGAGACTTGGAATCCCAATCTAAAGAGGAAGCATAAGCTGATAAAGGTGATGGCACTACCGAGCCTCATGATGATGTTCAAGAAGAATAAAGAGAAGAAAGGCCTTTGACATTGAAGAGAAAAACAAGGAGCCAGACTCAAGTTAAATTGAATGGGAAACAATCTCCAAAGGAAAAGATGGCTCCCAAGGTCAGTGCTACTATTGAAGAAGGAGAGGCCTCACAACTAGTCAGAAAGAGAAAACTAGTCATAGAGGGTCAAAAGGCAGCTAAAGCTAGAAAGGGTAGCACTTTTGCTGATGCTCTCTCCTCAGTTAAAGTTGTTGATGTGGAAAACTTAGGGGAAAATCCACAAGTGTATGTTAGGAGAAATTCTCCTAAACATTAGACATCCCCAGTGATCGAGACAAAGATTGCAGAGAAGGAAGTGCAGATTGAAGAGGCACCTATAGATGATAGTGCCATGAGAGCAGTTCCAGGAAATAATTCTCCCCTTCTCCTTCTCACAATGTTCAAATATCAGAAGAGGCAGTCCATGAGGAGGGGAACATATCAAATGATTCAGAGCATCATGAATCTGAAGATGAGGAGGTTTCTACTCCTAAAAGTGGAGAATGGAGAAAGTTTGTACAAGAGATTGGGCAATCAACCTATAGGGCATAGAGTAAGAACAAGGAATTAGAGGTAACCCAAGAAAGGCCATCTAAATCCCCAAAGAAAGAGGTGTCTGATGAACAAGAAGATCATCCTAGGATAGAAAAGAATGTGGAGGAGGTTGCTGACAACCCTCATCAAGATAAGGATGAACAAGAAGCTCCTTCTACAGAATTGGAAATAGAGCAGCCCATTGTCCCAGGTTGGCTAGAGAAAAGGCTTAGCAAGAAGCTAATAATTATTTAGGGGGAAACTCCTAGTTGGGACAAATTGTTGGAACAATGGGGGCAACCCAAGTAGAGAAAGAGGGCTAGAACAATGCCAAAGTTCTTGAGGGATGATTTTAATAACAAAGTTGTTCACATAGCTGTCCTTGTAGAAAATAAATTTAAGGATGAGGTGAGGCCTACTGATTACAAGGTGCAAACCATTAATTTAGGCCCTTCCACTAAAGAGCAAGAGAAAGAAGAATTTCAAGAATCCTCTCAAGCCATTCTAAGGAGGCTTGACAAAGAGACAAAAGAAAAGGAGAAGTTGCAGAAGCAATTAAGTGATGTTTATAAATATGTTCAACATCTAATGAAGCCCCTACAAACTACTACTGATGGTGGTTCTTCAATCCCATAGGAGTTGCTACCAAGGGAGGCTATGTTAGAAATAGAAAAGATGAAATCTTCAGTACACAATACTCATGAATGGCTTCAGGAGGTCAAAAAAAGGGGTGATGAGTCAATTGAGCAGATCTTTGGCATTCATGCTAAGGCTGCTGAATTTCTTGAAGACACCTCTCAATTTGCTGTAGATGGCAATAAGACTAATGAGTCAACTGTGGAAGAGCTGAGAAGATTCTGCAAGTGCCTAAGGAAGAATAATCCAAAATGAACATTTTCACTTCTAAGGATATTGCCAAGGTGATGGAGTGGATTGAAGTATGGAATTATAGGAATCACTAAAGCCTTAAAGAAGATAATGAAATTATAGGGGAAAATGAAAGAAATATATAACAGTTGTATCACTTTCCTTGAAATCATGACTGGAAGGAGAAAGTTTGGCCAAAAGAATATGAATATTGGCAGATTATAGGCATGGTGGCATGAAATATACACTCCTTCTGATAGTGCACTAGTTGCCAAGGATCATCTAGAGGACGCATCAATCTACATTTCAAAACTAGACAAATATCATGAGTTACAGGTTGAGTGGGATAAAGTGATACCCAAATGTGTTGATAAGTTTAAGAGTCATAAATTGAGGATTAAATTTATCCCTACTTTAGATCCAACTGATGTAAAGGAAATATTATAAAAGGTTAAAGAATTATCCAATAAGATAGAATCCAATAAGGAGGGAGAAAATAGCCAACTTGCAGCCACCTAGGACAATGTGCCAGTCATGTGATCTTTCAAGCCAGAGGGGACGACTTAGAAGTTTGTGCCAACCAAATATTGCTTCTAGAAGGATCTAGGCCGACCTAGACTTTATTTTATTATGTTAAATGTAATTTTATTTTTTATAAAAACTCTCTAGGCTGTCTTGTTTGGCTGACCTAATATTGTAAACCCTAATTCTGAGCTGACCTAATATTGTAAACCCTAATTCTAGGCTGACCTAGGGTTATTTCTCTATAAATTGAGACTCTTGTTTCATTTGTAGGTGTTAGACATAGTTGGAATACTGAGAACTGAACTAGGAGTTAGTATTTTCTAAGAGCAAGCACTGGAATATTGTGGATGCATGAATTGTTGCAAATTTGGGTGATTCAATATAAGTAAAGACATTATTCTTTGGTGCTCTTTCTTATGTTATTCACTTTGCATGGTTCTTGTTTTCCAGATCTTTGAGAAATTGCTTTGAAGTTGTGGTTGCATGTTAGATTTTAGACTTAGATATAATGCAATTGTGTTGATGATTTGATATTTAAGGTGTTTGAGCAATCCTTGGTCCATACTTTTAGAAGCTTGCTGATTGTAAGTTGTTGTGTAAAGTTTGTCTGGGCCTAAAATTTGTGTGTTGAGTTCAATTGTGGGTATTTATTCATTTCAATTAGAAAATAAGGTTGATTTGTGTGAATGCTCCATGATCTAAAAATCTTTATATCCTCAAAAGATTGCACTATTTCTGTGAGATTGCAAGTTTTATTTGGGTTAAGCAGAAATTAGTTTTGAAGGATTGGTCTACTTTGAATGTTTGATTGTTTGCACAATTGGACTTAGGTTTAGTTTTAGAAATCTCTCTAAATCATTTATCTTTTGTGGTTGCTTTTGAAATCTAGGTTAGTTTTAGGATTGAAAGCATCAACATATTGCAAGATTTGATGAGTTTGAAGCTTTTAGCATTTATTTTGTAAGGCTCCTTGTGATTACCAACATTTTCACATATTATCACTAAGTTGTTTATGCATTGTCAAGACCTGACATTAGATACCTTGGGGTTATCTCTTGAGGCTTGCTAATAGATATTTATCTTTCAAGAGAGATAGAATATCATATTTTGTTTGAGTTGTGCAAAAAACACCATCAACAAGAATGTTGTGAGAACACACAACTAGTAACCAACAAAATAAAATTAAAACATTTAAGGAAAACCATGAATACATTAAACCTAAATCCTTTATCCCATTGGGATAAAATCTCACATCTCCTTCTTAGAAGTTCACACTTAATATAGGAAACATAAAGCTTAAGAAACATAAGTGTGTGCTTGTGATTAATTCCTTTTCTTGAAGAAAAATGGGAAGATACTTGCATATTTGTATTGAGCTACATAGTTTGGTTTAAACTTTTAATCCAACCTTGGATAGAGCCTTGCTACCAGTCAAGCATCCATAGTCCCGACAAGGTTATCTCTATAATTCCCTCAAACATAGCTCTATTGCTGATGCGTCCATAGCCTAGTAGAGATATTTTAATAGCCTAAAGAGTTGAATTTCGCTTTTCTTTTGATATTCCTTTGAAGATTTTTCTTCAACTTGTTGGTATTGAAGCCTTAATGGTTGGGAATTATAGTGGTAGAAAAGGAGAACCTTTATATTTTTCACTCAATGCACATATCCATTATCTTCCCAAAGTACCTCAAAGAATTTTTAGATATTGAAATATATAATTCCTTGTAAAACTTTATGTAAATCATATTAAATTCAAAATTCCAAAATAAGCATGAAAATATATCTCAACGATTTTGATTATTCATTCAATATATTATTGGATCCCTAACTTTTGAAAATTTATTTTATTGCTTCATCACCCAACTTAAGCATCTACTCCATACTTCTTGAAATCCTTAATTCCCTCCTTGAGAGAATCAACTAAATTAGTACCTAACATTTTTCCTATTAAATCATTCATTACTTAGGTGATACCTAGCTCAAAAATTTGCAACTAATCTCTAATAAGAAGGAATATCTTGTCTAATCATTCATTATGCATTTTCCTACACTCACACCAATCTAAAGCTAATTGAAAGTCCCTCATATGATCAATAAAACATCATTAATTATTACATGACCTCATCCACACGATTGTTCCTTACTTTAAGATGTTAAGCTATTAAATTGGCTCTTCTTACGATATTTTCATTTATTAAACATGTTCTTTAAAGAAACACTTGGATTGCTTTCTAACATATCATTTATTCCCGATTTAGGAATTTTAATCATATAGGTACAATTCTTGGAAAGCAAAGCACAATTTCACACAAACAATCTCATCCAAACTCAATAGAAGTTCTTAAACTGCAAAAGGAATTTATTTTTGATTGATATTAGATACATCAAAATATGAGGCACTTGACACCTTGTAAATCTATAACTAGATTTTATGAAATCTCATTCATTTAATGTGCATATATATGGCTCATGTTTCATTGTAATATAATTTTATACCATCAGCTCTATAAATTCGCATTATTCTTCTTAGGAAAATGCATCTTCAGAATTTTAAGTATACATACTCCAATTTTCTTTACCAACCCTAGGCGGCAATCTACATTTTTAGGTTGCATCACTAGTTAGTGATTGGGATTTTCTTATATTCAGACTCACATTACCTAAGTTGGTCTCTAGATGGTTCTAGGAAATAATTTTATAGATAGGGGTGAACAATATCAGGTGAACTCTGATATTTCCTATTGTTTTATGGCTTCACTCTTAGAAATTGGACTATCTCAGGATGAGGTGTTGACATTAGCTATACTAGTGGTTAAGGAAGACTATTTAGGAGGATTAAACTATGTTCTAGCTGTTGGAAGCTTGAGTTGTTTGTGAATTGTTTGGGTGTTGTCATTGATGTCAACCCCTTGTATAAAGATAGTGTTGGAATGTTGTTGGTATTGATGATGTCAACCACTAGCACTGGAGTTGTTGGTATTGATGTCAACACAATATTGTCTATGTTGTCATTGATGTCTCACTTCAATATAGTCGTAGAAGTTGTGTTTGGAGAGATAGTTTAATGTGCTATTATTGATGAAAGGTGTTGTAGATATTGCATATGTGTTGCAAAGATGTTAGTAGTGTTGCTGATGTAATTGGTTCACTTAGTTTCCAAGTGATTTTGAGAAAATTTGAATAAAAGAGAGTTCAATGTGATAGAGTGATGTTCAGTGTTCTGCTCCACATTTCTTCATGGTCGAAGATATGTCTATGTGGTTTGGATATGATTACTAGAGGTGTTTAGAGGTTCTACATATAGAGTTTCAAGTTCTAGATCATTTTGCATAGTGAAAGTTGTGTTTGATAGTATGACTGTTTGGTGAAACAAGGTGTCTGGGAGAAATGAGATTGCTCTGCATTTCTTTGCAGAGAAGGTTCTTGTCTTGTGGATCTGGGAATGTGCTTATATTGTTTGTATCTAACTTTCCTTGAAGTTTCAAGTGTTAGGGTGTTCCACAAGGTTGTTTGGTGATTTGGATGTTTGTGCTAGTGTGTTTGGTTGCATAGAATGATGGTGTTCTTAGTTTCAGTTCATTGTGGCAGAGTTGTAGAATATTTTTATGATGTTGGAATATTCTAATATTTTTTATGGACATTTTGGAGTTTTTTATATGTTTCTCAAAGTTGTCTTTGGACTTGGTTAAACATGAAATTAATTGTTAAAGGCGTTAATAGAGGTTTGGCTGACCTGACATGCTAGCACTAATTATGAAGGATTATTGTTGTTTGTGGAAGTGTTGAGAAGCATGCCGGTGTAGAGTTGGGTCTCAGTTAAGTTGTGGCATGTTCTGCTTACACTTCTTTACACCATGGAAGTGTTTGGTGCCAACTTATTTGATGTTGCATGATTGAGGTGCATACGTTTCCTTAAGGCTAACCTAATTGAGATTGTTTTAGGTCAAGGATGGTATAAATACAAGGCGATTTGTTGTGTGGATTAAGAAGAGAGTGTGTGTGATGTGAAAGATGCAAAAGTGATCTAGTGTGGTGATCTAAGTGCGAGCTTTAATGCCTATGACTCCCAAATGTAGTGAGCAAAAGGTGTCTACATTTTAGTCTATTGAATGAGTTGTTTGTGATTCAGTGCAACTGTATCTTTAGCATAAGAGAGATGCATTGTTAATAGTTCAAATTGGCAATGATCCACCCCTTTTTCCAGCTTCTTTCTTTTGGATAGTGAGTTCTTTGGAAGTGATCCCTTCTTTCTTTTGGGTAGTGAGCCCTCCGACGATGAGGCTATTGTATTCAATGTTGCTATTACTTTATATTGTGAGCTAATCCTCACCATGGTTTTTCCCCTCTTATGATTTCAACATAAATCTAGTGTTCTTATGTGTTTTGATGTGTTTTACAGTACTATTTCATGTCTTTACATTCAACTAATGCATGATAATGGTTTAATAGTTGATAAGGGTTTAAGGGCTAATGAAGATCTGAATGTTAATGATGGTTTTGATGTTTTAATATACAACTGATTCACCCCCCTCTCATTTTTCTTATGTATCTAACAATTGGTATTAGAGCTAGGTACTTTGAAAGAAGCTTAACCACTTGAGGCAAATCCAAATGGCGTACAGGAAGGAGGCTCCCTTGTTTGATGGACGAATTATACATTATGGAAAACTAGGATGGAAGCTTCTCTTATTTCCTTAGGGTTTGGAGTTTGGAAGTCAATTGAAGATGGATATACCATGCCTACTAATGGTCTAACATCCGATGATGAGATCAAGGCATATGAGAGCAATGACAAAGCAATGAATGCTCTTTTGAGTGGTCTTGTTGATTCAAAACTTGTGAAGGTTATGAGCTACAAATCTACTAAAGAAATTTGGATGAAGCTATAAAGTGTCTATACATGAGATGATAAGGTCAAGAAAGCAAAGATGCAGAATTTGAAGACTAGTGTCTATACATGAGATGATAAGGTCAAGAAAGCAAAGATGCAGAATTTGAAGACTAAGTTTGAAACCCTAAGGATGTCAAAAGATGGAGATATTATAGGCTACATGCATAGAGTGGATGGATTTGTCAATTCCATCAATGGCCTTGGTGAAAAACTACCAGAAGATGAGGTGGTAAAAAAGGTATTAATAAATCTTCCTAAAACTTATAGTCATAATGTTTTTGATATTGAAGAAGTTTAGGATTTAGATTATTCTAAAGATTAGTTGTTTGGTGCTTTAATTACTTTTGAATTGAGAGATTTTTCTCAAAGTGATTCAAGAAAAGAGACTGATTTTAAAGCTAGCAAAATAAAGAAGGATGATGGATTAGATCCAGATGATATTCATGAGATAGAAGCAAATTTTGTTATGAGATTACAAAGGGGTTTGGAAAACTTACAAAGGTAAGCTACCTTTCAAATGTTTCAATTGTGGAAAGATAGGTCATTATGCTTCAAGATGTCTAACCAAAGTTTTAAAATGAAAAATACAAGGATAATAAAGGTAAATCTATCAAGAGAAGTTATTATGATAAAGAAGATTCTAGCATATCTGATGATGAATTTGACTACCTAGATGATGAAAATGATGAATACTTGTTCATGGATTTGAATTTTGGAACTAACTCTACTGACTTTGAAAGATGTATCAAGGAAATTGCTCTAGAGATAGGTCACAACATCAAAGGAGCTATTGTGATTTCTTTTCATGCTAGAGAGGAGAAAAATCATTGGATAATTGACAGTGGATGCTCAAATCATATGACAAGTGATAAGAGTAAGTTTGTTAAATTTGAGAAAATTGAAGGTAGTCTTGTTAAGTTTGGTGATGATACATCTACTAAGATATATGGAAAAGGTTTAATTAGTTTTGATGGAAATCACAATACAAATGATGTTATTTATGTCAAGGGTCTCCGACATAATCTACTAAGTGTAGGAAAAATGTGTAGTAAAGAATATAATCTTGTATTTTAGGATGGTGGTTGTGAAGTTAGAAGAGAACCTCTAGACAAGTTTAAAGAATTTAAAGCTATAGTTGAGAATGAAATGGATATGAAAATCAAGTGATTAAGGTCTGAAAAATGTGGAGAGTTCACCTCCAATTAGTTTAAAAATTTCTATGAAAATCATAGAATAAAGAGGCATTTGTTAGCTCTTAAAACTCCTCAGTAAAATAGAGTTATGGAGAGAAAGAACAAGATAGACCAGGAAGAAGCAAGGACAATGATGAAGGAAGAAAATCTACCAAATGTCTATTAGAGAGAAGTTATTCATATTGCAATATACATACTCAACATAGTACAAGCAAGAGTAAACAATTCAAAGAATCCCTATAAACTATGGTATGGAAGAACTCGTAATGTCAAATATTTTAGAGTGTTTGGAAGAAAATGTTATATTAGAAGGGATGAAGAAAACTTGGGAAAGTTCAATGTAAGATCTGACAAAGGAATCTTCCTTGGATATTCAACAAGAAGTAAGGCTTATCGGTGCCACAACAAGAGATTGAAGAAGATAGTTGAAAGTGCAAGTGTCAAAGTAAATGAAGAACCACAAAATCTAAGTATTGATAGAAGGATATGAATAAAACCCATGAATGATAAGAGAAGAAGTTTCAAGAGAGGTTGAATCAATTTTAATTTGAGGCAATAAATCAATGCTACATACATTGAGCGTTGAACTGGTGTCAATGGGAGCAAGTCGAATACCAATATTGTTAATGTTAATTATTAACATTAGAGGATCCACTTGCTTCTGTACTTTCAAAGGTGGGAGTTCATGTGGATAAAATGTAATATTTAGTGAATCCACATGAATATGATCTATCAATGTATTAACATTTGATGGTTTGGCAGAAGAGGGTAAGAGAATATTTTGCAAGGATTCCTAAAGCATGTCTTGGTAAATTGGAGCAATCTGAAGCAAATCCCAAAGTGAGATCTTGGCGGGAGTAACATGAAGTTTCTCAACAAGATCATACTCACTCGTTCACTTAGTTGCAGGTCTAGGTGCATGAGGAAGAC
Organism: Sequoia sempervirens; assembly: GCA_007258455.2. Taxonomy (NCBI): domain Eukaryota; kingdom Viridiplantae; phylum Streptophyta; class Pinopsida; order Cupressales; family Cupressaceae; genus Sequoia; species Sequoia sempervirens. The sequence continues at coordinate 36,912,173 of VDFB02000002.1, forward strand.
TTGGTTGAGAAGGTGGTAAAGAAGTAGGTCAGTTAAGATTCTGTTGATTCCTTCTAGTATTATAATTATGGGCTACCTCTCTATAAGAGGGAGCCTTAGATTGCATGAATTTTGTGTAAAGATATGGTGTATCACTTTCAACATGAACCCCATGAATAGAACAAATCCTTTTAGGGGAAGGACTAGCTAGAGTCACATAAATGAATGGTCTCTTAGGCCTTTGAGGAGTGACAGAGACTACAACTATATTTACAGATTTATCATGACTTATAGAGAAATTGCTTGAAGAAATATCCTCAACATTGACTTATGGGGGGTCAGATGTGGGACAAGATTCCTCATTCACTAATGCATCCTCTCTAGAAGAGAGTGCATTGGAATAACAAGGAGGTAAAGTTTTGTTAAGGAAAGTATCAATGATTACATCCTCTTGCACCAAAATATCCTTACAAATAGCAGGAGTATTAGGAGAGGGATCAACAAAGAATAAAAAGAAAGGAGAGAAGAACTAACTTTCACACACTTTTAAGAGAACTTCTTGAAGTTTCTTAACAAAATGGGAAAGGGATAAAAGGAAGAAAGATATAAAGTTTATTTTGAAATAGAGATATAGACAAGTCAGATGAAGGTTGAAGAAAATCCCTTTTGGTAGCATGGAATGGGGTTTAAGGAAACACCCCCAAAAAAATTATTTAGAAGGGAAAATCTTAGATTTGTCCTTTTTTTAAAGTGTTCATGCTAGGTTCACCAAGATATAGAGGAGGAGATTTTATACCCTCGAGTCTCAGGACAAGAAAAGTCTACAAAGAGCAAATGGTCCTCAACCACCTCAAGGATCAAAGCTCGGGTGACAAAATAAAATGGTGAGAGTTTGAGAAACAAAAAGAGTAGGTGTCACGTCTCAAAATTTTCTTACATTTAATAATGATAAGATTTAAATATTTTTGAAAAAATTAAATTTTAGTTTTGACTTGTGATAAATTTAAAAATTTCTATGTCATTTGAAATGTTTATCCATGTAAACTTTATGATTGAATATGAAGATTGAATGTTATGAGGTAGTAATGAAATCATTTTGTTTCAAGCATTGGTTAATGTTTACTGATGAAACTCTACAAGTTCAAGTGTGTAAATGTAGGAATAGGTTGAAGAATGAGAACATGGTTGAGGTAGGAGTATTTAGCCAGATGACAATCAGTAAGCTTGTTGGAATCTAGATCACATACCATTGAAGAATGATAGTATTTGCATATGAAATATGAATTCGATGTGAATGTTTTGTGATTGCTTAAAAGACAAGGGAAGTTGTGTCAATGATTAAATAAGTAAACTAATGGACAATATAATTTATTAGTTCATTCGATTTAACTTGTATATTTAATGCTCATTTTTGCTTCTGAATTCAAAAAGAAAATATGAATATATAAACATAAGCATGTATATAGATATATGCATACAAGTAATTATGTGAGTAGAAATAAGAATTATAAAATATGATTTAAAATTGAGACAATATTATTTTTCTTCCTCTACCTTATAAAGGATTTTAATCATGTAAGAATATATATATACATATATATAAATGTAGAGATATGAGCATGAGAAGGGAAAATGAATAATTTTAATAAAAAAATATTTTATGAAAATTTCTTTGAAGAATATATGTGTGTGTGTGTGTGTGTGTGTAGAGAAATGAGCATGAGAAGGGAAAATGAATGTTTTTAATAAAAATATCTTTTTATGAAAATTGCTTTGAGCCACGATAGGCTATAAAATAGATTGCTCTATTTTTAAATTTGGAAAAAATGGAAAGTAAACATGGAGGGGGCTGCCCATAACCCTTGCACAATAAAGATTTTGTAAGATATCCAATTAGGGCAGCGCATGAAGAGGAGAAAGTGGGTAATTAAACACAAACCAAAATGGAAAAAATGTAGATTTTTGGAAATGAAGGGAATCATACACATAAGTGTGGGTTGCAAAATACTCAAGAAGGAGGTATTTTGCAGGGAAAAAGTAGGGGAGGTGGTTGAGTTATAGTTCGAAAGGATAGAGGGTTGAATCATTAAGGAAAAATCTTCAATTCTTTCGCTTCACCAGTTTGTCTAGTAAAAAATCTAGCAAAGGCTCGAGGTATGAACTATTGAAGTTTTGGAAACTTTATTTGAATTAATCTATGGTTGATTTATTTCATGATTCTTGCTTATTTAGACATACTGTGCAATCCACCTTATGTTTCAATAGAAATTGTATTGCATTGTGTATTGGTGAAGGTTGAGCACGCTTTGGAATCATAATGTATCTCTTTTGCCTTGCCTTTGACAATGGATTTTATTGTTTCCCTGTTGTTGAACTGGGGGAAACCCCATTTTTTTTGCTCATTTGCAACCTCTATACTGATTGCATTTTCCCAATCGATAATGTATATCGATCTCATACACTTATAATTGTTAAAATAGTAAATCTTATTAATCAGATGTGGGTTTGATGGTCGTAAACCCTCTTATTCCTGGGGTTTGCATGCATTTGAAAACCAATTTCATTATGTTGAGCTATCATTTCACTATTATTGTGAACCTCATTCAATGTATTTTGTTATCTTTTCATTGGTAGTGAAAACATAAATCATTGTACTATAGCGTTGTTTCACTGTTAAGGTGAAACCGATTCATTGTATTATGTTATCATGTCACTGTTAGAATGAACCCAATTCAATGTATTATAATATTGGTTCATTATTAATATAAGCTCAATTAATTGTGATATGTAATCATTTCACCGATAATGTGAAACCCGATTACATAATGTTATGGTATCATTTTACTGTTAATGTGAACCTGATATCATAATGTTATGTTATCACTTCCCTGATAATATGAAACCAGATTTCATAGTGTTATGTCATTGTTCACTGTTAATGTGAACCTGATCTCATTGTATATGTTACTGTTTCATTGTGGTTGTGAAACCCAATATCATTCTGTTATGTTATCATTTCTCTGTTAATGTGACACCCAATATTATTATGTTATGTTATCATTTCTTTGTTAATGTGAAACCAAATTTCATTGTAATATGTAATTGTTTCACTGTTAATGTGAAACTTGATCCATTATAATGAGACATTGTTTCACTATTAATATGAAACCCAATCTCATTATGAGATGTTATCATTTCATTGTTAATGTGAACCCGTTTATTTGTATTATGTTATCATTTTGTTGTTGCTCATGGGAAGCCCGAACCCATCGATTGTGTGACACAAAAATTATTTGCCTATGAAGGGTCTGAAATTAATGCTAGATGAAGTTCGAGTCTTGGTTAAGTGCAAACTGATTTCTTATTTTCTATGAAGCTGACTCTATGTCATTAAATGATGTTCTTTCGAAGAGTTAGAAAACTCTTGGTAGGCCTATATGAATAAACACTTCAATGACATCAAAATTCTAAAACACTGTGAATGCAGTATTTTTCCAGTCGTTACATGCTGGAGTATAGTGTTATTATAAGAGTTTGATCTTATGAATTCTTTGTGCTAACTTTTATGATAATACTATCAGTACTTCTAGAATAGAGTATTGCTTGTGGAATCCATGAAACTACATGTTCGATTCAAATCCTTTTGTTTGGAAAATGGTTTTCTAGTAAAAGATATTGCATCTTTCTATACTTTACAAGGAAATGGAATTTGTAATGAACTATCTGCAAAGGAAATGGATTTCTATTCTTATTTTAAAATGATGATACACATTTATTACTGTAATGAAGGCCATATATGTGTATATGCATAAACCAATTATGTATATACACATACATGAGATATACCTTCTTTAAACAACTTAATTATTTTCCTTAACTGAATATTATAAGTTTATTTCCATGTAGGAAGAAGTAAGAAAATATTTGTAATCTGTATGTTGATGCATGTGTGAATAAAAGTATCTTTCAATTAATAACTACATAACATGTTACAATGACTGATTTTCTGATGTATAATGAACAAAAGTAGTAAATCTGGTTAGTTTACTTTGCAATAAACTATTGAATCCAAGATAGTCCAAGTGAAACTATAGACTAAAAAATGTCCTAAACGATATCATACACCTGAAACAGATTTACTAACATCATTTCCTCTTTAAACCCATCTTCTTTTTGCTTAATTGATTAAATTAGCCTAGATATTTAATTAATTGCATCATTTTCATCTATTATCCTAATTAATTTAATCAAGTTAATTCATCCCCCTTCACGCTAACATTTCATCTCATCAAATTAAATACATCATAACATTTAATTTAATTCCCTAAGTCATCTTATTTAATTAAATAACCCTAAGTTATTTAATTAAATATCATTTCATCTCTCTCCCCCCATTTATTAAATTATTTAATAAATATCATTTTATTCCCCAAATCCTCTAATTGCATGATTAAACCTTGTTTAATTAGCAATTAAACTAATTTTCCTCTAAAAAGGGAATATTCCTTATCTCCTTTTTTGCACAATTAAAGTTTTCTTTTAATTTGCAATATGTTTTTTTCCTCACTCAAATGAATATTCTTATTCTTCCATCATTTGAAAAAGGGATATTTTCACGTGGCTTCTTAAGCAAGTTTTAACCTTTAACCTTTTGAACAAGTCACCTTTGACCTGTGTGAGCAGGTCAAAAGTGTGTTTGTTTGAGGCAAGTGTGAACCCTTGATTAAATCCCATCATGCATTCTCATCCATTGATGAGAATCCATTATCCATGCCTCTCATCTCCTTCATCTTTGATCATTGATTAATCATTTCAATCTCAACTCTCCATTCCTCATTTGCTTTCCTATAAATAGGTCACTATTTGGAGACAATTGGATCCATCTTTCAATTGCAAATTTATGCTGTTGAACTCACTTGCATCCACACTCATCTTTTATTTACTTTTAGCTTGTTTTAGTTAATTATAGTTGCATAATATCTAAGAGCATCCATTAATGGATTCCATGCATCTATCTTAGTTTGTATATGAATTAGGGTTTTCATCTTTTAGCTTAGAATTAGCTTATATTAGCTTAACAATAGCATAATTAGGTCATTTGTAGCATAAAATCATGTTAATTTATCTTGCATCATGTTCATTTTTAGCACAAACTAGGTTTTCATCCATTTATCACAATGGTTTCATTGATTCTCTTCCATAGAATCGACTGAAAAAGACTCACTAATTACGAGATTGGGAAAGGATCATTGTTTCACATAAACACAACACCAATTCCAAAACAGGATAAGTTTCAAATGGGTTAGAGTAGGAATTTAACTGTTTTATAGTTTGTACAAATGCTTAGTTTAATCTTTTCAATTTGAATGATCTTGTTTGGTAGATGCAGGTTTATTTGGGTAAATTATGCTTCAATTCATCATGGATTAAGTGTAATCAATCCACATTGACAATCATCATCTCACATTTTGGTGCTAGGAGGGAAAACCGTTAATTTAACCAATTATTAGCTCGAATTTTGTTTGTTTGCTATTTTGCAGGATACAGTGACACCCAAACTACAAATAGTGACGCACTTTGAAGTGCGTCGCCATATAGTGACGCCACTGCAATTTGAAATACTAACACCGATTAAATGCATTGTCGCCAATTTAAATTTGGTGACGTTGATTTAATATAGAAGTATCAAAAAGTTCAAACAGTGATGCCCATCTTTACCAGATCGACACCCCCAAATTTCAAAATGCAATGCTACTGAAAGTAGTGACGCGATACCAAATCTTGACGCTATTGTGCTCTCTATTTCTACTATAGAGATGACCATTTTCACCAGAGTGACACCCAGACTTCAAACTATGATGGCATCATGTTCAATGATGCCCAACCGGGGTAAGAAATTTTACGATCATTTTTTTGACATGAGTTTTAATTTCCTTGAATTATCTGATCATTGATGCACTTCTGACTGTGTTATGGTTATTAGACTAATAGGGCTTTGCAGGTTGAAAGACATGGAGCTTAAGTGAAGAAAGCCTTTTCTTATCTTAAAATTATGTGATTGTAACAAGCATTTGGTGCTTTGGGGCAATTATAACCCAACTTTTATGCTTTCTAATTTCTGCTAGGACACACACTAAATTTCCATTGGGTTTAAAAAGAATGCTCAAATAGGATTAAAATTGAACCCTCATCTCATCATTTTTTTTTGGGTTTAAAACTGAACAAGGCAACTTGGTGCTTAAAACGAACTCATCACTACTTTGCGGGGTTAAAATTTACAATTGTTTGCTATGTTTTGTGATTTTCAATGTTGTTAGTGGATGAGTATGTAATTCTCTCACACCATTTGGCAACATTGAGAAACAGAAACATTCCTTAACACTTTGCAAAATCACCTACATCTTTCAATTCAGATTAAAATTGAACCCCCTTGTAAGTGTGAGAAAAGGCATAGCGCGTGTTCTCTCTTTGTTCATACGAATGAAGATGATCGAACTACGAATGTACTTCCTTGCTATTGTTTATCTTTAAAGGGTCTACCTTGGTGGGAAAAATTACTCTCCCCAAGGGAATGACCCAAGCGGTAACGAGCTAACACCAAGCTCTTCCAAACTACAATATAAATGTGTGGTTTCAATGAAAATTGTGATCAATGGGAAGCGGTACATGATAGCTCTCCCCCAATATCTTTATGATGCATAAAGCCCATGTTTTAAGGGTTGGGAGACCTCTTGACGAAATTTATAATTGCACCCCCTAAACTGGAAGCCCTTATTACAAACCCTTATTTAGAGGCCAAATATCCTTAATATTTGTTGGTGCAAGAACGGTTGTTCTGAAGCCGCCCCACATTCATCCTATTCAATTGTAGAAACAAAAAAAATCCTTTTGATCTCTAGATTTTAAGGATTTTGAGATTTGGTGGTCCTGAGAAGTGTGTCATGGAGGGGAGCCAGTGTCCCCAAATCTCTAACCGTTCGCATTGTTTATTGTTTGGAGAAATCCAAGTGGGAACTCAACGAATATAGCCATTTCAAACCTAGGACCTTGTAATGATTGTGAGTCAGTTTAACACTTTGCTTGGTTTCAAAATGATACAAAAATAAACATTCACTATCTTTCTCAAAAAAATTCAAACACTTTCACTTAAATATGGACCTCTTGAGTTAGCCTTGATATTACTGCTTGTCCTAAGGATTTATTCTTAGCGATTTCTAAATATCTTGACATTAATATCAAATCCATATTTCCCACAGACAACATAGACAATTATGGCTCTAATCTCATAATTTTCATGAAATGGACATTGTGAAAGTTATGATGTTTTTGACATAAACATCTAGTTTGAAAACATAATCAAGACAAGTGTTTGTAAAATCAATTCACTTAAGCAAGATAAGCTTGACAAATGAACCCCACATGACTATTTGGAGATCAATTGCTCCCATTGAACAACCTGATCTTCCAGGTGCTATAATTCATCCAAACTTTGAACTCATTAACAGAGAACAAACCAATCTCATTAGTAGTTTGAGAAGCTTCACTTTTGAAACAAAATAAACAAATAACCAGTGGAGAAACACAACAACCATTTTAGACTAAGAAGAGGAAAAATTTGATATTGAGGCCGAAAGGCCCACATTACCACCTCCCGTGTGGCAATAAATATCTTCCTTTCTTCCATAAACTTGAACTATTTTTACATGATCTCACATAAAGTCAGGATCCCTAAAGTAAGGTCTACAAGTTGTCATTTTAGACTTAGGAATCTTAGTCCAAAAGCTCTCAAGAAACATCTTTTAAAACTTCACAAGAATAGAGACAAGTTGGTAGCAAACTTTTACAAACACATTTCAAGAAACAATCCAGAACTATATGCATTCTTTTGGAGTCAAAATCCTAGTATTTTTCACAATACTAAACTCCTCTAAATGATCCATCGAACAATCAAAATTCATAGGGGAATATCTCCATCCCATCATTGCAAACATATATATCGTAGTGCATAGTTTAGTAGGAAGTGGGCTTCAATACTTTATTTCAATCGCTACTGCTTGTTAAGAAACTTTTATGTTCAAGCTAGGAGGTTTTGAATAGGTCTAAACATCCTCATGCATCCTCTCATCTAAATCAACATTGGTTCTTTAGGATTTGAACATTTTAGAGGTCTAGCATCATTCTTACTACCTTGGTCTCGTTAAAACAAAGGGTCACTTTGAAGTCAACATTTGGTCAAACATCTCACTCACCCCTTCATCAAAATTCATCGTTCACTTTATCCAACTTTGCAAAATTTTGAGTACACCAACGCTTTGTGAATTAAACATCAAATCAAACCAACCATCTAACTTTCCTTTTTTGTATGTGAAATGCATCCTTTTCCATGCATTTAGACAAGTTAGTTATCATCTTTGAACTAGTTCATCTTAAAGGTCATGAGTCTACCCTAAAGATTTACAAGTTCATAAACATCCTTTATCCCAACATCAAAACATCAAGAGAAAGTCAAAAGTGTTGTTCCAAAATGTTTGCAAAGATCACTCCCCACATCATCCACCTTTTTCATCCCCCACTATCATCATTGCTCCCAAAATACTTAGAGAATCTCTTTTACCTAGATTTGAGTCAACTAGAGAGTTCAAACATCACAAATCACAACAAAAATCTCCCACAGGTGACACAAAATTTATGGTAAAGACTAGATCACAACACAAGAGAATCATGGAAAAATCCAAAGTTACATTCACCTCAAGTGATCCAAATCCTTTAGAATTCGATCCAAGGAGTCAGGTTACACCATCACAACATCCTTCATCCCCATCAGGACCATATGAGATAGAAGATATCACAAACAACCCATTTGAACTTTCTAGGGAGGAAATTATGGAACATCAAGCCTTTGAAAATGTAGCTCCTATCTCCCCGACATTTGTGGCATAGAATTTAACACAAGGTTTCACAACTCCATCGCTAGGGTTGAATCAAACCTACATTCCTAATATTGTAACAAGCCTTGCAAAATACTTTGGACATGCTCTTTCCTTTGAAAATAGTACACTTGTGGGAACACTTGAAACCAATCCTCCACTTAACACAACCACTTGGACGCCTAGCTTTGGTGCTCGTCCCATTCCTAAAGATCCTAAATAGATATACAAACCTCTTGATCTTGATTACTCAACCATGACTTCAACATATTGAGGGTATCCTTGTTCATTTTCATCCATGAGTACCACAAGTGTTCCTACCATTACACAAAGTAGTGCAGATTAGGTATCTCAAAATAGCACACAAGGGCATACCAATACCATACCGCAAAGTCAACCCTTGAAGCAAATAGGGACATCCTTACCCAATCCTCCAATGGGTTCCTCCATACCATTGGTTTCAAAAAACACATCCACGCCATCCACCATCAATCCACCTCAAAACAATCCCTTGGTTACGAGTTTTGTCAATCCAGGAAGTACCTTGATCACAAATCCCTTGTTTACATCTTTGGCACAAGGCAATCCTCAAAACATGGGACAAGGAAATCTCTTCAACCAATGGACTCAATCCTAGTGTGTCATTTCCATCACATAATCTGATGGCACCATCCTCATCTTTTCCCACAATTCCCTTTGTTAGGCCAAATCAATTTGGACCTCAAACATACATTCCATCATCATCTACTAACTTACAAGGAATGTTAAAACAAGGGAACCCTCTACCTATCATCGACATTCCATTACCAACTCAAAACATTAATATCCATAATCCTTCACAGATGTCTCAATAACCACCTGATCCTACATTACAAGCACATGCCTTAGCTTTACAACAAGCACAACAAGCCTATTAACAAGCCCTAGCAGGACAACAACAACATCAAGATCAACAAGTAGCCTTAGCACAACAACAACATCAAGCACAACAATCAGCCTTAACACAACAACATCAAGCACAACAAGTAGCCTTAGCAGCACAACAAGGCACACAACAATAATATCAAGCACAACAAGCAGCTCTATTAGCACACCAACAACAATAGACCCAACAATAAGCCTTAGTGGCACAACAACAACAAGCCTTACTAGTTCAACAATATGCCCAACAACAACAAGGTTCTTATTATCCTCACTTGAACATCATCAATCCAAACACATTGGGAACATATACATCAATACCCCAATCACCTTCACAGAATCTCACACCACCATACACCCCATACAACTCATCTGTCATCCCACCATATGTTCCTCCACCCAACCTACAAGATGATCTAGCATCGCACTTTAAAACACTCTCACAAGAAATGTAGGACCTTTGCATGGGCAAGGTAAAGAAACTCCATACACAAAACTTGTGTCCTTATCCATTTGACTGAAACATAGCAATGGTACCATTCCCTCCTAGTTTTGAAATCCTAAAATTTGACAAATATAAAGGGAGAGGAAGTCCTGTGGACCATATCAAAGAATTTAACCTCATGTGCATGGAGGTGGCTTACAATGATTCATATCTAATGGACATCTTCCCTCGAAGTTTAATATGTCATGCTATGGATTAGTTTTCTTATCTGCCTCTTGGTATCAAAACTTTTCAAGAAATCACTGATAAATTCATCAATCACTACTTCAATCTTGACATGGACATCAATCTAGAAGAATTATACACTCTTAGAAAAAATCAAGGGGAAACCTTCACTAATTACTTGCAATGATGGAGACAAAGAGGTAGTAAAAGCAAGTGGCCTCTTCCTGATGAACAACAAGTGGGAATCATCATAGCCAATCTAGATCCAAATATGTCATTCCACTTGAAAATGCAGTGCATCACATCATATGATGAACTTTTCCCTAGAGCCCTTAACATTGAAAGAGCTCTAATCTCACAAGGAAATAATCAAGCTTACAAAGAAATCTGTCCTTGAACTAGTTTGAATGAGAAACCTCGTGTCTGGAAAAAGAATAAAAAAGTAACAAATGACGGTGTGGTAGATGCTAAGGTCATACTAAATGCTCCTAGACCTAATAAAAATCAAGTTGCTAACATCTAGCCAACTGTGCAACAAACAACACCTCCTTAGAACAATCAAATCAATAACACTGACATGCAACAAAGGTGAATCACTAACAGGAATAGTTATCCCAAATTCAAGTACACACAATTATCGAAACCTATCGAATCGATCATGTAGAAGTTGGTAGAGTCAACTCTGATAACACTTCCCAACTTTAAAAACTACCAAGAACCACAAGAGAATCAATCCTGATATAATGAGTGTGATCTTTGTGACTTTCACAAAATCAAGGGACATAAAACAACAAATTGCATGAAACTTAAGAACATCATCCAAGACCTCATAGAAAATGATACCATATCTGTTGAGGTACCAATTGGGAACTAGGATCTTAAGATATACAAGAACCCTATGTCAGATCATAACAAAGCAAACAACAATGGAAAAGCTAAGGATTGCACAAATGTGCAAGATACCTATTCCAATGTAGTTGCCTCCTACCATCAAAGGAGCTAGTACGGAATGTGGAGTCACCACATGATGTAGCAAAATAACTGTTCAAGGAGTCCCATCTCAATCTAGGACACATCTTACTTTTCCCACATCTAATCCTAGCAAGTACAATCTTCTAGATAAACTTAAGGAAACCCCCACATAGATATCTATCTTAGAACTCTTAAGGTTATCCCTTGCACATAGGAAAATATTAGAAAAAGCCTTGTCTAAGTCATCTGTTCCTAAGAATATTGATACTGAACAGTTTCAAGCTATGGTAGGACACATCACCAACCATCTTCTCACCTTCTCTGAGCAAGATCTGCTGTCACAACCATCTCACAACCGTGCTTTACACCTTGAGGTTGTCATTCATAAAAGCAAGGTCAAAAGAGTCTTGACAGATGGAGGTGTTGGTTTGAACATTTGTACCTTATAGTTGATCAAATATTTGGGTTATTCAGAAGATACTATTGGAAAGAAAATAGTACCACCATCAAAGCATATGTTGACCAAGAACGGGCATCACAAGGAATCATTACACTTTCCATTCAGGTGGGACCTCTTATTGCAGAAACTACATGCCAAGTGCTTGATCTTGGTCTTCCCTATAACATCCTACTTGGCCAACCATGGATCCATGCTCTAAAAGCTATAGCCTTGACCTATCATTAGTGTACGAAGTTTCCTTTCAAAGGAAGAGAAATCACTATCCATGGAGATCCTGATCCTTTTTACTATTGCAAAATTCTTGAAGCTAAATTCTATAAGATCCCCCAAATACCTAGAAATGATGAAGGGCCTACACCATCAAGCTCATTTGTTGACCCATCATCCCTAGCCTCTACCTCAACAACAAAAATGCCCATTGTGCAGAGTATACCCAATGCCAAAGCAGTGATCCAGGATGATGGTTGTGGAAACTACAAACTATTGAAAGACACCTTTGTCTTGGGAGATTTACCTATTTCTCCTCAATCTCATGGGAAACCCACATCTAGCACCAAAGAACCCGAAACAATCAAAATGCTAGCTACTACCTTCACCAAGTGAGGGGATTTGAACCATGAAGATGTCAATGAGGAAGATATCTCTAAACTCCTCTATCAAGATGAGCAACTTGTCCCTATTCTTCCCATGGAAGATGATAACAAAGGCCTACAACTCATGCATAATTGGGGATATAACAAGAATGAAAAGCTAGGACATAATGACAATGGTTTACTAAAACCCATCATTCCTGAGAAACAAATAAAAAATCTTGGCTTGGGTTGTACTACTAGCAAGGTCACACTTATTGGAAAAGGTACTTCCGCTAAAAGAGTTGAGGCTTCCTCTTGGTCACCTACATCGCATGATGCAACCTTAGATGAATTTCCCCTTTATGTTGCTAACCTATTTGAGAAAAACACACTGTTTATGATATCCATAACATCCTTTGTCTAAAGCAACCAACCAATTGAAATATGCCTAGTATACCCACAACTTATTGACATGGACCAACAAGGATCACCGATTCTAGATTTATTTGAAAACAATGAAGTGATCTCAAAATTCATGGCACTCTATGACAACTTATCATGGGCAGATCACAAAGCAAGCTTCAACATAGAGCTCGACACAAGGGCATACTACAGGGAGATGATTGAATCCTTTAGTCACAAAATTAATGAAATAAAACTAATATGCAGATCCTTGAGTGAAAACCACCTAGTGGCACTCTCTGATCCTAAAATAGTAAAAAAAAGGATGCATTCAATGGTGAAAACCTCCCTGAGGTGCCGAAGGATGAGGGATTCAATATCCCCCTTAGTGCAATGCATCCATAAAAGTCAGTAGTGCTAGCAAAAAAGGCCACTCCAGTCAATGTGGGAACATAAGAAGCACCTCAAATCACTTTCTATGTTGAATCCTTGTTGGACAAAGAACATAACAACTTGGTAACTTTCTTGAAAGAGCGAAAAGCTAACTTTGCATTGTCATACACAAATATGCCAAGCCTTGATCCATAAGTGGTTGTACATCACTTAGTAGTTTATCTTGAAGCCAAGTCAATTAAGCAAAAATTATAAAAGATGCACCCTCATATAGAACTCTTGGTCAAACTAGAGTTACAAAAGCTTGTTGACATTGGATTTATTCGACTAATAGATTATCCTGAGTGGGTTTCAAACCTGGTACCAGTCTCAAAACCCACTGGGGGCATTGGAATATGTACTAACTTCAGAGACTTAAACAAACCATGCCCAAAGGATGATTTTCCTCTTCCTAACATCGATCTCATTGTGGACTTAACGACTAGGCATGAAATGCTATCACTTATGGATGGTTTTTCAGGCTATAATCAAATCATAATCACCAAGGACGATCAACATAAAACTGTATTCACTTGTCCATGGAGAAAATATTGTTGGAATGTGATGCCATTTGGGTTAAAGAATGTAGGAACAACCTATCAAAGAGAAATGACCCTAATCTTTCATGACATGATCTACGAAAAAAATGAAGATTATGTGGATGATACTTTGGAAAAATCAAGGAAGAGAAGTGAGCACATACAAGTCTTAGGACCCATCTTTGACAAGCTTGAAGAATACAAGGTGTGACTGAATCCAAAAAATTGTGTTTGAGGTCACATTAGGGAAGCTTCTTGGCTTTATTGTCTCACAAAGAGGGATATAAATTGATCTAGCAAAGGTAAAATCTGTTCTAGGTATGGAACCACTGCAAACACTAAAGAAAATGAGAGGATTATAAGGTAGATTGTAGTCCATTCAAAGGTTCATTGCACAACTATCAGATAAAATCCACTCATTCTCACATCTTCTCCATAAAGGGATAACCAACAAGTGGGATGAAAAGTGTGATAAAGCTTTCTAGTAGATCAAAGATTATCTACTAACGCCTATAGTGCTCATGCCACCAATACTAAACAAGCCACTAATATTATACATCTCAACAACACCAACAACATTAGGAGCTCTTTTAGCACAACATGATGAAAATGGAAAGGAAAGGGCTATCTATTACATCAATGAAACCTTGGTGGGCTATGAGATGAACTATTCACCCATTGAGAAGGCATGCCTAGTAGTTGTTTTTGCTTCACAAAAATTTAGGCACTACATGTCACATCAAATCAAACTCATTGCAAAGATCGATCCATTAAATTGCCTGCTATCCAAAGCAACTCTCACAGGACGAATGGCTAAATGGGTGATGATCTTAACAAAATTTGACATAGAGTATGTGGAGTGCAAAGCAATCAAAGGACAAGTAATCATAGACCAACTAGCAGAAACAACTATCTATGTTGAGAACCCCTTGATATCTGAGTTCCCTGATGAATCAGTGTTCCTTATCAATCTCACAGCTTAGTGGAAGATGTACTTTGATGGATCATTCACCCAACATGGATTTGGAGAAAGCATTATTTTTATCACCCTTCAAGGTGATTGTATCCCAAAGTCATACAGGCTATCATTCTCATGTACCAAAAACATTGTTGAGTATGAAGCCCTAATCACAGGTCTAAGGATAGGAGCTCAGCGGCAGATTCAAGAGATGAAAGCCTATGGAGACTCACAGTTGGTTATCAACCAAGTCAATAATGACTATCAAACTAAAGACAAAAAGATCACTCTTAACAAGAAGATGGTGGAGAATCTCAAGGATCTCTTCATAGACATAACTTTTGAGCAAATTCCTTGCATGAACAATAGGGCAGCAAATGCCATGGCAACAATCAGATCACTATTAGACATGTTCAACAATGTCCTCCAATGTGAATTCTTGGTGGAGCAACTTCTCGTACCGACTTTCAAAATACTTGAATCTAAATTCATGTGTGTCATTGTTGGTCTTGGATCTCCATGGTATCATGACATATTCACTTACCTTAGCAGAGAACCTTCCCCTCAGATATCACCCTGAACCTTAAAAAGGCCTTTGTTAAAAAGTCATCTCGATTCGTGATGCTATGTGATACCCTTTACTGTCAAAGCATCAAAGGGACATTAAAACAATGTCTTAACTAAGAGGAAGCCTTAACTACTTTAACAGAAGTACACGATGGCATATGTGGGTCCCATTCTAGTGGTATGACATTAGCTAAGAAACTATTGAGGATGGGGTACTATTAGAAAACCATAGAAAAAGAAGCTCATCAGTATGTGCGGAAGTGCATCCAGTGTCAATAGCATGGGGATCTTATCCATGCTCTAGCTCAAGAATTGCAACCAATGATCACACCATGGCTTTTTTCACAATGGGGCCTTGACCTCATATGAAAAATCACTCCAACCTCATCCAATTGCCATAAGTTTATCATAACCGCCATTGAGTACTTTATTAAGTGGCTAGAAGCCATTCCTATGACCTACATAATGGGGAAACAAATTGCAAAGTTTATCCTAAATTACCTTATCAGTCATTATGGTGTTCCTCAAACTCTCATCTCAAATAAAGGAACCCCCTTTAAAAATTAGGATGTGAAAGAGTTGTGCCAAAGATTGAATATCCAACACCAATTCTCTACCCCATACTATCCCCAAGGTAATGGCCAGGTTGAGGCTATGAACAAAACTATCCTAAAAATATTGAAGAAAATAGTGAATGAAGTTGGTTGTGATTGGAATCTGCAACTAAATCCTGCTCTTTGGGCTTATTGAACTAGTGTCCATAGGCCTATAGGTGCAACCCCTTTCTCTTTGGTCTATGGATTAGAATCTATCCTACCTATTGAGGTGGAGCTCCCACCATTACGAGTGTCATTACAAGGCCTAATTATCTAGGAAGAATATAGAGTGTCTTGGCTGAATGAACTAGAATTCCTGGATGAATGTCGTCTTGATGCCCTCAATCACTTGCAAGTATATCAAAACCGATTGAAACAGTGCTATAACAAGAGGATTAAATGTTGGTCATTCCAAGTTGGATATCTTGTCCTAAAGCGGAATCAGAAGAACCTTCCAGATCAAGATAACAAAGGAAAGTTTGAACCTAACTAGTTGGGTCCCTTTGGCATCATAATAAGCTACGGATCAAGAGCATAGCAATTGTCAACCCCTGAAGGTGAACCCTTGCAGGAGCCAACTAATAGTTCACATCTCAAAATTTTTTATGCTAGTCTTGAAGGGTATAAAATCTGAAAAATACAAAAAAATCAAAAAATAATCAAAATCCAAAAAAATGAGAAAAAAGATTGAAAAAAGTAAAGAAAAAAATTGTCCTCTAGTGAAAACCACTTCAGTGGCACTTTGGGCAAGTACCTTGGCGAAAACTTGGAAAACAGGAACCTTGCATAAATAAAGCATCTCCATCTATTCTTTGGCTCTTTTATCCTATCATTCTTTGCACCATCATTTATTCATCATCTGCATCAATATCATGGATTGACATTGTGAGGTATCATGAACCCTTTAGCACTACTTGGCATATTCCAGAGGTCAATCTATCCCGTCTTTATCGAAGTATTCTAACATGTCACACTGGGGGCATTTCGTTATGGATAGTATCGAGTTCTTGTATGTCTTGAGGTCATCGAAATCTTATCTCATTAGAAAATCCAAAAGCATTTGCAAAATCCTGTACAACTAAAATCCAAAAACATTCAAAAAATTGTAAAGGAAAAACTCCAAAACATCCAGAAAACATCAAAATCCCTAAAAAGGTCGAATATCAAAATCCAAAAGGCGGTACCCCTTGTTGAACTACATTGTCTCTGAGCTTGAACGTAGGCAAGGCCATCATTGATGTGCCCCTGAGACACACTAGGTTAGTCCTTTAGAAGTCAGTCATAATAAACTGACGTATTTTATTTGTTCATAGCTTCATCTTGTAAATAGGTCGATTCAATCAAACTACGTGGTCTCTGTGTGTATAACATAGGAAAGACTCATCTTTGATTAGCCCCTGAGGCTTCTAGGATAGGTCTTTAGGTTAGGTTCTTGGTCAAAACTTAGAAATTCTCAAAAACCCCAAAACATCCAAATATCTTAGAAAATCCCTAAACATTGGTAAAATCTTCTAAAACCAAAACATCCAAATATTCAAAAAACACAAAAACATTAAAAAAAATGGAAAACACAAAAATAATAGAAAATATTCAAAAGACCTAAAAAAGCCTCAAATATCTCAGAAAACCCTAAAAAGCCTTAGAAAATATGAAAATCCTAAACATTCACATAAACTTTTGAAAAAATACCAAAAACATTGAAATATTCCAAAAAATTCAAAACCACTCATCCCATCTCGCTTACACCTAAAATAACCTTCACCCATAATAAATCAATCATCACCTTCAACCTTTGGTGAACCAAGTAGAAAACAAGCATAGCAAGTCATAAAGTGAGAACCTAATTGTCAAAATCTAATGTCTAAATCATAGGTAAATACGTCAGTGAAGTTTATATCAACAACTCATTTTAGCATCATCATCCTAAAATCAAACAACCTCTGATCAAAATGTTCTAGGATGTATCCTTCCTGTGATGGAAATCAATATCAGATATAACTTTAGCTAAACTTAAACTAGGCAAGAGATATAGATAACATTGACTATTTGTCTTTGATATTTCCTTATGATTTATCTTAATGGCCCATTCCGAGGACCTCTCGATGATGTCTATCAAAATGATTTAGAGAGAAAGTAATGGGGCATTGATCATTACTTTCATTTGTTGTGCTTGTAGATACTCGTAAAATAATCTTGGTGCATACTTGCTTAGTTGTGTGTAGGAAAGTTGTTTGGAGTACGTTGTTGACTATTGTGTATGCTTTGGTCCAATATATTCTAAGTTTCTAACTTGCATTCCAATGAGGCTTCCGTGTGTCAAGGTGTGAATAAGAACTATCCTGTCTGTTTGCAAATTCAAAGCCCATTAAACTAGATACAACGTCATCTTGGTTATTAATACCTTGATGCATCATGTCTATGTGTGGTATCAAACAATAAGGAATGATGAAAATCCCAATCTTGAAGTGTGAGTAGCTCATCATCCTGCATTTTCATCCTCATTTTGCATTGTCTCATCACCATCTCTAATAAAGTCTCGATGGATCATGGACTTGTTGGATCTTTTGAAGCAATCATCAAAATCAACATTCATTCATTCTTTATTCTTCTATCTTCTCTCCGTGCTAACCTGGTATAATGACAGTCAACAAAAACATCATCAATGCATCCACCCTACATCCACAAACCATCATCATACATACATCTCATAATCATAGCATCCATCATCATAATCATTGCATATCACATCATACATACATCATTATCATTTGATTTGTGATGAATAATATACATTTGTTATTCTAAGCATCTTAAATCGTTGCATATCATGAGCATTTGCATCCATACATCCATATGCATACATCATCACCATAAAATTTCATAGAAAATATACAAAAATAAATGCATCCACATCATTTGAATCCATAACATTTGCATCACATATCATTCATTACATAGCATATATTGAAAAGATACTAAAAATTAACACAACATTGCATCCATATCGTATCATGATCATCGCATATCATATATATATAAGTAGAGTGCATCCATACATAATATAATCATCACATATCATATGCATCCATAAACATGAAGTAAGATGAACACATCATGAATCATCTATATCTATATCATATATATATCAAAAAATGAATGTCATGGTACAAAATTTGGATCAATGTATGAATACTGATTATAAGTACAATATCCATGAGGCTATCAAAAAGGAGCCCATGAATGTATATCTGTGATAAAGAATTAGGCAAAAAAATAAAAAAAGGTTTCTATACATAATAGCTAGCCCTGATGGCTGCTACCCTCGTCAGCCTGCCTCTCAGGTTGATCCTCTGCTCCCGGTCGTGCATCATTGCACTACGAAAAATCAAGTTGTTTGAGTGTCACCGATACATCTCATTGGTAATGCTTCCTATAATTCACAACCTCTATAACAACCCCTCTATACAATCTAGCTAAAACTGTCCTACCATGAGTGGCCACCATCATAGCCTCTATTTGCTTGTGTCAGACAATCTCTTGATCTCTCTCTGCGATCATGGCCTGTACCTACTATAACGCCTGATCTCTCTCAATTGTAATGGAAACCACCTTTTGTCATTCCTAATCCTGCTCACGTGTCAAAGTCTACACCTACTGCTATAGTTGTTGAATCTATGCATCCTTAGCATCTGGTGGTGGCGGCGGCGGTGGTGCTTGTTGTTGTGGTCCCTACTGTACAATTGGAGGCTGTTGAGGAGGCTATTGTCTGATTGGCGGAGCCCTTGGAACCTGACCATCTTGGCCACCCTGTCCTCTACCTTTAGCCCCTACCTCTAGGCCTCCCTCATGGAGGAGCACCCACTATATCTATCAGCCGTCGTGGAGGTATGAACCGGGCATCATAAACATGCATAGTTTGTGCTACCACCTGACCCTGATCATATGCCCATGGCTAAGTTGCTAACTATCTGAAGCTCTTGACTACCTCAAGAGCTTGAATGGTTGGTCCCCATGTGGGAACCTCTCTAGCTGACCTAGCAAAAATGGCCCTATACGCATCATCAGGTCTATCCTGGACCTCTCCAAATTGTCAAGCCGCTCTATCTAGTAATCTCGTTGAATAATAGTGTGCTTGAAAACTTTCATGTTTTTGGTTTGTCTCACAAAATATAGTTGTTGCACATTATCGAACCATGGTGGCATCTGTAGCCACAGGTGTTACCAGAAAACTATGATATCATCAATAACCTGTCACCAATACAGGAGCCCAATTTTTCTAGTGTTCCTTAGTGTAATAGTACCTCTATACTGCCAAATCATAGGATCATCTAGCTCCACATCTTCCATCTGCACAATAGGTCAGAGCATGGTGATATGATCCCATGCCCAAATGTGTAGCAAAGTCACCCCTGCACAAATGGCTCTCCCATCACAATAAACAAAATCATGCATATCATGATCAAGAGAGGCAAACACCACTAGTCCCCAAGCAAAAAAAGTCTTTCTGTTCAACATCCTATGCCACGCCAAGTCCCATCCTGGGTTGAACCCTCTGTTGCATCTATTTGGATTAACCAAACTCGAAATAATGGTTGCAATGATCAACCTGAAGGTTAGCACGTGACAAGCATCAAACCCAAAATAATGGCTGCAATGATCAACCAAAACAATGTCCTCCATCTCCATCACCTCATGGCAAGCATCAAACCCGACATCAACATCATAGATCACACGATTTGCATGAATCAACAAATGAAGGATCTACTAAACATCCTCCAAGGTCATCATTGCCTCACCTGTCGGAAAGTGGAAGGACAAGGTCTCACTGTGCCATCTCTCACACAGAGCAATCATCATTGCTAAGTGAGTTTGGATGACGGGTGCATACACATCATACCAAAGGTCAATCTCTCCCAGGTGCTCCTAGTGTAACTTTGACAAATCGCTTAATCTCTCTAATACGGTGGGTTTGTGCTCTGCAACATCAACGGTGGAATGACCTCCTGCATCCATGAAGTGCACGATGTTAGGAAAAAAAGTAAATTTGATTCAATTTGAAATTTATGGCTCAAAAATCACAATAGCAGCGTTATATTCAAATTTCAAACTGTGACACCCAAAGCATTTAAAATTACAAATCACAACATGCGTCGCCAAACACATGGGCGTCGCATTTTAATCTTTAGAAAACCCTAACCCTAATTTCTAAATCAGCAGAAGTGTCACTATACAAGTATGCATCACACTTTAAAATTAGAAACCCTAATTTTAAATCGCAACTAGTGTTGCCATATAAAAATGTGTCGGTATAATTCATTTCAATGTTGTCGATTGCAATTTGGGCATCGCTATATAGCAATGCCACGAAAGTTTAAATTTCAAAGCATAATAAATGCATCCAAAAGTAAAATTTAAAATCAAGTTTGGAGTTACATATTGGTGGTCCTGCGCCTGGAAGCCGTTGGAACTCTCGAACTCAGTTGGAAATGTGCTTGGGAAGCTCTCGACGTGCCATTTCGTCGGAGGGTTAGAGCTCAAAATAACAAGAATCACTCAAGTGTGAACGTAAAGATGAATTGAAAGTGACCTTTCTTAGCTTATTTAAACTTGAAAATTAGGGTTTTTTTTTCCTAATTTAACCTTAAGGATAGGGTTTATCATCATTTTCACCAATTTTTCCAATTTGGACCTTATTTTGCATCATTTTTTGCATTTTTGGCATAATTCTTGCATCCCAGAGCCTTTGATCTGAACCCTCGGGGAAACTTTTAACCTTTTTCGAGAAATCAACTCAAAATTTGAAATTTTCGCCTGATTTCTTGAGGGGGTAGGGAATTAGCTTTATCCTTTAGCAGTGGGGCATCGAAAAAATCAATTTTTTTTTTTTTTTTTGATTTAATCCGAAGAGCATTATTCTTTGAATTGAAGCAGTAGGTACCTCACTTCAAAGAGGGGAAAAATGTAGACACTAAAAAATGTCCTAAATGATCTATCATACACTTGAAACAGATTTACTAACATCATTTCCTCTTTAAACCCATCTTCTTTTCACTTAATTGATTAAATTATCCTAGCTATTTAATCAATTGCATCATTTTCATCTATTAGCCTAATAAATTTAATCAGGTTAATTCATCCCCCTTCACACTAACATTTCATCTCATTAAATTAAATACATCAAAATATTTAATTTAATTCCCTAAGTCATCTTATTTAATTAAATAACCCTAACCTAAATTATTTAATTAAATATCATTTCATCTCTCTCCCCCCCATTTATTAAATTATTTAATAAATATCACTTTATTCCTCCAAATCCCCTAATAGCATGATTAAACCTTGTTTAATTAGCAATTAAACTAATTTTTCTCAAAAGGGAATATTCCTTATCTCTTTTTTGCATAATTAAAGTTTTCTTTTAATTTGCAAAATGCCTCTTTCCTAACCCAAATGAATATTCCAAAAGAATATTCTTATTCCTCCATCATTTTAAAAAGGGATATTTTCATTTCACTTCTTAAGCAAGTTTTAACCTTTAACCTTTTGAAGAAGTCACCTTTGACTTGTGTGAGTAGGTCAAAAGTGTGTTTGTTTGAGACAAGTGCGAACCCTTGATTAAATCCCATCATGCATTCTCATCCTTTGATGGGAATCCATGATCCATGCCTCTCATCTCCTTCATCTTTGACTTATCCATGCGCTTGTTTTCCAAGTTATCCATGGTACTTATCCAAGGCACTTGTTTTCCAAGTTTTCACCATTGGACAGATTATTTCTCTTTATTTTTTTTACTTTTTTGATTTTTTGGATTTTTTTTGACTTTTTTGGATTTTTTTGACTTTTTTGGATATTTTGACTTTTTGGATAGCATGCAGAAGGAGATGGATAAGGATAGGGAGGTGAATAAGTGGATTTAGAAGACGTGATAAGACGATGGATGAAGGATTCAAGCATAGTTCCATAGAAGGTGTTAAGAGCCCATATTCGAAGTGACTGTTGGACATTGGTACAACCTTATTAGGATAAATGGATTATGCGAGAGGATGAATTAGAGGGATTGGATGTGGGAGATATGTGGGGTAATGGATGGGATGCTAGAAAGGGTATGGATAGAATGATGGGGTGGATGTGTGATGGGGTGGTGAGTTTAGGACCAACATTGACACATATGGTGATGAATGAGAAATGATAGGAGTATTAATGGATGGGGAATGTGGGGATAATGGAGGAGATGGGATGGTGAATTTTGGAACATAAGGACCCAAAACAGACCTAGGAGGTGAAAGAGGTGTATGATTAGCTTTTGGATTAACAACTTTGGATGTTCTTATAGATTTTTCATTTGATGGCATTGCATCTTTTTTCTTTGGGATCCACATGGTTTTGATCTTTGCTTTGGTGGGCCTTTGTGGCCTACAAATTTGATTTGGATTGTGGATTAGTGGGGGATTAGGACTAGGGATTGGTGGACAAGGATTAGATGGGGGAATGGGATTGGATGCAGGACTGGGAATAGATGAGGGATTAAGATTAGATGAAGGGTTAAGATAGGGGTATTAGAATGGTGAATTAGGACACGAGGATGCGGGTGGTGGATTGTAGTAAGGGTATTGGGATGGTGGATTAGGATGGTAAGATTGAGATGGTAGATTGAGAATGGGAAATATGGATGTCGAATTAGGATAAGAAGATGTGGATGTTAGATTAGGATAGGTTGGTGTGGATGTTGGATTAGGATAGGAAGGTGTGAATGTAGGATTAGGGTGAGCAGATTGGTATGGAAGATTAGGGTAGTGTGTATATGCAGATGAAGGATTGAGATAGGAGGATGTGGATAGGGGATTAAGATAGGGGTATTGTGATGGCAAACTAGGATAAGAGGATGCGGGTGTTGGATAAGAGGATGATGTAGATGAAGGATATGATGGATATCCCTTGTCAAAGGTAGCATAAGGACCATGATTAGGCATGGATGAAGACATAACGAGATAACTCGAAGGGGTAATTGGATTTGGGAAAGCCGATGGAGAAAGCTTAGTGTCAAGGGGATCTATGTCATATTCTTCTTGATCGACAAGACTTTCATTATTGTTGTCGATGTAATTAGGGTTTCCCATGACTACTATTGATGGAGGATAGAGATTCATGATGATGAAAGGATAAAGAGGATGGATTAAAGATTTTGGATGGGAACAAACTAAAGCTCAAATTAGGATTTAGGTCAAGCTTAGATCAGGATTGGATTAAAGCTCATATTAGGATGATTGGATGATGTGATGGGATTGATTTTGATGATCAGATTTGATTACCAAAGGATGACCTGGACACCGAATATGCTTCGAGATGGAAGTAGAGTGATTGGGTTGAAGGTGATTGGACTAGATTGGATAAGATTGATCGATGATTGATAAGATCAACTGATGGATCAGATAGGATGTCGAAAGGGACTGTAATCCCCGTTCAAAGATTACCCTAGGTGATGTAGGATATTGATTGATCGGATTAAAGGATAAAAGGATGATTGTGGCACCGAATCCACTTTGAGATTGAAAATGGATTGATTGGGCCAACAATAATGATTAACTTAGGATGGATGACAATCCTAAGCAGATGTTGATGATGACGATCAGATCAGACACTTAGGTCAATTTGGATAATAACTTGAAACGAAGTTTAGAGGATTTGGATGGGGAAAATGATGATTTGATTGGAGAAATGGATGATAGAAATGGACAAACGACTGCTCAGAACAAGAGGAGGTTCGAAATAGATGAAAGATTACTCGGAATGAGTAAACAAATGATTGAGAGGGAAGAACGACCACTCAAAATGAGTAAATGACCGCTCACAATGGATGAATGATTCTTGGAATGAGAAGATGAAGGTTTGGAATAGATGAAAGATTACTCGTAATGAGTAAACGATTGATCAGGATTGTTGAACAAGAGTTTGAAATGATTGAAGGAGGTTTGAAATGGATGAATGTTTACTTGGAATGAGTAAACGGATGATTGGAATGACTGAACAAAAGTTTGAAATGATAGGACGTGTGAAATGGATGAATGTTTACTCAGAATGAGTAAATGAATGATCGGAATGGCTAAACGAGAGTTTGAGATGATAGACGAAGGTTCAAAATAGATGAATGTTTACACGAAATGAGTAAATGAATGATCGAAAAAGAGGGAACGAATGTTCAGAATGGATGGATGAAAGATTGAAATGAGTAAACGATTGATCAAAATGAATGAAAGAATGCTCAGATTGGGAGAATGACTCTCAGAATGGATGAAAGAATGAATAGGACAAAATTGAAGAAGATGGAGGGAGGGATCTTAATATTTGTTTCGATATCCAAATATCTTGATTGCAGATGAACTAAAGCTCAGATTGGGATTATATTAAAGCTCAAATTAGGATTGGACTGAAGCCTAGATTAGAATGATTGGAGGATGTGATGGGATTGACTCTACACCAAGTTCTAGGGTTTAAAGGCCGTAAGGTGTTGACAATCAAATTTTTCCAAATTTGGCTAGTTTCAAAAAATTGTGAAATTTTGCCATTTTAGGAAAACTTCACGGACATACTTTTGAGAGTCCATTTTTTCCCAAAAAATACCCAAAAATAAGATAGGATGAATTGCCAACTAACATTCCCAATCTGAGTTATTAACAAAAATGATTTTTTAAAAATTGAAAAAAAACACTAAATTGCAATTTTGAGGGTTAAGATGAAAGTTTGAGGCCCCAAAAATGTGGCAAAACGAGGTCCAACCAACTTAGAATCTGTTGGGAATCCACATGCCACCTCATAACACAACCACCCCTAAAATTTCAGCTCAATCGAACACTCGAGTCAAAAGTTATGGCCTCTAGAAGTTTCGACATAAAAATCAAAACTGTCGAAACGAAGTCTAGGTGATTGGGATGGATGATTTGATGATGGATATGGAATCTAATGATGTTGTAAGTATAATTTATGTGATTTTGGTGATGAAACAATGACTTACAGAAAAGTGTTGAGAACGGGAAAACGGGTGCTCGAAACGATGAAACGGGTGTCTAGAATGATGAAATAGATGATAAAACTGACTTGTCAGGGGTCAGTTCCACCCCTGGGGGGCAGGTCCGTCTATCTGAAGGTTAGGTCCACCTATCTAGAGGTCAGGTCCACTTGTCCAAAGGTCAGGTCTGCCTGTTCGAAGGTCAAGTCTGCCTGTCTGAAGGTCAGGTCCGCCTGTCTGACAAAAGTTGGTCAAAATTGGCTAAAACAGGCTGAAAAGGGGTTGGTTCAGAGGTCATATTTGCCCCTAGAGGTCAGGTCCACTTGTCTAAAGGTTAGGTCTTCCTGTTCGAAGGTCAAGTCTGCTTTTCTGACAAAATTTGGTCAAAATTGGCTAAAACATGCGGAAAATGAGTTGGTTCAGAGGCCAGGTCCGCTTGTCTAACAAAAGTTGGTCAAAATTGGCTAAAACAGGCTGAAAAGGGGTTGGTTCAGAGGTCAAGTCCACCCCTAGAGGATAGATCCGCCCCTAGACAGGTCTAAAATTGAGTTTTGATAAGAAGACTAAGGCAAAGGACCCAAAACACAACAAGCATCAATCAAAAGGATACGATTGAGTCAACTAAATAAAAAATTACTGGTTTTGCAGAAAGAAGACATTTTAGACAACACAATCCTAAGACTAGTAGAAGGGGTATGGCTAACAAAGTCTTCTATTCTAGGATGAACATGGTTGCTAATGAGTCCTCGATATACACCCGATACATGAGGATCAAATTGTGAACACCAACCCGTTACAAGCGTGAGTCGAGAACCTTAGCGAGATACTAGAGACTCAGACCAACTCTTCACGTCATCTCAATGCTTCACCAATTACAATGTGGTTGGATTGAGGTACAAATTTCGCTCTCCCTCTTTTATATACCCCGCCGGTACGTGTGGTTGGAATCGTCCCTTGGGGTGATGAAATCCCCAAGCAAGTCCCACTAAGAAAAGAAAAAAGGGTGACTAAAAGGACTTGGTAATCTATGATTTCTCATCACCCAAGATCGCCAAATGGTGCAAGGGGATTGGATACATCAAATAGCTTACCAACAAGCACGACACACAAGATTAATTGACACCCCTAGTTAAACTATGTACTTAAGTTATGCAAAACAACAAGTAGCAGTTGATAAATAACTAACCCTGCAAGGAAACTTGTTAGTGATTCTTGTCCTTGTTTCTTGCCAAATTTTGATTAGATGCTTGCACAGACTCAAACATGACACGTTAGGAGGTCAGAAACACTTAAAATAGCTAAAAAAAGTGCTAAAAACTAAAATTTCACCTTATGAAAAAAACTATCTAGGTCAGGTCTGCCTGTTTGAAGGTTAGGTCCGCCTGTTTGAAGGTTAGGTCCACCTGTCTGGAGGTCAGGTCCGCCCCTCTGTGAAAAAATTGCAAAATATCAGTTTCTGGAGTCTGTGGAGGGCAGGTCCGCCCCTGGAGGTCAGGTTTGCCCCTCTATGAAAAATTTGCAAAATATCAGTTTCTGGAATTTGTGGAGGGCAGGTCCACCCCTAGATGTCAGGTCCACCCTTGGATGGTCAGGTCTACCTCTCTGCTAGGTCGGGTCTACCCCTCTGCAACCTGCACCTACAAAAAGTGAAATAACAGAGAACATGAAAGATACAAACCCGTCTGTGGGTCCCACCAGGCATGCCAGAAATGTGAATGGGTGAAAACGTGGTCCCAGAAATGAGCAGGAGCACAAAACATGTAAGGAACCACCTAAACACCTAACACCTCAAGATTGGGCAAATGATTAGCTTAACAAAACAAAATGGAACATTTTACCTCGTTGAGCTGTTCTTTTGGTTGACCCTTCGATTGTTGACATGATATATGCTCCTCTTGATGGAAAAATATGTATGATTGAGATGCAATATGGATGGGAAATAGGTGAAAATGGATGCAAGTGCAAGTATTTGGCTAAGTATGGCTCAAGTAATTTTTTTGCAAGAGTTTGGTTAGCACAATGATCTCCCCCCTAAAATGAGAGAAAAGAGGGGGTATTTATAGAGAATTTTGGATTCTCTAGAGAAATGGATGGTTGAGATTAAACCAACAAGGCCAAGATATAGGGCTATGGTGAGTTGAGGATTCACAAGCCCTCACACCTTGACATGTGGCATGTGAAGTGGCTTAAAAAAGATGATTTGGACATGACATGGAGGTACTACATAGTACCTTTGGATTTGGACAAGATCTCCTCATAATGGAGGTCCTTGTCCACATGTGGGTGAGAGGGCATATGAGGAATTAAAATTTCCTCAAATATCCACATGGGAATGAGAGAAAGATTTTAAAATTCTTTTAAATGCATTGGGGGATTAAATGTGAATTAAAAATTCAAATGGGGAAAGGGGCGCCTTCTCCAAAAGGAGAAAGCATTTAATAGAGTTGACTTAGGACACATTCCATAAATGAAATGGAGATTAGGTTGACCTAATTAAGTGATTAAGGTTGTGCAAGTACCTGATTAAACAAATTAATGACATATTAGAGGCATATGGGATATTATGGGGGATGTGACCCTAATGACGATTAGGGGTGTGCAAATCCTAACCATAAATTAATTATGATTAGAAGAGGGTTAGGTGGCTAAGAGAGATTAGAGGCCAACTTGAAAAAGTTGGAGGATGTGACACATCCTAATCAAGGATTAGGCATGTGCACATTTTTAATGATGAGATTAGAAGATGGATTAGGATTAGATAAAAATGATGGAGGATGTGACATATGAGGAATTAAATAAATGTCATATTTATTTAATTCATTTGATGAAAGGGGGAAGGTATTTAATTATTTAACTAGATACCTTAGGGATTAAAATAACTTTAGAGGTATTAATTAAATAATAGTGATATTACTTAATTAATGCGGATAAGGGGATGTTTAGATGAAAAAGGATAAATTTGGATAAATTAAGTGTCCAAATTTAGGTGTCTACACTAACATTGCTCTTGCATGTTCTCAATTTTTTTTGAAATGCTTGTATTTGTGTTAGGCACACACCAAATTCCACCTTTCATATCATTTTGTCTTGCTAAGTTTTCCGTCAGGGTTGAGTATTCTTCGAGTTAGGAAGAATTTTGGAAGTGTAGCTTCATAGTTGGGTGGAAATTGCTTGAACCATGTTCTCATCCACCAGATGTGGTGAGCATTGAAGAGGAATTACATGGAATTCCATCTTTTGAATATTATACTTGTACTATATGATGTAAAACTTGAGTTGACTATGTGGCAATGTTAGCCTAGTCAAACTATATAATTTGATAATTTGACATTTGGAAATGAATATAAATTATTATTTTGGACATGTTGTGCTATGATGGAAAATAGCTATTCAATTTATGTCTTTAATTTAATATCCATAATGTGATAATTGATTTATTGTTATTATTTCAGAATAATACATTACATTTGGTAACAAAGCTTAGGATTCATCTCTAGGCCTATGAGTCCACAATAGTCAAAATTAGGGTTAGTTGAACCTTATTTGATTTTGAGTTTAATGAACCTAAATTGAATGTAGGTATGGGAAGGTTAAAGTCTAGGAAAAATAAGGGAAAGAAAGTTAAGACTTCCAAAAATAAAGTTGTTGTCAAAGAGAACACAAACCTTGAAGTCAAATATGAGATTCCTGATGATGAGACCTTAGCACAAGCCCTTACTCAACTAAAGATAGAAAGGGGAAAAAAGATCAAAGAGTCTAAACACACTGTCAAAACCAAGAAACCTTTTGCAATACGAGATTGGCCTCTAGGGTGCGGACCCAATACACCCATTCTAACAAAAGAGGAGAAGGAGTGCTTGTGTGCACATCCTTCCTCTTCCAAGAAGGTTGTTGTAGACTCAGATGAGGACCCAGAAGAGTTTCCTCTATCTAAAAATGAATAACCTACCTAATAAGGGGGAAATTTTATAAAGAAGGATCTATGTAATCCAATATTATAATAAATAGAGGAAGTCTTTTTTTGTATTCCAAGTTGTAAACTTGAATGACTTATCCTTGTTATGAATGAACATGAATATATTTTAAAGTTTTCATGTCATAATACTTAGTATTATGTGATTGAAGTAATTAAACATAGAAAAAAAATTGTGTCAGTTAGGCTAAATGTGAGCTGTGATGCAGGTCAATTGTGAATCACCATGGTGAACACCAAGAATGGAGGTTCCATTGGAGGGAAAAACAAAGATCAAAATGAGAGGTTGGACCAAATCCTCAGCCTCTTAAATCATCAAGAAAACAAGATGGACCAATTGGAAGGGGAATTTCAAGGTATGCAAGATGGTAAAAACCTGAGGAATGAGGATCAACCATAAGGAAATGGAGATCAAGGTGGAAATAACCAAGTGAGAATAGAGGGAGAGCTTGGAAAGGATCCTAAAAGGGTAGCTCCACTTAAATTTAATGGAAAGACCATTGGAGATAGAGCATAAGTGTGGATAATTAAGATGGAGAAGTATTTTGGGCTTCAGAATCTATCTAATGAAACCAAGGTTGTATGGGAAGCTTACCAACTCTTTGGTGAGGAAGCTACTTGGTGGGACAATGAGATGGAAAAATGAAAATTGCTACTGGGAGAGACCACATGGGAACAATTACTTTAGAATTTTCAGAAAATGTGGTTGCCTTAGCACTTTTTTGATAGAAAGATGACCAAGTTCCAAAACCTAGCCCAAGGGAGTATGTTAGTGACTCAGTATTGGGAAAAGTTCATCCATTTTCTTAAATGCATGCCTTAGTACTAGATCAATGAACGATTTTGAATTCTAAAGTTCATATTACAGTTAAGGCCCTAGATTGGAGCAGAGGTTGATAAACATAATCCCCATACTATGGAGGTATTTGAGAGTGCCACCAAACAAGAGCAAAAAATGTAATAGCTATCTAATTTTTGTAAGAATTCAAATTCCAAGTCTTGGTTCATAAATTAGAAGTTTAAGAAAGAAGACAAACCCCATCAAATCAGGAACCTAAAAAGGGGAAGTGACTCTCAAGAGAAAGGAGAGGGAAATAGTGGAAAAAAGAACATGAAGGCTAATAGTAACAAAATAAATTTTGATAATAAAAAAGAAGCTCCAAAGAAGATAGATTGAGAGGTCAAAAAGTGTTGTGAGATGTGTGCTACAATTGTGGAGGTGATAATTATGCATCAAGTTTTCCATAGTGACCAAAGGCACGAAAGGAATCGAACCGACATCAAATCCATGTGGCGATGGACAATAAACAAGCTAAGTTTCAAGTTTCACCAATCCAGCTGTCGTGTAAGCTCTATAGTGAATTTTTTTCCATTTTGATTGATACGAGAGCCACTGAATGTTTTGTTGATCTGAGGATCATTTCTAAACTACCCATTAGACCTGAACATATGGCCAATTCTTGGATGGTTCAGTATGGGAATTTTGCAGAGCAGAGGGTGGATTCATGTCTCTATTGTAGTGAGTTAAAACTTCCTAGTTTCCAAACCTAAGTTGATCTTTATGTGGCACCCCTAGGTTCTTATGATGTGATCTTAGGGATTAATTGGCTAACCGAACATAAGTCCATTGTGAACTGTGAGGAAAAAATTGTTAGTTGTATAGAGGACTATGGAAACCCGGTTGAGATTCATGGGTTGCAAAGACCACTTAAGCTTAGGCAGATCTCAACCATGCAACTCAAGAGGGCTCAAAGGAAGGGGTGTACCATCTATGCTATATATGTTAGTGTACCTTGTAATATGAAACCTTATATGGATGATTACCCTATTCTTAAGGAGTTTCAAGATGTGTTTCTTGAAGAACTCACAAAGCTACATCCCAAGTGAGAATTTGATTTCTCTATCGGCCTAGTACCAGGAGCTCAACCCCAGTCCAAGGCCCCTTACAATATGACTACCATTGAATTATTTGAATTGAAGGCCCAATTGTAGGAATTGTTGAGCAAGGGGATCATTCAACCTAGTGTGTCTCCTTGGGGTGCACTATTTATCTTTGTAAAGAAGGATGGGACCTTGCATTTGTGCATCGACTATCGGATGTTGAACAAGGCCACCATCAAGAATAGATATCCTCTCCCGAGAATTGATGAACTATTTGATTATATGAAGGGAGTGACAATGTTCTTTAAAATAGATCTTAGATCTAGTTATCACCAGTTGAGAATAAAAGAAGAGGACATCCCTAAGAATACTTTCTGAACTCGGTATGGGCACTACAAGTTCACTATAGTACCTTTTGGTTTGACCAATACATAAGTAGCTTTTATGAGTCTCATGAATAGTATATTTAGGGATTTTTTGGATGATTTGTGTTGATCATCATAGATGACATCCTGATTTATTCTAAATCCATTGAAGAGCATGATAGGTATTTGAGGATAGTCTTACAACATCTGAGAGAGAAGAAACTTTTTGGAAAGCTATCCAAGTGCCCATTTTATTAGGATAGGGTGCACTACCTAGGTCATATCATATCAATAGGAGTCTTTGTAGATCCCTAAAAGATAAAGGCAATTGTAGAATGGTCAACACCTCAAAGTGTGACAAAATCCTGAAGCTTCATGGGTCTTGCGGGGTACTATAGGAAGTATGTACAAGGATTCTAGGTAAAAGTACAAAGTTGTGACACACTTTCAACCAACATATTAGCACAATTGAATTTAATTATTTCTAACTAAAAATCAATTTTGGTCAAACATATGATCTTGTAAGATTCATTCTAGATAAGATAGATATGTCCACAACTTTTCCAACTAAAATTGTCAGCTAAATACATATGTTACACCACTTTGAGACCAATTTACCAAAAAATAGATTTATTTGAAAAGATCGATGTTTCTACAACTTCTACTCATGTAAATATTAGTTTTTTAAAAAATATAAAAAATACCCTTTTGTAGGTCCATAAGTGTAGTTTTCAAAAATATATATTTCAATAATTAAAATATTATTTATATTTTCCTTTTTATTTTTACTAATAGTAGGTTATCATCACAAAGTATTAGGCTGATTACCATGTCAAGGAAAAATAGTAAAACTTATTATTATTTTTTTTAAAATATGATGCATTAGATAAAAGATGGTATAATTTCTCTTCCATTTTAGATAAATATATAATATGAAAGTTGATGTCAAATGGAAACTACTATATTTTAATACGTGCACATTTTAATATTTATTTAAAAATATATATTTATCAAAATTCAAAAAAAAAAATCCATGCACTAAAGATTCAAGTTATAAATACACACAAAAAATTTCAAGGAAAAATAATAATATATAAAGGTTAACGTCTCATGTAGCTTCATTTTTTAGCATTTTTTCAACAAATAAATTAGAGTGTTAATTTATAAAAAATTATATTCAAACAATTTTTAATTTTTTTTAAAAATACAACCATAAAATATATTCAAAATAAATATTTTCTTAGTTTACATCATTTTAAATTCAAAACATATATGTCACTTTTAAGTGATTCAAGTTTAGATGTTGGACCAGTGTTGGTTGGTTTCTTTAAAAAGTGTGACGCAACTTTGAATTTTACCCTTCTCTCAGGTCATATCCCCAATCACATCACTTCAGAGGAAAGGAAAAAAGTTTAAATGGATAGAAAAGTGTGAGCAATCTTTTCAACTCCTGAAGGAGAAACTCACAACAACTCTAGTGTTGACTATACCCAATCCCAATGGTCAATTTATGGTGATCACAAATGCTTTCAGAGATGGTGTAGGAGCTATATTAGTGCAAGATGGGAAATTGGTGGCATACGAATCAAGGAAGCTGAAGCAACATGAAATGAATTACACACCACATGATTTGGAATTAGCTGCAATAGTGCATGCTTTGTAGATGTGGATGCATTACCTATTAGGGAATCCATTTGAGCTTAAAATAGATCATTTGGTACTGAGATATATCTTCACCCAACCAAATCTTAATGCACGTCAAAGAAGGTGGTTGGAATTCCTTAGTGGGTATGACTTTGGAATTGAGTATATTATAGGAAAAGAGAATAGAATAGCAGATGCTCTTAGTAGAAGAAGGCATCTGACAACTTTAACCATGAAAAGATCCCATCTAAGGAAACAAGTGATGCAACACTTGTAGGGGGATGGGCACTAAGAAAGAGTAAAGAAATCTCTAGAAGAGAATCCATTAGAACATCGATTTGGTGGGTATGAGATTGAATCAGATGGAATCCTAAGATATCAAAGGAGGATGTATATTCTAGATTCTGGAGATCTCATGAAGTTGGTCTTGGAGGAAATACATAATGCACCTTATTTAGGACACCCCAAAGTTGTCAAGATGATTGCAGAGTTGAAATCTTTGTATTTTTGGCCAAAACTCAAGAAGGATGTAGTTGAATATGTAGCCAAATGCTTGCAATTTCAACGAGTTAAGGATGAACATGTGCATCTATCAGGGCTTCTCTATCCTGATGACATACTTGAGTATAAGTGGTAGGTGATCAACATGGAATTCATATAGGGGTTACCTTTGAGTAAAAATAGGCATGGTGTCATCTTGGTAGTACTCGATAAATTGAATAAGGAGGTACATTTCATTCCAGGGAACCTTAAGGATGGATCGTTGAACTTGGCCAAGAATTTTTTCTAAGAGATATTCCATTTGTATGGA
Organism: Sequoia sempervirens; assembly: GCA_007258455.2. Taxonomy (NCBI): domain Eukaryota; kingdom Viridiplantae; phylum Streptophyta; class Pinopsida; order Cupressales; family Cupressaceae; genus Sequoia; species Sequoia sempervirens. Next base: position 36,946,845 of record VDFB02000002.1, read on the forward strand.
GTTCCTGAGACTATCATATCCAATAGAGATACTTGGATGATGTCTAGATTTTGGACAACCTTGAATGCAACTTTGGGAACTAAGTTGAATTTCAGTTCAACATACCATCCCTAGACTGACAGTCAAATAGAGAAATTCAATCAGGTAGTAGAGGATCTCCAAATGTATTGGATCGACCAATAGTATAAATGGGAAGAGTACCTACTATTGGTAGAATTTTCCTATAATAACGCTTTTCATGCATCCTTAGGTATGACACCTTTTGAGGCTCTTTATGGACGAAAGTTTCGTACACCCATTAGTTGGGACAATTTGGAAGACAAGATTATAGTGCATCCTAAAATGCTTAAGTAAATGGCAGATCAAATGAGAATCATCAAGGGCAGACTGAAGGAAGTGACAGACAGACAAAAAATCTATGCTAACAAGAATAAAACCTTGACAATTTGTAGAGGGAGATAAAGTCTTTTTGAGAGTCAAGCCACACTAGAGCTCTATTACTTTTGTAAAATCCTCCAAAGTGGCTCTAAGATATGTGGGTCCATTTGATGTGTTGGAAGTGATTAACCCTGTTGCATACCAACTTTCTCTACCACTTGCTCTAGCTCGACTCCATAATGTATTTCATGTTTATTTTCTTAAGCCATACCATCCAGATGCAACTCACATACTTGATTGGAATTCCTCATAGGTGCAGGATCCAAGAGTGGTGCTGGTGGAGCCCATTAGAATTATGGATAGACGCAACATCAAGTTGCGAAATAGAGATATTGTTCAATATAAGGTCCAATGGGATCAATATTATGAGGACAGTGCCACCTGGGAGGATGTGGAGGAGATAGAATGCTTATTTCCTCATTTTATTCCTAGATAGACTCTTAATGTTTCATTGAGATACTATTGCTCTAGCATTTTTGGAATTTGCATGTTATGATATTTTGGCTTGAATAACAATATGATTGAATGATAAAATAAAAATGTGATTCAGTTTTATTTGATAATACAACAAGATGATGTATCTTCCTAGTGGAGAAGGATGTCACATCTCAAATTTTGATTACATTTAATAATGATAAGATATTTAAATATTTTTGGAAAAAAGAATTTTTTCAGTTTTGACTTGTGATAAATTTAAAAATTTCTACATCATTTGAAATGATTATCCATGTAAACTTTATGATTGAATATGAAGAATGAATGTTATGAAGTAGTAATGGAATCATTTCGTTTCGAGAATTGGTTAATGGTTACTGATGAAAATCTACAAGTGCAAGTGTGTGAATGCATGAACAGGTTCAAGAACAAGAACATGGTTGAGATAGGAGTATTTAGCCGGATGACAATCAGTAAGCTTGTTGGAATCTGGATCACACACCACTAAAGAATCATAGTATTTGCATATGAAATATGAATTGGATGTGAATGTTTTGTGCTTGCTTAAAAGACAAGGGAAGTTGAGCCATGATTAAATAAGTAAATTAACAGACAATAAAATTTATTAGTTCATTTGGTTTAACTTTTATATTTTATGCTCATTCTTGCCTTTGAATTCAAAAAGAAAAGATGAATATATAAACATAAGAATGTACATAGCTATATGCATACAAGTAATTATGTGAGTATACTTAAAAAATATAAAATATATGATTTAAAATTGAGACAATATGATGTTTCTTCCTCTACTTTATAAAGGATTTTAATCCTGAAGAAAAAATATATAAATATATATGTATATGTATATATATATATATATATATATGTAGAGATATGAGCATGAGAAGGGAAATGGAATGATTTTAATAAAAAATATATTTATGAAAATTGCTTTGAGCCATGATGGGTTGTAAAATAGATTGCTCTTTTCTCAAATTTTTAAAAAATGGAAAGTAAACATGGAGGGGGGTGCCCATAACCCCTGCACAATAAATATTTTGTAAGACAACCAATCAGGGTGGTTCATGAAGAGGAGAAAGTGGGCAATTAAACACAAACCAAAAGTGGAAAAAACATTTTTTTTGGAAATGAATGGAATCAAACACACAAGTGTAGGGGATCGGAGGAAACTCAAGAAGAAGGTGATTTTGTAAGAAAAAAGTAGGGGAGGTTATCGAGTTCCAATTCGAAAGGATAGAGGGTTGAATCATTAAGGAAAAAACTTTGATTATTTTGCTTCACCTATCTATCTGGTCAAAAATCTAACAAAGGCTCAAGGTATGAACTATTGATGTTTTGGAAACATTGCTTGAATTAATCTATGGTTGATTTATTTCTTGATTCCTGCTTGTTTAGCCATACTGTGCAATCCACCTTACGTTTCAATAGACATTCTATTACACTGTGCATCGGTGAAGGACAAACATGTTTTGGAATCATAATGCATCCCTTTTTCCTTTCCTTGTACAATGTATTTTATTGTTTCCCTATTATTGAATTGGGGGAAACCCCATTTTTTTATATTTTTTGTAGCCTCTATACTGACTATATTTTCCCAATCAATAATGCATATCGATCTCATACACTTCTCACTATGTTAAAATAGTAAGTCTTATGAATCAAATGTGGGTTCGATGATTCTAAACCCTCTTATTCCTGGGGTTTGCATGCATTAAAAAATTGATTTCATTATGTTAAGCTATCGTTTCACTATTATTGTGAACTTGATTCATTGTATTTTGTTATCTTTTCATTATTAGTGAAAACCCAAATCATTGTATTATAGTGTTGTTTTATTGTTAAGGTGAAATTGATTCATTGTATTATGTTATCATGTCACTGTTAGAATGAACCCAATTCAATGTATTATGTTATCAACTCATTGTTAGTATAAACTCAATTCATTGTGATATGTAATTGCTTCACTGATAATGTGAAACTCAATTACATAATGTTATGGTATCATTCAACTGTTAATGTGAACTTGATATCATAACATTATGTTATCACTTCTCTGATAATATGAAACCAAATTTCATAGTGTTATGTCATTATTCACTATTAATTTGAACCCAATTGCATTGTATATGTTATCGTTTCACTGTGGTTGTGAAACCTGATGACATAATATAATGATATTTTTTCACTATCAATGTAAAACCCAATATCATTATGTTATGTTATCGTTTCTCTGTTAAAGTGAAACTATATTTCATTGTGATATGTAATTGTTTCATTGTTAATGTGAAACTTGATCCATTGTAATAAGAAATTGTTTCATTGTTAATATGAAACCAAATCTCATTATGAGATGTTATCATATCATTGTTAATGTCAACCCAATTCTTTGTATTATGTTATCATTTTGTTGTTGCTCATGGGAAGCCCAAACCCATCAGTTGTGTGACACCAAAATTATTTGCCTATGAAGGGTTTGAAATGAATACTATATGACACTTGAGTCTTGGTTAAGTGCAACCCAATTTCTTATTTTTTGTGAAGCCAACTCTATGTCATTAAATGTTCTTCTTTCAAAGATTTAGAAAACTCTTGGCAGGCCTATATGAATATGTAAGAGAAGGGGGAATAGCTACTCACGAGTCTCTTCATTCTTAAGAGAATCCTAGGGAGTGAACTGCCTTAAACTACCTCAAGCTTTATTGAATGAAGAAATAGCAAAGAATGTCGCACTAAGGATAATATTCAAGAAGACAACGTCATAATTTGAAAGAGCAGGGTATTGAGATCTCTATTTTAGAGGGAATAGCTCTCAACTAAAGGACTATAGCATGGTGTCAAGATGCCAGCGTGGCACATTGGAGTCCAAGAGATGCGTTGGCATCCAAGGAAAATAGAGAACCAAACCCTTGAACATGAATACTTTAACTCTACTAACGTACTCAAACCCAACATTTGTACAATAAAATAGGTAAACAAAAAGTGAGAAATGCTAGAAAATACAAGGGAGATCCAAGGGTAAACTTACAAACGATTGTGTGCTTGAGACTTTTCCCCAAGCTTCACTTCGGTAACCTACGCACAAAATGAAAGAGGGAAATTTTTGGGTTGTTTCAATGCTTGTCGTATTCAAACCTCCACTTTGGTGTTCCCACCTCCATGGATAGCTAGATAGATAGGAAAAGTAGACATAGTGAACAAATAAAGAGTGGTAAAAGCAATCCTCACTCAAGGAGGAGAACCCATACCATGGAGTAGAAAAGTGAATAAAGTAATTTATTCACAAATAGATAAGAACAAGAGAGCATTACCAACAGTCCTCAACCCCCTCTTGAATGCACAGATGCACCGTTGGATGCTTGTAAGAGAGCTTTGGATATTGGAGGGACCTCAGTATAATATAGCTTCATTGTAGAAGCAAGATTGAAGAAGCACGGGCTAGAGAATGGAGCAAGATTGAAAGATTCAATTCTCAGAATGAGAAGGAACCCCCAAAATGAGATCAAAGGAAGAGTTTTGTTGTTGCAAGAGGTGGGAGGAGCCGTTATACTCAGAGTTCTAATTGCAAGGAAAAATGTCATGAGTAAGGATTCCAAGATTCTATATTTCAAACTCAGAAAGCTACGTGGACACTAGCGTGCCATGCAAACTCCACGCATCACATAGGCATCCAACTCATCAGTTTTTAGGAAATGAGGTGGTGGACTATTTTCGCTTCATCGTTGGTCCTCATGGAGTTGGAATCACAAAATTTTGACCCATGAGGTTCTTGTCATAAATGTGATTATGCATAATAAATGCAAGGCTAAATGCGTAAATGTGAAATTTCCCCTAGGGTACAATTTTGTGACATTACATTTTTCCCCCACTTTAGTGGGCTCAATTTTGGGAAAAAATTAACTGCACTAAAGTAGAAAAGAAAATAAGCATAAAAAATTGAAAATTTTATAGATTCATGTGCCAAAAAGATACTATAGAGGACGTAGAGTTCGAGCAAGCAAGTATTGAAAATTCCCCCAACAATCGAACTCGATGAATCATACAACATTTTTCATGAAAAGATGCACAAAATTTGACTCAACAAAACTCAAATTTTAAGTCAGTCCAAAATATTTAGAGGAAGCTACCAAGGCGAGAAGAATAATCAAGAAAAAAATCTGTGGTTTGGAAGAAAAATATGATAAAGAGGTGACTATATCCTCCCTCTTGAGTTTTCCCCCAGCCACGTGGGAAAAAAACAAGAAAAATAGAGGGACCGCGATGTCTGAGAAAAACGAGCCCTAGGTGGCTATATATACTCGGGTGGGCCCCTAGAAGGGTCATTTTCACTATTCATCACGTGAGTTTTGTTCAATTTTGTTGGAGAAAAGTCAACAAAATGCCACGCAGATGAGAGTATGTGGGGCCTAGACTATACTAGCTATGACAGGATGTCGTTGAGGGTCTCAAGGTGGACCAGGTGAGTCCTCAAACCTTTTTTTTGTTCATTTTTAAAGATTTTATCCATGTTTAGGATTTTATCATAGCACACACATCCAAGATGCACACTTTCATCCCTTTCACATGTTGGCATCTCGCTAGAACACTAGGGACCTCTACATGCTTTAGAGTTCGCTAGGTGTGCTGGTGTTTAGTCTAGCTTTAATGGCAGAACTTAGATGACATTGCATTGTGAAGATGTCTGCATGGTGCACATGTATCCCAAAGGCACTAGATAAAAAAATTTGATATTTAAGATACAATTTTCATACCCAACATACTAATTAAGGTCTCTTTCATTTTTTGCAGGATTACCCAAAGATTTGAGAGCATCCTCGTGGGTAGGTGCTACGCCTGTCGGACGATGAGGAGATGATTCTATGTCGAGTTGGTTTGTGGCACGTCTACGCCATGCATGTGATGCTTTACCATGGTCGCATGCTCATGGAATTGATGGAGTGGTGGAGTTCCACCACATCAACTTTCCACCTTCGAACAGGTGAGATGACCGTCACATTAGAGGACATGTATCACATCCTCGATCTCTCCATCCACAAGCAATAGGTGATGACAAATGACACACACTTTGCACGGGAGTGGGTAGAGGGAGTCTAGTACTGCTTGGGTCATGATGACGACAGTGAAGGAACTGGTCACATCAACATCTGTTGGTTTGAGCAGGGCAACTCAATGGTCCCCTTACTTTGACAGGTGTTGGTCGTCACTGTGGCCATGTGGGTTGCTATGAATGTGCAAGGATCTCACCTTCATGGAGGCCTCATGCACACCATTAGGGTGATGGAGTGGCACATGTCAATTTTTGCATGGGGATAGAGCATGCTTACACACCTGTACCACAAGCTAGGCATGTATGTGCATTACGAGTTCCAGAGCCTAATCGTGTGCACCCTGTTATAGGTGTGAGCCTTTGCTCATATCACATGCATGTGGCCATCTAGGTATCCCTAGGTGAGGGACTATTCAATATCAATGGCTCATTGGTATGAGATTATTAGATAGTGGAAACACAAGGATTTACAATTTTGGTATGTACAGTTCAATACTTTGAGGTCCGACCAGATTAGGTGGTAGTCTTATAAGTGGTTTCAATGGGTAGATGATAGTAGGTACTTGAGGAACCTGTAGTGCACCCATTTTTTTCTAGGTCGCACTAATTTTGTGATTATGTCCTCCTATTGGTGGAGAGTGATGTGTTAGTTTGGTATTGTCCATACTATTCCTTTGTCAATCCCCTCCTACACATGAGCCATGAGGAGCGCTACATGATCTAGTGACTGTTGACAACTTTCCATCACTAACATCATCCCTTTTGATGAAGACGCGGATGATCAAGACTAGCCAGAGGCCCACCTCATTGATGATGTAGGTGTGGTGTAGATATTTCATACCTGGTGGTTGATTCATCGGCCCACGACTATTTTGATAGCAAATTCCCCTAGGGGGATTCTGATCTGCAGGACTATGCACCGCCAATACAACTATGGAGGTAGATAGACAGAGGTGGAGAGAAACACCAACAATAGGAGGAGGTTAGTACAACAGAGGTGAGACTGAGGTGGTGGTGGAGGATGTCCTATCCTCCACCCATTGTTCTAGTATCAGTAGTGGTGCCAACACTATCCATTGACCTAGCAACAATTCTGATGGCACCAAGAGTAGCACCTAATGTGGGCAGAGTAGGACCTAGCGTTGCCCCACCCCAGGACCCACATTGGCAGCTAGGAGACCTAGGTACAACATTTTCTTATCATTTCATTTTAGTAATTCCAAATTTCATCTCAAGTATATGATTTTATCCATATACATCATGTGATACTAATGGGTCTACTCTCTCTATGGATGTAGTGGACACTCATGGATGGACTATCTTGATAATGCAGTGCATATCAGAGATAACCCTAGTCATGCCTATCCAGGGGTCTGTCCTGGATGTGTACCAGCTAGCCTTAGGGAGGAAAAATGCCCACTTATTCAAGCTGGTAACAATTATGAGGACAACATACAAGGAGGGGTAGGTGGAGATCATCTAGAGGACCATAGATGCCACTACTCCTAGAGCACAGAGAAAATAGGTGTCGACAGAGGTGCAGACTACCCTGTCCAAGTGAGATGCACCCATGACAAGAGGAGATAGTGTTGACTAGGCACATGATTCTCTATAGAGCTAGCTTGAAGACCTCATAGGGAAAGCGATAGTTGTGATGCCGACAAGGGATCAACAACTATAGGATGTGCTTAGGCGAGATGAGCTTCAGATAGGCACCCTTTAGGGTGAGACTAAATAGCTATGCGTTGTGGTATCCATCTCGCAATCACATAGGTCCTACTTCATCTCTATTGTCTATTCATAGCAACAACTACTGCTAGACCCAAAGGGCTTGTGGAGCCATGCACTCAGGGTGTAGAGACCTGATTTTGTATATATCATTTTTGTAGTGATGACATTTATTTTGTAGATAATTTTTTATGTATAGACATTGATACACATACAATCACCACTTATTTTTTGATGACAGTGGCACAATATATGTACATAACATTTGATATATATATACAAGAGATATTGGTTCCGACGCTATCATGTTTCTTATTTCATTTGCATATTCTTCACTTTCATGTATGATTATGTGGCAGATGTTGTATTTATGGATGTATATTTAGATTAGATGTTATCATGATTTAATAAACACACATGGATGTATGTTAATTAAATATAATGATCTAATTTCCTAACCAAAATATCTAATGTAATGCATGGATACATAATATAGTAAAACACATGTATGTATGTCTCACACACACACATGGTTACATTATAACACAAAAATTTCATAATGTTTTGATGAAGAAATACCAACATACGATACACTACAACCTTGAGGGGTGAGCGATGCACATGTGACACATAGACACTATGCATAGTATTGGTGAAGGTGCATTGCATTAACATGTTCTTTTAGAGGTTCTCCATCCATAGGTACCAAAACCATACACAGAGATGAAAATGTAAGGGCTTAAACAATTAGGATTAAATTTTTCCCTTTGATCAAGCAACACATTTACATTTCTCTAGTTCTCATTAAGAACCAGGTCACCTACCTTGAAAATTCTAGGAAGAACATGCCTTGATTATATTGTCTAGACAGTGATCATTAATAAGCCTTGAGATGGTCAAGGGCTTGTAAACAATGCTCATTGAGCAACTCAAGCTAATGCAAATGATTAGATCAGTAAGTTTTGTGATCAATTAACCCTTTAAGGGAAACCCACAAAGAGGAAATTCCCAACTCTAAAGGCATGATAGCTTCAACATCGTACACGAGGCTATAATACATCACTCTCATCGTCATACAAACGCTTGTGTGATAGGCCCACAAAGTGTACAGTAATTGAATATGCCAATCATTACCATGTTTGTTTACTATTTTTTGAAGAATAAGCTCAAGTGTTTTATTAGATGTTTCTACTTCGTCATTAGACTGAGGATAATATGGTATAGAAAATATATGCTGAATATGAAACTTCTCCAAAAACTACTTCACTTCCTTGTTCTTGAATGGTGTACCATTGTCAGAAATGAAGGTAAAAGGCAATTTGAAGTGAGCAATGATATTATTTAGAATAAAACTATAGATGGCTTCAGCGTTTGTGGATTGGAGCGGGATAGCTTCAACCCACATTGTGAAGTAATTGGTAGTGGTAATGATAAAGACATGTCCTTTAGAAGGAGGTGATATCTTCCCAATAATATTCAACCCCTACTTTTCGAATAGCCAAGGAGAGGTCTGATTTTGTAGCTCTTGAGCAAGAGCATGAATAATATGACTATGTTGTTGACATTGCAAGCACTTTTTAAGAAAAATCAAATTAATCTTGTTCCATCTTTTGCCAAAAGTATCCCATGTGAATCAATTTTCACACCAAGGATTTACCACCAAAATTTCCACCCCCAAAACCTGAATGGGCTTCCTTAAAGGCAAGGGATATTTCCGCTTTAGTGAGACAATGAAGAAGAAGGCCATTATAGCCTGATTTCGATAAAGAACATCTGATAAGATAACATAGTGGACTAAAAGTTTTCATATTCAAGTGCGATCATTTTTATCACACCATTGGGAACGTTTCTAGTCTTCAAATAGTTGGAAATGTTAGAGTACCATTCTCTTGAGTCCATGTGAGAAAAAATGAGAGCATTGGATTCAGGTTGATTGGAAACAATAGGAGAGCAAAGAATATGAGCCATAAAGTTGTATTCTTTAGTATACTTATCTGAGGGCACGAAGGAGGCAACACTCGCCATGGCATCTGTGTGTCAGTTTTCTTTCCTACAAACACTCTCTATTGTGAAAGGGGAGAATCGATCAAGTAAGGACAAATCTAGGTCCTGACATTAAGACAATCTAATTTTCTTAGTTTGATATTTTCCCATGATCTAATTCACAATAAGCTCAGAGTCACCATGTATTCAAAGATGTTTTATATTTAGAGCGATTATGACACACAAGCCTACAATGAGGGCTTCGTACTCAGTGATGTTATTAATACATTGAAATTCTAATCAAAAGGAGAGAGGGACTGGCTTTCTCTTAGGCAATATCAAAACTACACCCACCTTAGAGCTAGTCTAACATCTCAATCCATTGAAATAAATCTCCCATACAAGACCATGGCTAATTGTGAAAATATCTTCATCAAGAAATAGGTCGAGACTAGGGAAGGAGTGAGATGAAGGAGCATCTGCTAGTTGATAAGCAACTACTTGACCTTTTATGTCAAACTCAGAAAGCAACATTACCCATTTCACTAACCTTCCAGCAAGGTTAGAACTCAAAAACAAATGCTTCAAAATATCACTTTTCACAATGACATGTGTTTCAACATGAATAAGATAATGTCTTAACTTTTGCATTGCAAAGAAGATAGCAGAGCATTATCTCTCCATGGAAGAATAATAATTTTCATAATCAATAAGGACACAACTAATGTCATAGACTGTTCTTTCTCTTCTGACATCATCGTACTAAGCAAGCAAGGCTACCAAAGCGTATAGTGATGCAGCAAGGTAAAGCAAAAAGGGTCTATCTTGCATAGCTAGCATTAATATGGGAGGATTGGCTAGATAAGTTTTAATTGAATGAAAAGCTTTCTTTCACTCATCATCCCATATAAAGCGAACATCATTTTTCAATAAATGAGTGAAGGGAAGCGTATAATCAACCAACTGAGATATAAATCTATGAATCGTCTAAATATTCCCTTGCAAACTTTGTAATTCAAAAATGTTTCTAGGTGGAGGCATGTTAATAATTGCATCAATTTTTTTTGTATCGACCACGATCCCATGATGAGAAACTATGAATCCTAAAAGTTTTCTAGCATCCACACTGAAGACACACTTAAGAGGATTGAGCCCCATCTTATAGAGTTGAAGCCTTTCAAAGATAGTTCAAGATTTCCTACATGATCTTAACGAGTTATGAACTTTGTGATGATAGGTTGTAAAACATATTGCTCTATTTTCAAATTTTTAAAAAATGGAAAGTAAACATGGAGGGGAGTGCCCATAACCTTTGCAGAATAAATATTTTGTAAGACAACCAATTAAGGTAGTTCATGAAGAGGAGAAAGTGGGCAATTAAACACAAACCAAAAATGGAAAAGACAAGATTTTTGGAAATGAAGGGAATCACACACACAAGTTTAGGGGGATAGAAAAAATTCAAGGAGGTGATTTTGCAAGGAAAAACCAGGGTAGGTGGTCGAGTTCCAATTTGAAAGGATAGAGGGTTGAATCATTAAGGAAAAAGCTCTGATTCTTTTGCTTCACTAGTCTATCTAGTCGAAAATCTAGCAAAGACTCAAGGTATGAACTTAATGTTTTAGGAACTTTGCTTGAATTAATCTATGGTTGATTTCTTTCTTGATTCCCACTTGTTTAGTCGTACTGTGCAATCCAACTTACGTTTCAATAGACATTCTATTGCACTGTGCAGTAGTGAATGCCGAGCACACTTTGGAATCATAACGTATCTCTTTTTTCTTACCTTTGACAATGGATTTTATTATTTCCCTATTGTTGAACTAGGGGAAAACACATTTTTTTGCTTGTTCGTAGCCTCTATACAGATTGCATTTTCCCAATCAATAATGTATATCGATCTCATATGCTTCTAACTATGTTAATAAAGTAAATCTTATGAATCAAATGTGGGTTCGATGGTCATAAACCCTATTATTTATAGGGTTTGCATGCATTCAAAAACCAATTTCATTATGTTGAGCTATCGTTTCACTGTTATTGTGAACCTGATTCATTGTATTTTATTATATTTTTGTTGTTAGTGAAAACCAAAATCATTGTATTATAGTGTTGTTTCATTGTTAAGGTGAAATCGATTCATTGTATTATGTTATCATGTCACTTTTAGAATGAATCCATTCAATGTATTATGTTATTGTTTTATTTTTAATATAAAATTGATTTATTGTGATATGTAATAATTTCACTAATAATGTGAAACTTGAATTACATAATGATATGTTATTGTTTCACTGTTAATGTGAACTCAATACCATAGTGTTATGTTATTGCTTCTCTGATAATGTGAAACCAGATTTCATAGTGTTATGTCATTGTTCACTGTTAATGTGAACCCAATCTCATTGTATATGTTACCGTTTCACTATGGTTGTGAAACCCCAATTACATAATATAATGATATTATTTTGCTATCAATGTGAAACTTGATATCATTATGTTATGTTATCATTTCTCTATTAATGTGATAGCTGATTTCATTGCAATATATAATTGTTTCACTGTTAATATGAAACCCAATCTCATTATGAGATGTTATTGTTTCACTATTAATGTGAACCCAATTCTTTGTATTATGTTATCATTTTGTTGTTGCTCATGGGAAGCCTGAACCTATCGGTTGTGTGACACCAAAATTCTTTTCCTATGAAGGGTCTGCAATCAATACTATATGAAGCTCGAGTCTTGGTTAAGTGCAACCCAATTTCTTATTTTCTGTGAAGCCTACTCTATATCGTTAAATGTTCTTCTTTCAAAGAGTTAGAAAAATATTGATAGGCCTATATAATATGTAAGAGAAGGGGGAATAGCTACTCATGAGTCTCTTCGTTCTCAAGAGAATCCTAGGGAGCGAACTGCCCTAAACTACCTCAAGCTTTACTAAATGAAGAAATTGCAAAGAATGTCGCACTAAGGATAATTTTCAAGAAGACTACTTCAGAATTCAAAAGAGAATGGTATTGAGATCTCTAATTCAGAGGGAATATCTCTCAGCCAAAGGAATACAACATGGTGTCAAGATTCCAGCGTGACACACTAGAGTCCAAGAGACACGCTAGCATCCAAGGAAAACAAAGAACTAAACCCTTGAACAAGAATAATTTAACCCTACTAACATACTTAGACCCGATGTCTATACAAGAAAATAGGTAAACAAAAGTGAGAAATGCTAGAAAATACAAGGGATATCCAAGGGTAAACTTAAAAAAAATTGCGCACTTGAGACCTTTCCCCAAGCTTCACTTCGACAACTTGCACACAAAATGAAAGAGGAAAAATTTGGTGTTGTTTTGGGGCTTGTCGCAGTCAAACCTCCACTTTGGTGTTCCCACCTCCATGGATAGCTAGATAGATAGGAAAAGTAGACAAAGTGAACAAACAAGGAGTGGTAAAAGCAATCCTCACTCAAGGAGAACGCATACCATGGAGTATAAAAGTGATCAAACTAATCTATTCACAAATAGATAAGAACAAGAGAGCATTACCAACAGTCCTCAACCCCCTCTTGAATGCACAAACAAACTGTTGAATGCTTGTAAGAGAGCTTTAGCTATTGGAGGAACCTCAGTCCAATAGAGCTTCATTATAGAAACAAGATCAAAGAAGCACGAGCTAGAGAATGGAGCAAGATTGAAAGATTTAAGTCTCAAAATGAGAAGGAACCCCCAAAATGAGAGAAAAGGAAGACTTTTGTTGTTGTAAGAGGTGGGAGGGGTTAGTACACTCAAAGTTATGATTGCAGGGACACGTGTCATGAGTTAAGATTCCAAGATTTTGTATTTCAAGCTCAAAAAATTATGTGGAATCTAGTGTGCAATACAAACGTCCATCTGCCACATGGGCGTACAACTCATCAATTTTCAGGAAATGAGGTGGCAGAATGTTGTTGCTTCATTGTTGGTCGTCGTGGAGTTGGAATCATGAAATTCTAACCCATGAGGTTCTTATCATAAATGCGATTAGGCATAATAAATGGAAGGCTAAATTTGTAAATGTGAAATTTCCCCTAGGGTGCAAATTTTCCACATTACATTTTTCCCCCACATTAGTAGGTTTGATTTTGGGAAAAAATCAGCCGCACAAAAGTAGAAAAGAAAAAATATATAAAAACTTGTAAATTTTATAGATTTTCATGCCAAAAAGATACTATAGAGGATGCAAAGGTTGAGCAAGCAAGTATTGAAGATGCCCCTAGCAATTCAAGTCGGTGAAACATACAACCTTTGTGGTGAAAACCTGCACAAAATTTGACTTTGCAAAACTAAAATTTTTAGTCAGTCCAAAAAATTTAGAGGAAGTTGTTGGCCTCCTACAATGATTTAACAACTAAGCCCTTACAACTGTGATTCAGAGATTGGACATCTAATCTAAATAGCTATCTCAATCATCATGAAGGTGCATTTAACTTGTCAACCCATGGACGTAAAATTGAAATGGGTCAGCATAATATGTGCACTAGGAATCCAAAGTAGCCATGTTCATCCTACACCTAAGAAAGACATAATGTTGAAAATAAATTTCTTGGAAAAAAGTACTATAAGTGTTGAGCATCAACCAATAATTATACTAAGCTGAAATGCATGACAAATGAAAATATGAGCAAACAAACATGAAACTACTTTCTACTTTGGCTGCAGCAGTCACAAAATGGAATTCTAGTAGTTGTAGGAATAGACAGTGCCGATTAATAACTAATTGTTGACAGTAATAACTAAACTAAAGGATGGAATGCTCACCAAGTGGGTCCCCTTGGATGAGTATCCCTTAAAACAAATGTGAACTTAGATGCACGAACTTATAACTTCATTTTATTCATTAGAAAACATGAGTACAATTGAGCAACATAACTATATTACTAAAAAACTAAGAATGTGAGTACATCATCAAATCAATCAACCTTCTGAGAAG